>CM046863.1:199794-319951 GCA_025617745.1 Heliocidaris erythrogramma
TTGGGCTACTTTTAGCGACCAATAAGACTTTCCGGTCCGCGACCAATAAGACTTCCGACGTCTGCTAGGATTTGGCGGTATGGTGTCTTCAAAAGTTCCAATCGAAAAATGAAAGTGTAACATGGGTGATAGAGATGATAAAATTGACATAAAAAATATTACTCGACACTTTGATGTTAAGGTAAGCTAAGTCATATTATGGCAGAAAACATTTCCTATAAGATGATATTTCAGAGCTGAAAACTTTCGATTTCAATTTTTAAGTTGAGATTGTTTTTTGGATTGATACATCCCAAATGCACGCAAATTGTTTTAACTTTGAAGCCTTTAAAAACTGTCGTTTGACATTTTAACTAAGTAATGAATTATATGAGATTAAAGCTGAATAATTGCTCTCATATAGGTCACATGCCGAAACTTTTTGTCTGGGTCTTACTGTTTTAAAGTGAAATTAGGGCTCAAAACGTCATACCGGAGGTCTTATCCGCACAATATAGCGGAAATGTACAGAATTCGTTTTTACATTTAAAGCCTTTTAAAACTATCGTATGACATTTTAACTAAATAATGACCTATATGAGATGAAAGCTGAATAGTTGCTCTTTACTCTCATATAGGTCACATGCCGAAACTTTTTGTCTGGGTCTTACTGTTTTAAAGTGAAATCAGGGCTCAAAACGTCATACCTGAGGTCTTATCCGCTCAGGAAGGTGTCTTCGAGGGGACAAATTGAAAAAGAGTCCATCTCAGTATGATTTTTCCCGTTTTCAGGATAAAAACGACAAACAAGGGAATAAAGAAAACAATAGAAGGAAAATGCAAAGAAAAACACGAACTATAAAGAGAGAATAGAAGGGTAGGAAGGATGGAAGAGAATATGAGGAAAGGAAACAAAGAATACAACAAAAGGAAAGTTGGAAAGTAAAAATAAGTGGATACAGCAGTTGGTTGTCTATCAGCCGATCAAACGTGTTGCTCGAAAACTTATTTTTTTAAAATAATAATTCCCAAAACGAACGCATCTACACTATATACAAATTGTTCTCATATTTTGGGTTAATGTATGCCGACATCTTTGACTCGTGTCTTGAAGATGTCGATCGATGGTAGTCAGTAGACGTAAGTAAAGGTAACAAAACTAGATTAAATTAATTGAAGCTACTAACAGACTAATATAATGCTTACCTGTCACCATCTTCCCCTGACCCTGAGGCTGAGCTTGAACTTGAAGCCATCGTACGATGATACACCATCCCGGTGGCCTGTACTTTCACGGATGATGTCTGATGATGATGATGACGATGATCGTGACACAGTGCAAAGCACTTTACGCATCGTGCAAAGCACTTTACGCATGAAAAGATATGCAGCGTAGACCAGAGCATGACTAGCCTACACGTACCGTACGTGTATAGGCAGGCTAGGCCTAGACTGCAAGCACAGACCCTAATTTGACAATAGCTGGGCTAGGCTAGGCCATGCGCAGCTCAGGCCATTCCACGAATCCGGAAAACGTAAAATTATTAAAATTATTAAACATCTCTGTGTTTTCAATCCAAAGTTCAATAAAACAGTGATTAATTGAATAATTAATTAATTAATCCAACAATCGATTTATTCATGGCATAAGAAATCAAATAATTAATTCCTGCTGCCATCAGGCCACCTTTTTTTCCCCCTCTCCTTTCCTTTTTCTTTTCTTATTTTTTTGCCGCTAAAAAAAAGATACCATACATAAAATTCCTGAAAAATGTTCGAAAATTTCTACCAACGCGACGCGACGTTACCCGACTGTTTAGCAAAAGCCGTTTTGTCTGGGTCTTACTGTTTTAAATTGAATTCAGGGCAGTAACTGGCATACCGGAGGTAATATCCGCGCAGTACACATGGAAACCGGCATATTCGCTGTTTTCCGCACAGTGTTGAATGGAGTAAAATCAAGTTGGACATAATTAAAACTTTGACTGTCGTGAAGAGCATTGTATGAAATTATAAATAGAAAATGTTGAAGAATTTCTCTTTACAACTTGATGTACTCAGAACATGAACAAATTTAACCTCTTACACTCTCAAAAACCAGGGGCCGCGAAGCTTTTGAAAGTGGGGATGGGGGAGCTGATTTGATTTCACTCAATAATGACAATTTTCGAACCTTTTTTGTATGAATCGTGTCTACTAAAAACAAGAGCCCCGGGGGCACGACGCTCACCTGAGGTGGATCAATTCACATCTGGTGCATGTTCTCTCTAGCACATGAACAACTTTCATTCTTCATCTATAGAGGTATCTCTATACACAATACCAAGTCTGAGCTTCCTACCAAGTTCGGTTAAATTCCAATCATGGGTTTTGGAGAAGAAGCTGAAAATGTAAAAAGTTTATGGATGGTGGACAACTTGCCCCACCCCCCCCCCCCCCCTCCAGTATGTTACCCCCACAGACCCCCTATAGGGCCACCCAGAAAAAATTCATGAACAACTTTCATTTTTCGTCTATAGAGGTACATGTATCTCCATACACAATACCAAGTCTGAGCTATTCCTGGTTCTGGAGAAGAAGATGTTTGAAATTTACATAGCTTTTACAATTGGGGGCCTTCCCCCTGGGCCCCCCTGGGGGCCACATGTACCATTTTAGCAATTTTGGGTCCCCTACCCCTAAGGATGATTCCTACCAAGTTTGGTTGAATTCCGATCATGTGTTTTGGAGAAGAAGATCAGAATGTACATTTTGCCTGGCAGCGCCCCCCCCCCCCACCCTCCAATATGTTACCCCCACAGGGCCCCTATAGGGCCACTCAGAGAAATTTCATGAACAACATTCATTCTTCATCTATAGAGGTATCTCCATACACAATACCAAGTCTGAGCTATGCCTGGTTCTGGAGAAGAAGATGTTTGAAATTTACATAGCTTTTACAATTGGGGGCCCTCCCCCTGGGCCCCCCTGGGGGCCACATGTACCATTTTAGCAACTTTGGGTCCCCTACCCCTAAGGATGATTCCTACCAAGTTTGGTTGAATTCCGATCATGGGTTTTGGAGAAGAAGATCAGAATGTACATTTTGCCTGGCAACGCCCCCCCCCCCACCCTCCAATATGTTACCCCCACAGGGCCCCTATAGGGCCACTCAGAGAAATATCATGAACAACATTCATTCTTCATCTATAGAGGTATCTCCATACACAATACCAAGTCTGAGCTATGCCTGGTTCTGGAGAAGAAGATGTTTGAAATTTACATAGCTTTTACAATTGGGGGCCCTCCCCCTGGGCCACCCTGGGGGCGACATGTACCATTTTAGCAACTTTGGGTCGCCTAACCCTAAGGATGATTCCTACCAAGTTTGGTTGAATTCCGATCATGTGTTTTGGAGAAGAAGATCAGAATGTACATTTTGCCTGGCAACGCCCCCCCCCCCCCACCCTCCAATATGTTACCCCCACAGGGCCCCTATAGGGCCACTCAGAGAAATTTCATGAACAACATTCATTCTTCATCTATAGAGGTATCTCCATACACAATACCAAGTCTGAGCTATCCCTGGTTCTGGAGAAGATGATGTTTGAAATTTACATAGCTTTTACAATTGGGGGCCCTCCCCCTGGGCCCCCCTGGGGGCCACATGTACCATTTTAGCAACTTTGGGTCGCCTAACCCTAAGGATGATTCCTACCAAGTTTGGTTGAATTCCGATCATGGGTTTTGGAGAAGAAGATCAGAATGTACATTTTGCCTGGCAGTGCCCCCCCCCCCCTCCAATATGTTACCCCCACAGGGCCCCTATAGGGCCACTCAGAGAAATTTCATGAACAACATTCATTCTTCATCTATAGAGGTATCTCCATACACAATACCAAGTCTGAGCTATGCCTGGTTCTGGAGAAGAAGATGTTTGAAATTTACATAGCTTTTACAATTGGGGGCCCTCCCCCTGGGCCCCCCTGGGGGCCACATGTACCATTTTAGCAACTTTGGGTCCCCTACCCCTAAGGATGATTCCTACCAAGTTTGGTTGAATTCCGATCATGGGTTTTGGAGAAGAAGATGAAAATGTAAAAAGTTAACGGACGACGGACGACGCACGACGCACGACGGACGACGGACAAATTTCCATCGCAATAGCTCACTCGAGCCTTAGGCTCAGGTGAGCTAAAAAGTGGGAGAGGGGGAGGGGCTGCAGCCCCCGGTTCCGCGGCCCATGTAAAATTATATGTCAGATACCGAAGGGTTTTTTTTTGCTTCATATACTGTAGCAAATTGAAATCCGCCTTTGAACTATAGCATATTGGCAGTTTTACGCAGTGTTGAGTAGATAAATCCTAAAAATCTTAGAAGATGAGGTAAATCGAAATGATAAGAAAGGGATTTGAATTATTAAAATCCAAAATCAGAATTCAGTGGGAGCAAAAGGTGAAAAGACGCAACCACAGGGGCTTAAGTGTAAAAGGGAGGACAGTTTAGTTTTTTTTCCTTTCAAATCTTGTTTTACGGGTGGGGGGAGTAATCAGAGAAGGAAGCCTCCAAGAGTAAAATGAAAAGAAAAAGAAAGTTTAACCTTCAAGGCATATCACCGGACACCGGGGAGGGGAGGGGTGTAAGATTTTGGGGCCACAAAGGAATCAAGGGGCACACCCCGCCCCTCTCACAACGTTTTATTTTGCTGTAGGGTAATTCCAAGCGTTATGGAATGACATTCACAAAGAATTTTCAAGTTTGAAAGAAGAATATTATTAATATCGTAATTATTTATTTAAAAATTGATAGTACAAATACGAGGTACTTTTTCAACTGTTGAGTTTCATTCATCATCAGATATATGACATTAAGTATTTTAATTATTGATTCTTTACGGAAAAACACAAAAAGGTCATGACTTTTCAACCAGAATAAGCATTGCTCAAACTGTGAACTTTGAATATGTATCCAGTTTTCAAGATTGCCGTGGCATTCTGTAGCATGTTAGCTTTGATATGTCACCATGTTCGTGGAAATCTACAGGTGTATTTGAAAATATTTGAAATATGATGCAAAATATGAAATGAAACAGCTTTCGGAATGATCGTTACGGAATGACTTATTAAAGTCATTGGGAAATAGTACATGACATTCATATTATGTAAATAAGTAGTTAAAACAGTTTGAAAAACAGACTGAGCAAAATTTGATAATTTTTGATGACCTAAGATATCTCTTAAAAACAGCTCTATTAGTGTTAATATATTTTATGATTTATGCTAATTTTATTCAAAAATTCTTATATTTGTTAACAATTAGATTTTTGAAAAATTGTGAAGAGTATTGATTTTTAAAAAGGCTTCTGGGAAGCTTGAAAATACATTCAGATAGATTTAATCATTACATTCTATATTGTATGTTTTCATTGTTTATGGATTTCTTATGTATTCTATTGTTTTTCAATATTCATAAATTTCATCATATGATTTGTTCTATTTGATGCTATCATCTAGATCAATAATGTTAGGTCTAAAATACAACCAAAGCTATAGAGGAAAGAAAGACAACCCCCCCCCCCCCCCACCATTTCCCCCATTTTTTTGTACACAAAACACAAAATATCAACAATATCAAATTTCATATAATTGTCATACTAAAAAGTGAGTTCATCATCTCTACTTCAGTTGATAATTTTCTGATATTTTAAGCTGAACTAATGTATAGGTTCAGGGTTGATTAAATTTTTACAAAACTGAATAATGTCATGCATTCCGTAATATTATTCTGTTACGGAATGACGTAATTAATCATATCATAATGCAGGTTTAAAATATTTTTTCATACCAAAAACACATACATTTTGGAGGTACTAGGTACATTGATTTATCTATCAACTCTCATAACAAAATGAAAGTCCTTTTATGAAATAAGTTGAAATTAAGTGTTTTGGGCGTTACGGAATGACAGGTTTTGGAGTTTCAGTTTCCATGGTTACTGAAGTATGAGAAATTATGCAGAACAGAAACAAATGCTATTCTTGGTTACTATGTTATTTTAAATTTCTGTATATCAAGTGTATTTTAGCAAACAGGTACGACCTTTACTCTTCTTTTACAATTTATCATAAATCAATTAATGGTTTCAAAATCATGCCTAAATCTCTAAATTTTATCAGATTGTGAAAATTGGATATTTACTTAATAATTTGACACCAAATTTCATATGTTCAGACACATTTGAAATTCTGTATTGCTTGGAATTGTCAAAAAAAATATGTCGCATTGTAACTGGCCGCGAGAAAAATTTATGTTTCGTAATTTGAAGCTTTGCATCTAAGAGCACTTTTGATGAAACAGGCAAATCAAAGTCTAAGCTTAATAAGTTAATATCCACCATTTTTCTTATTTTACGACAATATTCAACTTTGAATATTCCAGGTCCCCTGGAATTGCCGCTTCTGCTTTATTTCACTGTCTTAATCCTTCCATTTTTAAAGAAATGTCATGATATTGTAAAGACCTAAAGTAAAGTGTCCTTGGCCTGGAAATGACAATAAAGTTCCTCTTCTTATTTGCATGCAAAAATGGAGGGGGTAGTACTAATAAAATTTAGCCATTTAGTTGTTATAAGAGACTCTTGAGTCTTTGGGGAGGGGTTGTGGACATTGGGGGGGGGGGGGCTGCAGCACCCACAAGCCGCCCCCCCCCACACCAGTAGACCAGACCTGTTCTTATACTATCGTCATAATTTAATTTGGCTTCCACTGGCATGACTGGCGATAATGATTTTTGTCCACTCCCTTCTTAGGAACAGTGTTTTTGCTCCATTGGCGCTACCACTTATGATTTTCTGTCCTTTTGTATAGTCCCTCCCCTCGCTAAAAAAAACATTTTTCATTTTCGCCACTTGTGTTTGGGATTTTTCAATATTACCTTTTTATATATCCCCTTCCCGCGCAATATTGTATTTAAAAGTCATGTCCCTATTAAACAAACTATATCTGCTCTATCCCTCTAGTAAAATGTCTATATATAGGTTTGTAATTACTGTAAATCAAATTCCAAAATGCTATTGGGGAATTATATTCTGGATATTCATGACATCTGTGGCCAAAATTAAGAGATATTGTTAGAGTGGGGTTTCTTGCCACCAGGGGACGTAGTGATCCGACGTAAGGATTGATGGAGACATATTCCCCTCAAAAGAAGATTTGACATCCCAGCTAAAAAATCTTTGCATCCCTGCATCGCCCTTGCATTCATGCCCAGATTAAGCACTAAAAAAAACAGATTTGTGTCCAGGAATGACAAGAAAAGGGAGAAAACGCAGGTTTCAACCCTGATATCATTTCCAAAACCGTAAGACCCACGCAAAAAGTTTCGGCATGTGACCTATATGAAAATAAAGAGCAACTATTCAGCTTTAATATCATATAGGTCATTGTTTAGTTAAAATGTCATACGATAGTTTTAACAGGCTTTAAAGTTAAAAACGAATTCTGTACATTTCCGCTATATTGTGCGGATAAGACCTCCGGTATGATGTTTTGAGCCCTGAATTCACTTTAAAACAGTAAAACCCAGACAAAAAGTTTCGGCATGTGACCTATATGAGAGTAAAGAGCAACTATTCAGCTTTCATCTCATATAGGTCATTATTTAGTTAAAATGTCATACGATAGTTTTAAAAGGCTTTAAAGTTAAAAACGAATTCTGTACATTTCCGCTATATTGTGCGGATAAGACCTCCGGTATGACGTTTTGAGCCCTGATTTCACTTTAAAACAGTAAGACCCAGACAAAAAGTTTCGGCATGTGATCTATATGAGAGTAAAGAGCAACTATTCAGCTTTCATCACATATAGGTCATTATTTAGTTAAAATGTCATACGATAGTTTTAAAAGGCTTTAATGTTAACAAGAGCCCGGGGGGCACGACGCTCACCTGAGGTGGATCAATTCACATCTGGTGCATGTTCTCTCTAGCACATGAACAACTTTCATTCTTCATCTATAGAGGTATCTCTATACACAATACCAAGTCTGAGCTTCCTACCAAGTTCGGTTAAATTCCAATCATGGGTTTTGGAGAAGAAGCTGAAAATGTAAAAAGTTTATGGATGGTGGACAACTTGCCCCCATCCCCCCCCCCCCCTCCAGTATGTTACCCCCACAGACCCCCTATAGGGCCACCAAGAAAAAATTCATGAACAACTTTCATTTTCCGTCTATAGAGGTATCTCCATACACAATACCAAGTCTGAGCTATTCCTGGTTCTGGAGAAGAAGATGTTTGAAATTTACATAGCTTTTACACTTGGGGGCCCTCCCCCTGGGCCCCCCTGGGGGCCACATGTACCATTTTAGCAACTTTGGGTCCCCTACCCCTAAGGATGATTCCTACCAAGTTTGGTTGAATTCCGATCATGGGTTTTGGAGAAGAAGATGAAAATGTAAAAAGTTAACGGACAACGGACGACGCACAACGCACGACGGACGACGGACAAATTTCCATCGCAATAGCTCACTCGAGCCTTAGGCTCAGGTGAGCTAAAAACGAATTCTGTACATTTCCGCTATTTGTGCGGATAAGACCTCCGGTATGACGTTTTGAGCTCCGATCTCAATTTAAAACAATAAGACCCAGACAAAAAAGTTTCGGCATCTGACCTACATTCTGTACATTTCCGCTATTTGTGCGGATAAGACCTCGGTATGACGTTTTGAGCTCCGATCTCAATTTAAAACAATAAGACCCAGACAAAAAAGTTTCGGCATCTGACCTACATGAGATTAAAGAGCAACTATTCAGCTGAAGTGCTATCTTTCCTTCTCTCTGCTCTCCATGTACAACTAGTAGTGGTTTATTCCTGTAAACTACCACTGAATGATTCAGGTTGGGGGGGGGGGGGGTCAATCATGATGCATTTGGGGACAGAATTTGAAAAGGTAGCTTCCATTTCTATTTCCTTTTATGAAACCCCCTATTTCCTTTTATGAAACCCCCCTGGGGGCCACATGTACCATTTTAGCAACTTTGGGTCCCCTACCCCTAAGGATGATTCCTACCAAGTTTGGTTGAATTCCGATCATGGGTTTTGGAGAAGAAGATGAAAATGTAAAAAGTTAACGGACAACGGACGACGCACAACGCACGACGGACGACGGACAAATTTCCATCGCAATAGCTCACTCGAGCCTTAGGCTCAGGTGAGCTAAAAACGAATTCTGTACATTTCCGCTATTTGTGCGGATAAGACCTCCGGTATGACGTTTTGAGCTCCGATCTCAATTTAAAACAATAAGACCCAGACAAAAAAGTTTCGGCATCTGACCTACATTCTGTACATTTCCGCTATTTGTGCGGATAAGACCTCCGGTATGACGTTTTGAGCTCCGATCTCAATTTAAAACAATAAGACCCAGACAAAAAAGTTTCGGCATCTGACCTACATGAGATTAAAGAGCAACTATTCAGCTGAAGTGCTATCTTTCCTTCTCTCTGCTCTCCATGTACAACTAGTAGTGGTTTATTCCTGTAAACTACCACTGAATGATTCAGGTTGGGGGGGGGGGGGGGTCAATCATGATGCATTTGGGGACAGAATTTGAAAAGGTAGCTTCCATTTCTATTTCCTTTTATGAAACCCCCTATTTCCTTTTATGAAACCCCCCTGGGGGCCACATGTACCATTTTAGCAACTTTGGGTCCCCTACCCCTAAGGATGATTCCTACCAAGTTTGGTTGAATTCCGATCATGGGTTTTGGAGAAGAAGATGAAAATGTAAAAAGTTAACGGACAACGGACGACGCACAACGCACGACGGACGACGGACAAATTTCCATCGCAATAGCTCACTCGAGCCTTAGGCTCAGGTGAGCTAAAAACGAATTCTGTACATTTCCGCTATTTGTGCGGATAAGACCTCCGGTATGACGTTTTGAGCTCCGATCTCAATTTAAAACAATAAGACCCAGACAAAAAAGTTTCGGCATCTGACCTACATTCTGTACATTTCCGCTATTTGTGCGGATAAGACCTCCGGTATGACGTTTTGAGCTCCGATCTCAATTTAAAACAATAAGACCCAGACAAAAAAGTTTCGGCATCTGACCTACATGAGATTAAAGAGCAACTATTCAGCTGAAGTGCTATCTTTCCTTCTCTCTGCTCTCCATGTACAACTAGTAGTGGTTTATTCCTGTAAACTACCACTGAATGATTCAGGTTGGGGGGGGGGGGGGGGTCAATCATGATGCATTTGGGGACAGAATTTGAAAAGGTAGCTTCCATTTCTATTTCCTTTTATGAAACCCACGGTCACACTATGGTTTCGCAAGCTTTACTTCTACAAATTTGAGGGTACTCGCACTGACTTGACAATTTTTTCGTTCTCCATTCTGTTCTAAACTTCTATTCTTCATGATCTTTGGGATCTCCTGCCTTGCTAAACACAATTGTCTTTTTATACAGTGATCTAGGCCTATACAGTGCATCCCAGATAAAATTTGCCAGTTGGAAAAATTCTCCCCAAATAAATGTTTCAAAATATGTTTAGGAAATTTCCATACCCATGGATAGCTTTAGGGTCTCTTCTATCAAATGACTCCAAAATATCTCTCAATAAAATTTTACGCTTTCACAAAAGTGATTTTAGTTCACTCAAGCGTACTAACTAGTCAAATACATGTATTTTGGTGTTATTGTATAGGAGGGACCCTAAGCTATCTACAAGAATTAATATTTATTGAAAATATTCAGAAATATATATTTGGGGAGACTTTTTCCAACTGCTAACTTTTTTTGGGGACGCACTGTATAAGTCATTACCAGGTGATGTCGGGTGTAATTTCCTCTTGAAGGGTCCCATGTGAGCATTTAACAAATCATTTCACTTTTGCTCCTCCAGCAGTGACCACTAACATGGAGGCAGCATTCTCTCAGTTAATAGATATGTTGTCAGGTGGAATTCATATGATATTCACACTTTTGATATATATTCTAAATAAATGATTAACAAGAAATAAAAATTAGGTCTTTCTGTTTAACCATATTATTATCACCTCACCTCATTCAGAACTGAAACCTTTTAATGAGAGTCGTTCTCCAAACATAACATCTACTTACCACTGATATGTACTGCATACTGATTACGTGCATGGAGAAGGTTTACGGTTCACCATGTGTGTTGGTAGGAGGAAAGGGAAAAGGAAATTAGAAATGGATAGACAAGAAAGGATGACAAGAGAGAAAAGAAGAAATATTCTTTCGTGACAATGGGTGAAGTCCTGAAAAGGACTGTAGACCAGATGAGATGAGATGAGAAGACTTGGTTGATGATCGATGGATGAGCAGCGATGGATTGAGTAGCGAAGGTTTGAGTAGATGAGGCTTGAGTAGGAGGTTACTCGACGTTTCGGACAGGTTGACTGTCCGTCATCATCATACTGATTGTTGTAGGTAGACTGGATACCCTCAACCCTAGTGTCGTGTTGCGGGGATCGTGTTTGTGATGTTAGTACACTGTAATGTTCAAAGATACCATACAATGATCTTATGTGAATTGGTATGTTGCTGTCTAACTTCAGTTCAAAATGGAGACACGAATAAAGTGAAATATGACTCGGTAACAAGTTGTATAAAGTGTCTTTTTATTAAAGATATCTAACATCTTTACACTGGCGACGACGGATTTTTGGACTCATGATGGTCGTGCCTACATAATGGAACATTTCATGTCTGAATTCGGACGGTAAGCGTCGAAAATGAACATTTTTGCTCGTGATTTTCACCGTGCTCGATCGTGTGCGTGATTTTGATGGGTGTACTGTGACTGTATTATCTAAATCACAATGGCTTCGTCAATGCCTTCACTCGCTTCCTTTGATGTTCATTCCGACCCTGCTTCAACCTATTCTCGCTGGCAGAAGTGGCTGAGACGTTTTGAGGGTGCGATGACCGGATTTGGTATCACAGATGATGCCAGGAAGAAGGCACTTTTCCTACACTATGCTGGGGACGATGTTGATGACATTTTCCAAACGCTGAAACCTACCGCTACGTCATATGCTGCAGCCAAAGATGCATTGAATGTTTACTTCCAGCCGAAGCAAAATGTTCTCTACGAAACTATCCTTTTCAGGCGGGAAAGGCAGCAAAAGGATGAGAGTATCGACCAGTTCTGCACGAGACTGAGAAAGTTAGCAGGTCGATGTGATTTCTCTGACGTCGAAAGAGAAATCAAAACGCAAGTCATCGAAGGGTGTTTATCCAGCCAACTACGCCGGAAAGCTTTGGAGAAGACTCGCAGTTTGGAGGAGATTCTCGAATTGGCTAGGTCTCTCTCGCTCTCCGAAGTTCGCACTAAGGAAGTGGAAAATGCAGGCGAAGTTAACCACCTGCAATCTCATTCTCCTGCCAGGAAACAAAGTTCCTCGAGGGCTAAGCCCAAGGCCAAGAGTTCTCCCAAGCAGAAATGTTTTCACTGTGGAGGACAATTTCCTCATCTCCAGACTGAGTGCCCCGCTAAAGGCAAGAAATGCAATAACTGTGGAAAGTTGAACCATTTCTCCAAAGTGTGCCAGTCGAAGAAACAACCTTCCCAACGTACAAAAGTGCAAAAGTCGACAACTCACAGAGCTAATGCAGTTGAAACTGTGGATGGAGAGGACACTGACTATGTTTTCACCACTTCATCCGAAGGTGATGCTAAACAGCTGTTTGCCCGTATACTTGTCAACGGCACGGAACTTCGCGTTCTTCCGGACTCTGGATCAACAGTTAATATCATGAGTAGTGCAACTTTCGGTCTGCTTCGCGGTCATCCCAACTTGCGCAAGCACAAACGCAAGGTGAACATTTACGTGTATGGTAGCAGTGACCCCTTGCCGACAGTTGGTTTCTTCGAGACTACGGTTCAGTTTAAGGACTGTGTAATGCCTGCACTCTTTCACGTTACTAAAGGGACCGGTGAAACCCTGCTCAGTTTCGGAACAGCTAAGTCTCTTGGACTAATATCGGTCGCGTACGCGGTTCCATCTGCTTCTCCTGACATAGCTGAACAGTATGCTGATCTCTTCGAAGGACTCGCAAAGATGAAAGGGACAACATGCACGCTCCATGTGGATCCGAATGTCCCTCCGGTCGCTCACCAGCATCGACGTATTCCCTTCCACGTCAGGAAGCAGACGGAGAAAGAACTTGATCGCCTCCAGAAGCTTGATATTATTGAGCCTGTCCAAGGTGAACCGACTCCCTGGGTGTCACCTATCCAAGTCGTGAAGAAACCCAATAGTGAGAATGGCATTCGCATATGTGTTGACATGCGTGCTCCAAATCGTGCGATCAAGCGGGAAAGACACGTAACCCCAACTATCGACGATATCATTCAGAAGGTGAACGGTGCGAAGTACTTCAGCAAACTCGATTTGAATGCCGGATATCATCAGATTGAATTGTCTGAGCAATCGCGACACTTGACCGTGTTTTCGACCCATGTCGGTCTCTTCCGCTATAAGAGACTGAATTTCGGTGTCAACTCTGCAGCTGAAGTGTTTCAGCACATGATCCAGACAGCCCTGCAAGGACTTGACGGAACCCTGAATATCAGCGATGATATTCTTATCTACGCCAACACTGAAGAGGAGCATCAGAGACGACTGCATGCCTGCCTGCAACGGTTGAGAGAATGCAACTTGACACTTAGCCGGAAAAAGTGTCAGTTCGGCAAGCACGAAATAGCATTCTTCGGACATGTGTTCTCTTGCGATGGTGTCTCACCTGATCCGCTCAAAGTCCAAGCAATCGCTTCTGCACAAGATCCTAAAAATGTGCAGGAGGTTCGGAGTTTCTTTGGTCTCGTCACGTACTGTAGCAGATTTATCCCGAATCTCGCAACACTTTCAGCCCCTCTTCGAGATCTCACGAAGGACAAGGTGAAGTGGGAATGGACCCCCACTCACAAGAAAGCTATGCAAGAGATTCGCAGCAGCCTCACAGCAGAATCAACGAATGCGTACTTTGATCCTGACAAGTCAACGCAGCTGATTGTTGATGCGAGTCCTGTAGGTCGGGGCGCTCTACTGACGCAAACAGACAAGGATGGAAAAGCCTCGGTAATAGCTTATGCGAGCAGATCCCTCACGCCCGTGGAACAACGCTATTCTCAAACTGAGAGAGAAGCACTTTCGATCACGTGGGCAGTGCTGCATTTTCATCTCTATGTTTACGGCAGCGGCTTCACAGTCATCACTGATCACCGCCCGCTTGTCAGTCTGTTCAACAACGCACATAGTAAACCCCCCACACGAATCGAAAGGTGGCTACTGAAGCTACAGGAATATGACTTCCGTGTCAGCTATGAGCCCGGCAAGACAAACCCGGCTGATTACCTATCGCGGCATCCGCTCCCAACGACAGAAGCTACGAGTCGCGAGGAGAAAGCTGCCGAGCAGCACATCAACTACATCGCGGCAAACGCGGTTCCCAAGACGATGTCTCTGCAAGAGATCAAGGAAGCTACCAAAGCTGATCAATGCCTCAACGTGTGCATGAAAGCCATCAAATGTGGTTCGTGGGAGAAAATTGCGAAAGAATCGCAGAATGAATCGCTTAGTAGTGATATCGCTAGCCTGAAAGCTGTGAAGGATGAGCTTACAGTTAACGCGACTTCCGATCTCATTCTCCGCAACAATCGCATTGTCGTTCCAGCATTACTGAGAGAGCGAATCGTTGATATTGCGCATGAAGGTCATCAAGGGGTTGTTAAGACGAAACAACTTCTGAGAGAGAAAGTTTGGTTTCCCGGAATTGACCGCATTGTTGAAAGGAAAATCAAGCAATGTATTCCGTGTCAAGCCACATCTGTGTCAAATCTTCGCGATCCGATTATCATGTCAGAATTACCCTCTGGTCCATGGATCAATGTCAGCGTTGATTTTGCTGATTTACCTAGTGGAGAACATCTACTTGTCATCAGTGACGATTACAGTAGATTCCCAGTCGTGGAAATCGTGTCATCCACGTCCGCGAAAGCAGTTATCCCCAAGCTCGACCGCGTGTTTGCTATGTTTGGTGTGCCCGAAATTGTTCGAAGTGATAACGGCCCTCCGTTCAATAGCAGTGATTTCGCGAAATTCTCGCAGTACCTTGGTTTCTCGCACAGGAAGATAACACCACGCTGGCCAAGCGCCAATGGCGAAGTTGAGCGTCTGATGCGTACTCTGAAAAAAGTAGTTCGCACAGCTTCTGCCGAAGGTAAATCGTGGAAGCAAGAGTTGTACCATTTCCTCCGCAATTACAGATCTACTCCACATGCGACCACTAGCGAAGCACCTGCAACGTTGCTATTCGGTCGTCCAATACGTACGCGTATCCCCGAAGTTTTGCGTGATAGCGACAATCCTCGTGTCCGCGATCGTGACAAGCTATCCAAATCGCGAATGAAGCAAAATGCAGAGCGTCACATGAAGATGCGTACCACGCCACTCGAATGCGGTGACAATGTACTAGTCATGCGTGATGGTTATGTTGACAAATTCACCACACCTTATGACCCTAAGCCATTTACCATTGTCAACATCAACGGTTCCATGATCACTGCACGTCGTGGACAGCAAACAATAACACGAAATGCATCATTCTTTAAGGTCGTTGATGCGCCCCTAGTTGACAATGACAATGATCATGACACTGACATTGTAAGCTCTGATGATGCACAAGACAATGAGCATGCTCCTAATGCTCCACGGATAAATCCACTCCGTCGACGCAAACGCCCAAAGCGTTATGATAATTTTGTAATGCCGTAATCATTTCTAAGCATTTGACTTGACAAAAACACTGAACGGCATCTGTTTTTATTCTTCTGCTATTGAAGTCGTGCATTTATGTATTTTTGTTGATTTCACAGTAGGTACATGGCTGCATGTTTTGTGTTTTCTCTGCATTAGTGAGGGGAAAAAAAGTCAAACAAACTATGCAACATTGGACAAAACCGTTTTCCTTTGCCCCATAGATTCCAAGGACGATATTTAATCTGGTTTTCTCACAGGCAAATTTCTTCTATTTTTTTTTGGACAGTTTCGTTTGATCATTTATGATGAGAAAACATTCAGCCATGATGTGAAAATGTATTCACGGAAAGAAGTCTTGGTATTCCAGATTTCTGTGTGTATCTTATTGTTTTATATCTCCCTGCATCAGAAAATCTTGTACATGACTGTCAAAATATTATGTTCCGATCACAGCATAGGCCGCTGGACCTTATCTGCCTGGTGAACTGTAGTATATTCTATGGTTTGTGTTATATGATGCTATGCAATTTGTTTTGTATCTACCCAGAAGTGTTCATTCATCAACAACACAAAAAAAAAAAAAAAAAAAAAAAAAAAAAAATACTGATTTTCCCAAAAGGAGGGGATGGGAGGATAGAAAAGTTAGAAAACTTCAAATTATGTTCTGTGGTTGAGATGCATAAAACTATTACCGGTACTCAGATTTTTCTGTGATGGTCAGTTCAAGTTTTTATATATGCCCTGTTGGATGCATGATTTAAATCTCATAGAGCATGACGTATGTATGTTGCCAAAATTCATGGTTTGGTAGTGTCTACCTTTTTTTAGTAGAAAGTGTTGGAAGATTTTCATTGTGTTTCAAGTTTCAAGTTGGAATTTCTAACAGGTTTAAAGGAGTCAAGAATAAGAGTCTGAACAAATATGTTTGTCAATCAGTCGTATCACTCACGGTTTTATATGACAATATACCGACACAGTTGTTATAGTAACTCGATTTGAATACCAAAGCTTCGATAGTCAAGGTATATTAATGTTAACCTGATATCTGATAATTGATGCATAGTACATATGTATAATACCAGGTGAAGATAAAAGGTAAAGCTTTTATCTCTGAAAAAGGGGAGGGATGTAATGTTCAAAGATACCATACAATGATCTTATGTGAATTGGTATGTTGCTGTCTAACTTCAGTTCAAAATGGAGACACGAATAAAGTGAAATATGACTCGGTAACAAGTTGTATAAAGTGTCTTTTTATTAAAGATATCTAACATCTTTACAGTCCATATACAAAATATACAACAATGACGAGTCGATGAGAGGTATATTAAGTGCAGTTGTACATATAGTTTATTACAGTCAGAGACATAATATAATCAGCAGCATACGACATACATTATCTTGGAAATATGTCTAGCAGGACTTGAGCATGTCTGCTCTCTGTGATGGTCAGTCCTGACTCTCTCCCTTAACTATCTGGGGTGCTCCATTTATATCTCCAGAAGTATAGGGGGATACCGTCTATCATGTGAACAAAATGTGGAGTTCACATGAAGAGGGGGCTGAATTCTGCTGGTACCTTACAAAGTATACATTAATCAAGAAGTTGTCTAAAGGACAAAGGAGGCTTATAAACAAAAGGGAGATTATGAACAATTGGTGTATTATGACGAAGGATTAAAATAACATCATAAAATTTGGGAGTGTGGGAACTGGAGTTGGAGGGGGCTTGTTTTGAGAACTATTACATAACATCCCCTTTCTTCAGTACATGAGGCTGTCGCCCAATTGCTTAAAAGAAATCTTGATTCAATATATTCAAATGGATAGGTTACACTCATAATGAAGTAATTTATTTTCCAAATGGATCCATACAAATTATATCGAATGTAATTGTATTCTATTCTTAAAGCTAATCAATCAATGCTATTTTATCCCAACTCGTTTACAAAACTAATAATAAGATATGAATGTACAATTTTACCAAATTCCAACACGCAATAAATCTGACAAATAAATTTAGATTAATGAACATTGCAATTAAGTCAATGACTATCTTTGAACTTACAAAATTAGGACCTTATATTCTAAAATATGTTTTTAAAAAGAGTTACCAAAGGAATGTAAATTTCATCATAATAAAATTCTTATTAATGCCCATTAAGTCGATGTCTTTTCAAAATCATATTTGTTGTTTGTTATACCAATAAAATTTGTCGAGTTAGACTTGTCTTAGCTAGTTTATGTAATTACAAAAATTAATATACAATACAATATGATCAAAAAAATAGTCTTATTCTACAATTACATTATATCATTCAATCATCCATTATGAGTTTCACTCCAATTTTGCTCGGATAATGTCCTTTTGACGGTCATTTCAAGTATATTCAAACTTGATCTGTATTTATGCTAATCACAAAGCGTTAAAATACTTAGACATTGGAGCGAACAATGCCAAACTAGTATTCCTTTACACATAAGTGTACATCCAGTATCATTCTCACTATAGAAAATTTACTTTGCGTAACATGTTAACCTTATGACATTAAAATAGATTCGACTGAATTACACAAATTATTGCTGTATAGCATCTTCTTTGATTATACCATATGATATATGTAAGTTTTGTTCACCAGTGTCAGTTTATAAAAACATACATCACATGATCCATGTCAAGCTTTTGCGTGTTTACATCATATTCACTGATGTTAATTTTCTCACAAGAATGTAACACTTGTTTACTTGATCAATAATGTTTCATGCTTCTGTCAACTTTTGAATGTCCGATGTTCATGCATGGATTATTGGTCTAAGCTTTTGGGAAATTTATTTATACAGTTAAATTTTTGTTTCTGCTAATTGCAGTTAAGATATTTATCACTGTCTACTTGGAAAATTAAACAAGGAACAGATCACTGTCACACGTAATGTATTGCCTTTTCATTCACTAGCAATGTATTATAAAGCCAAATGTACTTTTCTAGTACATGTATATGCTTATAAAATGGTGACATTCACTTTCCTCATTTCATTTTTCAAAGTCAAGTTAAGTATATCGAGACATTTTCATTAAAATGTAATTATAGACACAATTAATTATTCTTTTGGGTTTTTGATTTTCATTTGGTAGTAAAAGCAAGAATTCAGTAAGTTTTAGGTACAATACATGGTAAGTACAATATTGAGTACAATCCGAAAATGAGATACATTAACTTAAAATATTATCTTATGTTCATACTCTCAACATGCTCAAAATGCATGAAATTTGTTTGACTTACCACAGCTATCAAAATCGGTACCATAGAAAGAATGTATTCACCAAAGGCACAGAAAAATTAAAGAAAGCTATTTACAGTCTGAAAGATGTCCATGCAGTCTTTCATCAGGTTTAGTGTCAGTTTTGCAGAGCTCAAACAGTGTGTCATGACTGTCCCTCTGTTCAGTCTTGGGTAGGATTTGGGTGGGTCCTTAGAGCCCTCTTCACATTCAAATTTAGTTGGGGAACTCTGCATACTTTCGTCAACGTCGTAATTGTCATCGCAGTCATCAATGTTGTCGTTGCTACTATCATCGTCGAGGGGTTTCTGTCAGCCAGGAGGTCAGGATCACTAGGGTAGATTGGTGCAATGCAAGTGTCATAATCAGCAGGAACCTGGCATATTGGTGCAGCATATCATGGCCCTTAATATGTGCCAGTGTCTTTAAAATCTGACAAGGGCAATCCTCCATCTCTTGTCGAAAAGCAGGCCCTCCATGATCAAAGTTGTAGAAGAAATGTTGTCCTCTCTATACCTCAAAGAAAAACCGGGTTCTCCACCATGTCGTGTTGCGGGGATCGTGTTTGTGATGTTAGTCCTATATAGTAACAATGACGAGTCGATGAGAGGTATATTGAAGTGCAGTTGTACATATAGTTTATTACAGTCAGAGACATAATATAATCAGCAGCATACAACATATATTATCTTGGAAATATGTCTAGCAGGAGTTGAGCATGTCTGCTCTCTGTGATGGTCAGTCCTGACTCCCCTCCTTAACTATTTGGGGTGCTCCATTTATATCTTCAGAAGTATAGGGGGATACAGTCTATCATGTGAACAAAATGTGGAGTTCACATGAAGAGGGGGCTGAATTCTGCTGGTACCTTACAACGTATACACTAATCAAGAAGTTGTCTAAAGGACAAAGGAGGCTTATAAACAAAAGGGGATTATGAACAATTGGTGTATTATGACGAAGGATTAAAATAACATCATAAAATTTGGGAGTTTGGGAACTGGAGTTGGAGGGGGCTTGTATTGAGAACTATTACATAACACTAGTCACAATGAATCCATATGGTGATGCCCCCTCAAGGACTTCAGGACAAGACAATCGGGAACCCTTGGCACCAGATCTTTGTTTCTTGGGAGAAGCCTTTCCAGGGCTTTTCTTGCCTATTTTTAGTGGAGAGATGGATTTATGAATACCAAGTGAATGATTATTGACATAGTATTTATTACAAATGATTTTGTTACTCTTCTTTGCAACAGTTATGTAAAATGAAAGGCAGGTACTAAAAATGAAGAATAATGAAAAAGAAGCATGTTTAAGATGCCCTCAAAACTTTATAGACAGAGATCTTTGTACAATGTGACTTACTCTAGTGATTTGGTATGGCCTTTATCTATTCAAATACCAACAAGATTAAGTTAGAATCAACTTGAAGTTTGAAGTTTATTTGTTCCACATTGCACATTTACATCAAAACAATTTTTTCAGAAGTTATTTTACAAGCATAACTGTCAATTTCAAAAGAACTCAGATCAAGTATAATGTACAGTAAATAGGTAAAAAGTTTGAGAAAACTTTAGATCAAACATAAAATTACTCCAATATGTTAAGGTTTCTACATCCATCAGACAGTCCTCTTATTTCCTTTTCCTTTTTTTCAGATCATAAAATCGTTTAACATTATTTGCTCTTTATTTCTTTCATAACAAGTATTCATATACACTGTAGTCCAGCTCACAGTATCGGGCAAAGTGACTGTTTCAATTTGATTTAATCTTCAACATAACGATATATCTTCAGTACTTTGAAGCAGCCCTTTTCCAGAAGAAGAAAAAGACATTTCTTTTAATAACTGATTCATTTCAACTGTACAATAAATACCGGCCTGGATGACTGTACTCTTCCAAATGTGAAGGATTTTTTCTGTAGCACTTGGTTCCATACGGGCACTCTTCTTTAGAAGACCCACTTGCTGCTTTCTCCTTGCTGCTTTCTCCTTCATCTACAATCACCGTATCTTCCTTCTTAAGTCTTTTCGTGGACTGTGATATCAGGATTTTCTTTTCTTGAGATTTTGTTTTTCCACCAGCTTTGTTCTTTCCTTTCTCATCTTCATCTTCCCGATGATCCGAGTCTGAATAAGATTCATGTTTTCGTTTCCCTTGTCTTGTCTTTGGATGGTTGTCATTCACATTCAGCTCTTCGTGTTCATCAATGTATGTTGCATCTGAGTCCGAGTCACTTAAGCTGTGTTCAGAGATGAAGCTAGATTTGATGTTCTTTGATGCTCCTTCATCGTCTGTATCTAAGCCAGAAATATCATGTCCAGCAGCTAAAGCTCTAGCTTGCTTTTCTTGCTCCTCCTCCATATCATACTGTAATGAAAAGAAACAAATTAAACCATTCTAAAATCTACTCTGCTTTAACCCTTTCAAGACAATTTACCACATTTTTGGTTTGGCTCAATAACTTTTGAATCAGAGCTCTAAAAAATATACCAGATGCATGCGTAGAAAGAGAAAAAATTTATGCACACATTGTGTCCATTTTTGTTGAATGACCATATTGTGTTTGATGCCAGGAATTTTAAAAAGGAAAATAGGTTTTAAAATCCTTGAATTGGCAACATATTGAGAGGTTCAAATCATTGCTGTTTGATCGAAATTGGCAATTTTTTTCAACTTTCAACAAAGTTCCTAGCCATGTATATTTATTTCAAAGACATTACATCTTATCAGAACCATGTAGCACTAAAAGAAACAATATTATTGTTGCCAGTTTGAAGAACAAAATGTGATCAATTTAGCCCTTAAATAATTCCTGTCCTAAAAGGGTTAACTTGTATATACAGACTACAAGTGCAAAGGTAAGAAGAACCTGATCACACCTGCGATTGGGGGGGGGGGGGCCTTTTTTATTCATTAGATTTTTAAAAGTTTAGTAGAGCCTGGAAGGTAACCCCTTTACTAACTCTGAGGGTGGTTTGCATGACTCACAGTATGTGGGAAATGGTGATATTTAGATCTAGATTTTTTTGTTGATATCCTTTTCCACATTATATGCATTCCATGTACAGCTCCGTGTTCTAGTTACCAGAGGCCATGGAGCTCGTACGGGGTCTGCTCTCTATTCATAAGGACCCCTATTCATAGAAAACCGCTATCCATTTAACACGCGTTATGAATAGCGGTCCTTATGAATAGTTATGAATAGTGGTTCTTATGAATGGAGGTCCTTATGAATAGCGAAGTAATTTGTCTATATATGGTTTGCTTGCTATTTATAAGGATCGCTAATCATAAAACCGCTATTCATTTGGTCACGCGTTGTGGATAGCAGTCATTTATGAATAGGCAGTGTATATGGTTGTACATGTATCTGAACCACGTGGATACAGCCACACACTGGCATTAACACGTATTGTATATCACCATCATCACAACCAAAGTAACCTAATTTTTCATTTAATTCTTACATTCTATGCCACTTTAATTTCCTTAAATCGTTGCAATTTCATTCTCACAGTCTTTTCTCCTGGCTTTTCTAGTCTTGTTACAAAGGTTTGTCTGTTTAACAGCAAATTTTCACACTTTTTCTAGTTATGTCATGTCCATTCTCGCTTTCTTTCGCGACGGCTCTGTCAGTGTGCGTAAATAATGTGCATGTAATATGTACGTACATGCCTGATGTGTGCGTGCATGACTTGTGGCCATTTATGCCTGCACCGTATACACAGTACATAATACGTACGGTACATGCACATTATTTACGCAGACTGACAGAGCTGTAACTGTAGTTGAGTTCGACGCAAATTAAACAAAGGTTTCAACAGGAAATATGAAGTTCAATCATTTCTTTAATTGCATATGGATCGTTGTGGCTTTGATGCTTTCATAAATACAAACAAAGTCCTTTAATTCCATTCCGTAGTCATGAAACTCCATAATATTCCGTGAAAACTGTAGGTTAAATGTATAATGAAAAGATCATAAGTACAAAAATACATGTATATTGCATCTAATTATACTTTCGATAAATGATCTTTTTAATTGTTATAAAGAAAAACTGTCCGTAAAAACTCTGTACTATAGCCTTCATTCTAAAAGTGTAATTATTTTGCTTTCAAACACTAACTGCACACTCATACTCTGATTAACTGTAAGCCCATGGTACATTGCACTATTGTTTCATATCTATTCCTAGATTAAATGTTGTTCTAATAAACCAAACCTTTTGAATTCAAAGTATTAGACCCTATAGATGACTGGGCCACAAGTAAAATAATGCAAAGGGTACATGTATAAAATGTGGTAAAACTGACATTAATAAGTGTATAAATACCCCGAGTCTGCTAATATTGCAGTATACTTTCATAAATTTCACGACCTTGATTATATCATGACTTGTCCTGAGTGTGCAATTAAATAACCAATCATATAATCAGGTTTCGTAATTTACATAGACTTATCAAGCATTAAGATTCACATTTATCATAAAATCAAATTTAGCTCAAATATCTTGTCACTTAATTATCGTATATTCTTATACAAGATATCAACTTAACTTATTGCATTCTTACAAGAGCTTATACCTTTTATAGGCTGCAATACCAGGTAGCCATTTTGTAATGTATACAGAACACAGACTATGGCAAATGCATTGCATTTATACACATACATAATGTACATTACTGAATTGACTTGCAATGTTGCAATGTTCAATAGGCCAAAACAAGATTAATCAGACTTCTTTTGAGCTTATAGTTTTATAATTTACAATAATAATAAAATGAATGTATCAACTAACCTCTTTGCCTCCATACTTGACTCTAAAAAGCAACCTTGAATCAGGATGCTCTGAATACAAAATGATTTCTTTAGCTCAAAAACAGTCTTCTATCCTTACTGCTCTATCATTTGATTTGCAGCTGGCCACTAGTTGGCGCTATAACAAAAAATACATGCTCAAGGTCACCTAAGGTCACAGTAATTAAGCATATGTACATACATCATAAAATGACTGACCAGACCTTATGACCTCATATGCAAATGCTTGGTTGACAAAATGAATTATTCATGATTTCTAATTTGACTATCAAAAAGAGTGAAAAAGTAAACTTTAAAACCACTTTCATTACAACGCAAAAGCAAGCCAGAATGGACATGACATAAGTAGAAAAAGTGTGAAAATCTGCTGTTAAACAGACGAACCTTTGTCAAGACTAGAGAATCCAGGAGAGAAGACGGTGAGAATGAAATTGAAACGATTCAAGTGGCTTAGAATGTAAGAATTAAATGAAAAAAAATGAGGTTATTTTGATTGTGATGACGGTGATATACTTTACAATACGTGGTGATATATGCCGGCGTGTGGCTGTATCCAGCCATAGTGGTTCGGATACAACCACACGCGTGTGGCTGGATGGTAAAGACACACGCGTGTGGCTGCCTTGTAGCGATGAGGTTACCCCGCTTGCACAGCTAACTTAGTCTTACTCTTAGGCTCATAATTATATTTTCATTTCGATATGATATTATGACCGGCTTACTTCTGTAGTAGTAGTACTACTAATAGTACGAGGCTTAACTATAGAATACCCTACCAAAACGCTGTATCAACGTAGGTTGTGCCTATGGACCTACGTTGCCTCTACGTTGTCCCGTCTGTTGGTTAATAAGTAATGTTTGGGCTGTTACCTACGTTCTGAACTTTCTAAACTTTGACCCTTTTGAAATAGAAAGATTATAAATTATACTCTATTTTTAGGTCATTTATATGAATTATAATTTTAACAATTGTTTATACAGTTAACAACAAAATTATTCATACCCCTTGGAAAATTCTAGTTTTTTGCATTTTTCCTAAAAATGAATGGTTAACTGAATTTAATTGCACATCACTTGAATACATTTAGTTATCATCTGCAAATGAATGCTGTTTCTGGTTTCACCTCATTTGCATAACAATAGAAAAGGTGAATTATCCAAACTGGGTGATCTATTGACTTTGTCAATCAGTATGAATCCAGTCCTTGTGATTAATGCTCGTAACACTTTTTTCACACTGTCACAATGCTTCTGGAGGTCTCTACTGAGATATCAGGCCAATACCTGGTCTCCAATGGCCCAATCTCCTTGAGGATGTTGTCCACACATGCCATCACCTGGTCTTCAGGGGATTCGATGGATTTAAAGCAGATTTTGTGTTTGCAGGTGGTGTAGTTTTAGACGTCATGAGGATAGGACTATGATATTGATATTTTCGTTAATATTCCTTACATTTTAATGACAATACTGTATCTCAGTTGAAACAAAGCACTCTTCCTGGAGAGACTTCCCTAGAGGCATTCACTGTTGCACTGTCAAGGGAAGGTATTTCTTGATACTTTTCTTCCATTATTATTAAGAATATTTAGGGAGGCCATGGTAGTTGTCTAAAGGTTGGATGGTGCCAATTTTATCAGTTTATTCAGTTACACTGATTGACACATTTTTTATATGGACACCTGCAAGTGGGTACTCTAGTGAAGCTGAAAACACTGATCTTTATGTTCCAGTGCACTGTCAAAGTGGTAGCATTTTGTGCACTGCAGCTGGTAACATGGAGGGCATATGGTATAAATTTGGTTTGTAAATTCATTTTGATATCAAGGATTGTAGCTTTCATACCAAAGATACAAAGAATATACCATATGAAGATTGATATACAGTAACAGTCAATGTGGGATGTGTATGGTACTCAAAGGTTACATACTGTTATTCATGGTGACCTGACGTTAGAGTCATGCAATGACTTTAATATCACCAACATGGCCTTCCTGAGCACTCCCCCAGTAGTTTTCGGAAGTGTGAAAATATATTTTTCCCCTATTTTATTCCTATTTAAACGAAAATAGGCCTATTTTTTTCCTATTTTCTTTGGAAAATATGAAAAATTAGATCTATTTTTTGGCTATTTTTTATTTTTTCCCTATTTAATTCCTATTCTAAGGAAAATAGGCCTATTTTTAGCTCACCTGAGCCTAAGGCTCGAGTGAGCTATTGCGATGGAAATTTGTCCGTCGTCCGTCGTGCGTCGTCCGTTAACTTTTTACATTTTCATCTTCTTCTCCAAAACCCATGATTGGAATTCAACTAAACTTGGTAGGAATCATCCTTAGGGGTAGGGGACCCAAAGTTGCTAAAATGGTACATGTGACCCCCAGGGGGGGGGGCCAGGGGGAGGGCCCCCAATTGTAAAAGATATGTAAATTTCAAACATCTTCTTCTCCAGAACCAGGCATAGCTCAGACTTGGTATTGTGTATGGAGATACCTCTATAGATGAAGAATAAATGTTGTTCATGAAATTTCTCTGAGTGGCCCTATAGGGGCCCTGTGGGGGTAACATACTGGGGGGGGGGGGGCGCGCTGCCAGGCAAAATGTACATTCTGATCTTCTTCTCCAAAACACATTATCGGAATTCAACCAAACTTGGTAGGAATCATCCTTAGGGGTAGGGGACCCAAAGTTGCTAAAATGGTACATGTGGCCCCCAGGGGGCCCAGGGGGCCCAGGGGGAGGGCCCCCAATTGTAAAAGCTATGTAAATTTCAAACATCCTCTTCTCCAGAACCAGGCATAGCTCAGACTTGGTATTGTGTATGGAGATACCTCTATAGATGAAGAATGAATGTTGTTCATGAAATTTCTCTGAGTGGCCCTATAGGGGCCCTGTGGGGGTAACATATTGGAGGGGGGGGGGGGCGCTGCCAGGCAAAATGTACATTCTGATCTTCTCCAAAACACATGATCGGAATTCAACCAAACTTGGTAGGAATCATCCTTAGGGGTAGGGGATCCAAAGTTGCTAAAATGGTACATGTGGCCCCCAGGGGGGCCCAGGGGGAGGGCCCCCAAGTGTAAAAGCTATGTAAATTTCAAACATCTTCTCCAGAACCAGGAATAGCTCAGACTTGGTATTGTGTATGGAGATACCTCTATAGACGAAAAATGAAAGTTGTTCATGAATTTTTTCTGGGTGGCCCTATAGGGGGTCTGTGGGGGTAACATACCGGAGGGGGGGGGGGGGTGGGGCAAGTTGTCCGCCATCCATAAACATTTTACATTTTCAGCTTCTTCTCCAAAACCCATGATTGGAATTTAACCGAACTTGGTAGGAAGCTCAGACTGGGGGGGGGGGGGGGGAATTATGTTAATTTCTAACATCATTTCATGTACATCCTCCTAGTTGTTTCAATTTCTAACATATCTCCTGGTGGTGCTAGAGAGAACATGCACCAGATGTGAATTGATCCACCTCAGGTGAGCGTCGTGCCCCCTGGGGCTCTTGTTATTGTATTTCCCTCGGAAATAGGAAGAAAATAGAAGTAATTTTAGGCTATTTTTTTTTATTTTTCACAAATTGAGGAGAGCAACATGAAATCCTGTCGGAGATAATCTGAGGAGAGAAACAAGTCATCCTCTCCTCAATTTGTTCATTATCATTTTCTCTTAATTTCTTTCATAACAATTATTATTAGTATACTCATTCTGTTGTCAATATTTCACCTTTTCCATATGTATGTTTTAACCTTAATTTATTTCCCCAACAGGATGTCATGTTTCTCTCCACAGATTACCTACGGTCCCAATCCCCCTTTTGTTTCCAGCTTATCCAGACGGTTAATTGATTTCTTAGTCCTATTGTTCACTTGCTTTCATTGTTTTCTTTTCAACACAGGATTCGTTTGATGTCACTTATCCTTTCAATGCAGGTACCTTGATGTTATTTATCCTTTCAATGTAGGTACTTTGATGTTACTGTTACTATTTCTTTCTATGTTATTTGTTTGCATCCATTTCATTTAGTGAATTGCTGCTTCATATATAAATTCTGCTGATTTATTCGCTCTTCTCATTCTCCTGACGACGGCCAGAGCATTCTGACCGGAACGTGGAGTTATTCCAACTCACATGGTTGTACCGCAAACCTTTTTTCTGAATTACAACTTCACCATGCAAACCTTCAAATCCTATATTATTTTTTTCCTAGTTTTATCCTATTTTCTTGAAATAAAAATAGGAAAAAATAGGGAAAAAATATATTTCCGTTGGTAATTTTTTTGTATTTTTTCCTATTTTTACCCTATTTCATTTCGACTTGGGTCTGATTAAGAATGGGGCCAATGAATAAAGGTGAACCCTCCCACAGGCAGTGCAAAAGGGAAGGGCTCTTCAGGAATGGTGCTTTGCTTCATAAGTAGAATTTTCATTAAAATGCATGGAATAAATGACCGAAAATTTCAATATCATAGTCCTGTCATCATGAAGTCGATAACTGCATCACCTGTAGGACACGAAATCTAATGAACTCCCTGAAGGTCAGGCATGTTTGGACACATCCTCAAGGAGATTGAGCCATTGGAGAACAGGTACTGGCATGATATCCCGGCAGAGACTCCTCGGAAGCTTTGTGACGGTGTATTAAAATAATGTGAATTACAAGCATTAATCACAAGTATCGGATTCATACTAATTGACAAAGTCAATAAATCACCAAGGGTATGAATAATTTTGAACATCGCCCAGTTTGGATAACTCACCTTTTCTGTTGTTATGCAAATGAGGTGAAACCGGAAACGGCATTCATTTGCAGATGATAACTAAATGTATTCAAGTGATGTGCAAGTAACTTCATTTAACCATTCATTTTTAGGAAAAATGCAAAAAACTAGAATTTTCCAAGGGGTATGAATAATTTTGTTGTTAACTGTATGTTATTCTAAACAAAAGTAATAAATGAATATCTTGAAAATTGGAAAATTCAACTCCGAATTGTCCTTTTTTTCTGTAACGTAGTAGTAGTTCTCTTCTTCTTCTTTCGTTGTATGGTATCAGCAGTCAAATTTGACCATTGTTGCCAATGACATTATACATGTAATTCAAATTCAGTATTTCTGACTCCTTCTCTTTTAATTTACATTTAGAATCAAGTAAACTTTTAATACTGTATATACATCTGTATTTAAAACTTAATAAGAAAATAACAAAACACCACATGCTTCAGCTCAGTTCCAACTAGCGCTTGCCTAGCCCTTTCATAGATGCAATCTTACCGATACGGAGCGGTACTTTGCGCCGTTTTTTCGGACATGCCTAGGTAACTCATGCATAGACATAGGGGCGCTGTTGTACCTGTGCTTACTGATGATGGGTTGAACATGTATTTTGGATAATTATCAATTAATGAGATGAAAACACTTGTGGGCTAAGTTAGTAGAAAAGGGGGCTTCTAAATGCACATAATGGTGTGCATCATTTATACATTAAGACATAACTTTTATAATATACACAAAGGAAGAAAAATACATTTAGCATTGAAACTCAGACCGTACATAAAATACAAAATACTAGTATCCCTCACTATGAACACGATGACAAAAGAGAGCAGACAAAATATACCAATGTAAGGTGGTGGCAAAAAATAAAAAGGAAAAGAAAAAACGTCATGGCCATATATGTTTTATAATATAGACCTTCACAGTCACGGTCATACTATTAAATCGTCTTCATTATCTCATGATATTCACGGCCAGACTCACGGTCGTTAGTAAGATGGTCTTTTCCAAATTGTAAGTTTCACAGAAAAAAACACATGTAAATTAACAACGCAATAATACATGATCATAACTTTGCCTACTATGAGCGTTATATTATTTTGTTCATAAGTTATTCTTTATTTCATGAACAGAAAAAAAGGCCAACCAATTTATATTTCAACTAGATGAATCTCCGACCAAGCGCGGTCGGAATTTATGCCTCCGCCATCAACAGATTGGCAATGTATGGCATACATGTACACTTTAAAAAGGATTGGTCCATCAAAATTACAAATCTTTTCACTTCAAAAGCACAGGAGACAGAAAATTTATTTAATTTTATTTTCAAATAAAAAACTTAATTACCATTGATGACTTACAATCATCAAATACACCAAGGAAATAGATATTTTATAGCAAATAGACCACTGTCCCCTTGAAATTTCTAAAATAGGTAGGCCTAGACTCCATACATCACGAACCATTTTTATGTATATAATGACCTCTATGACCTTTGAACTTTGACCTTGAGATCCCCTAAAATCTAATCAGTTCATCGTCCCTCACATATGCATACATGGGCCAAGTTAGAGGTTGATCTGTCAAACAACTGAAGTTATTGCAAGAACGAACCATTTTTATGTACATAATTACCTGTGACCTTTGACCTTGAGACCCCAAAATCTAATCAGTTCATCGCCCCTCCCATAAGAATACATGGGCCAAGTTAGAAGTTGATCCGCCAAACGGTTCCTAAGTTATCACAAGAACGAACCATTTTTATGTATATAATGACCTCTATGACCTTTGACCTTTGACCTTGAGACCCCAAAATCTAATCAGTTCATCGTCCCTCCCATATGAATACATGGGCCAAGTTACAAACTGATCCGCCAAACGGTTTTGAAGTTATCGCGAGAACGAACCATTTTTATGTATATAATGACCTCTATGACCTTTGACCTTTGACCTTGAGACCCCAAAATCTAATCAGTTCATCGTCCCTCCCATATGCATACATGGGCCAAGTTACAAACTGATAAAAAAAAACGGTTTTGAAGTTATCGCGAGAACGAAAAGGGGACGGACGGACGGACGGACGACCCGAAAACAATGCTTCCGGCACCACCCTACGGTGGGCGGAGGCATAAAAATGCTGTTATCCCTCCTATATATACACATGTGTGGATGGCGTGTGCTGGTGAAATTGACATGTTAGTTTTGACATTTACAAGCAGACAATGACAGACATCCAGACTATCAAAAATAAGAATGTTGTTTGAAATATACCTTGGCGATTGGGTAATCATTCTGGGTTGAAAATCGAGGTCGAAGAGCAGGCATGCTAGCTATAAGATAAAACAAGTTTGTTGATGACACAAAGGGGAAAAAGTATTGCATTTATCATTGTCATATCCAAGAGGTGAAGCTGAAAGAAAACGATTACGCAATGTAAGTCTGCAAACTTATTGCACAACTGTATTGCAACTATCACCATCAACTACGATTATATCTGAAGTAGGCATGTTATGACCTGTCTACAATCCTGTTGTAAAATCAAGGTCACTAAACAGGCACTTGACAAAATTAAGCAGGTATGATCAGCCAGTGATAATTATGTATACATACTACTTGTGCTTAATTTATCTTGGGACATGACTACATACATACATATGAAATCAATAAAATGTTATGTATCATATCTTCAAAATTTATTTCTTCAGGGAAATCAAGGGATCTTGGGTTGAAAATGATCATCTCTCTAATGAATTTTTATTTGTCTTCTAGTTTTAACACATTAAATTTGAAGTCAGCGATAACTCAGACTGGGGGGCGTTTCATCAAGTGTCTTGTTGGTGATTTTTACTAACAAATCAGGGCCCCATTTCATAAAATAACTGTTATAAGCAACTGAAATCCTTGCATCTGATTGGCTGATAGCAAATTTGTCGGTAAAAATCACCGACAAGCCACTTGATGAAACGCCCCCCTACAGAAAATGCAAGTTATACTAAAATCAAATCATATCCATCAGGCTACAGCAGAATGATTTTGTTGACAAGATATGAATATTGAAGCAAAACAAAGGCAAACAATACACTACAAGTTATGAAGGATTAATATTACTGTATACTTTAAATATTCAACTGACCAACAAAGGGTGGAGTTATCTGATGTGAACTGTGGATTTGCTCCTTATTGCAAAGCATGATGGGGTTGGCGTCAGAGGTGCTGGGATACTGGCGGACGGCAAGAGTTCCATCTGGTTTGAAGGTTCCCATGTTGTACAAGATAGACTGCTTGCTTGCAGAGAGTTTGGTTTGAGACTGAATGTGCTCTTGAAACTCAGCAAACCTGTATATGTGGGAGAGCAAAGTATTGGACATAAAATGATAGAAGCTTGGCTGATGCAAAGTTCATTTACAGATTGAAAAAATTGTCTTCAAAACATGGAAAAGGTAAAAATCAGGAATGTATCTTCATCCCATTTTCTAATAAAATTATCACATTCAGAAATCATTTAGTAATACAACCTGACACAAATGGGAAGCTTAATAAACGGTTAAATATCTTTCATGTCCATGTCATAACAGTAAATAATACCTTAAATTCTAAAATGATAATAACTGCAGATGTAAGTTATACAAGGGATTATGTAACTTAAATCAAAGTCCTTTGAAAGCTTTTGCTTTGAACCTGGTACGTTCAAGTTCTGAAACCACTGTTCGAATCACTTTGTTATTGCATGCTTACTTATCAGTGGGACTGCAGTAGATCTTGAGGAAGGATGCCTCAGATACCCAAAAGATATCAATGGCTGTCTTGTTGGTTATTTCCTGTGATGATTCAAAGAAATGTGTAAAGGACCACACTGTGTTGGGATTACACTCCAGCAAGCCAGCTAGCAGGGGTGTAATCAGCCTTTTAAGGCCTCTGAGAGAAAGAAAAAAGAAAGTCAGACATATTTTTATTACCAGGTTTCTGGCAAGGACGGCATCTGCAATTGTTTTTTAATAATCCACATCGTAATAGGTGCCCCTTTAAAAAAAAAAAATTGAAATCATGGCTAAGAGCCTGGTTATTACAGGCAGAGATTTCATTATTCTTACATCAAGGGACTTCCCATATGATTCCTTGTCTTTGCCAAAAAAAAAATCATTCCCATGTTGCAACAGTGATGATGTCATTCATCTTATGGAATTTTTTTTGTGGAAATTTCCTAAATCATAAAAAAGATCCCGTATGTGATAAACATTAAATTAATTACAAGAGGTTGTAATGAAAGGCTAGCTTTAAAACATAATGCGTATTGCAATATATACAAACAGTCTATAGTTCACCACCATGCCCATTGATTCAATAATTAACATTAATTTGTAAAATCAACACTGATTTTCTTATTTACTATATAAATCTATATACCTACCTATTATGCCAGTAGTCTTGACTACGGGACCCCTTCGAGAATTTAACACACATGAGTCACAATATTGTGTGCACCCCCCGTAATCCTATTGTCCCCTTCGCCACTCACGCGCGTCAACACGCTACGGCCATCTTCCTCTTTTGCGAGCAACCCCAAGTAGAAACATGTTGCTTGCAAGGTGAGGGGAAGGAGGGATGGTCATAGGTAGGTATATAGATTTATATAGTAAATAAGAAAATCAGTGTTGATTTTACAAATTTACTGCAATAAATCATATATACCTACCTATTATGCCAGACCAGCGCCAACTCAAAGACCGGGAGGCATGTTTCAAGCAGAAGGGAATAGAATTACACCAAAGATTACAAAGAAGACACAGCGGCCTTCAAGGTGGCTGACGCAAACATAGCCTCACCTGCGGGAACATCCCTAAGGTAGCAAGAAATGAAGGAATTGGACGAACGCCAATAAGCAGCCTTCAAAATATCAACAAGCGCCACACCTTGAAACAGAGCCCAAGAAGTGCTGACACTACGAGTATCATGAGCACGAGGCTTACTGTCGGATAAAAGAGCCTCTGTGCCAGCGGCCCTAATAGCTTCGACGATCCACCTAGAGATGGAATCAAGAGAGGTAGGAGAAAAAGGCTCTCTAGTGATCAGGAACAACTGATCATCCTTACGATAAGACTTAGTCTTATCAATATACCATTTGAGAGCCCTTACAGGACACCAAACTTTGTCCTCGCGCACAGAAGAAAAGTCAGAAAGCGGACAAAGAAAAATCTCAACAGGGCCAGAGGCAGCTGTCTGATTCTTGGCAATAAAAGAAGCCTTAGGAATCAATCTAACGCCTTTTCTCTCCCAGCGAACATGACCAGGAGTAAGACAGAGAGCATGAAGAGTACTGCGCCTCTACCCAGAGGCAATAGCTACCAAAAAGAGCGTCTTAACCGTAAGATGATGAAGCGAAGCTTCACCTAACGGTTCGAAAGGAGGTTTCGCCAAGGCCTCCAGGACCTTAGGCAGACTCCAAGACGGTACTAACTTAGAAAAAGAAGGTCGTTTCAGAAAGAACGAGCGAATCAAACCACTTAGTAGCGGGGAATTGGAAATCCCCAAACCATCTGAGAAACCCGAATGAATGGCCCCGATCACCGAACGGTAGCCTCGGATAGTAGAGATAGATCTCCCTTTGTCAAATAACGAGATTAAGAAATCCGCAATTGAACCAATAGGAGCCTTAGAAGGGGTTTGATTTCTCTCTTTACACCAAAGGAAAAAGACCGAGAGACGGGAATTGTACATTTCCCTAGTAGAAACCCTACGACTGGACATTAAAAAGTCCGCGGCTCTATCAGAGAGACCCGACTGTCTTGCAGATTCCCTGACAGGGGCCAAGCAGTCAAATGAAGGGACTCAGGACTGTGGTGAAGAATCCCCGAGAGGGGCTGCAACACCAGATCCGCTCTTAACGGGAGAACGAACGGTTGAGCCCTTAGGAGGCTCATAAGCTCTGGAAACCAATTCCTCCTGGGCCAAAAGGGAGCTATTACAAGCACCCGCGCCCGATCTTCCCTGATTTTCCGCAAGACACGCGGAATCAGTTGGAAGGGAGGAAAGGCGAATCCCTGAAGGTTCTCCCAGCTGAGGGAAGAGCACGAAAACGATAAGTCTCTGAGAGGAAGGAGAACCCCAGAAGATCGCGGGATGCGCGATGAATGGGAATGTGAAAATACGCGTCCTTGAGATCTATCGAGACCGCGTAGTCCTTCCTCTTGATCAACGGAAGAATGGAGGCGAGAGTCTCCATCCGAAAATGAACCGGAGGAATGAATTTGTTTATTCTTTTCAGGTTCAGTATCAAACGAAGTTTTCCCGAGCGCTTGGGAATAACAAAAATTGGAGAAAGGGAAAGAGACGGCCTGTCTCTTACCCTTTCTATAGCCCTCTTTTCCAATAGAGACTCGATCTCCTTTGAAGCATGAGATCGAGCCAGGGCAGACATGGGAGGTGACCGAATTCTTATAGCCCCTCCGGGGAGCGAAGCGAAAAGATCTATGAAGAATCCGTCTCGCACGACGGAGAGAACAAACGTGTCCCCGGAGATGGCCTCCCAAGCGGGGAGAAAAGAATGAAGTCGGCCACCTACCAAATTCGGAAGAACAAACGCTCGGGGAAAAACATCAAAACCCAGGCTTGGCCTTATGCGAAGCCGTCGCCTTACCACGAGAACCTCTCGAAAAGCCCCTGCCACGACTCCCTCTCCCGCGAGAAGGAGCAGGCTGCGGCTCAGAAGGCGGGACCCTAGACACACGACTGCGTTGACCCGAAGCGGGACCAGCAGGCCTACGCCGGACAGGGGCCCGCGTTGACTTAGAGCTAGTGTGAAACTGCTTAGTCATATCCGAGATCTGTTTTCGCGCATCGATCTCTCTCTGAAAAACCGTAGCGAATTTACCACCAAAAAGCGAAGGACCCCGAGACGGAACATCCCGGAGAAGTTGAGCAATGCCCGACTCTCTAACACCCAGTGCCGAGAGAGCCAAGGTCCTGCGACGGAACGTAGCCGAAGCAGCTGCGGTGGAAAGCTGCGACCACTGCAGACAAAAAAGAGTATGCAGCAAGTCGTCAATAACCAGCTTGTCACCATCAGTAACATTCAACTCCTCCGCCCTGGACCTAAGGTCGGAGAGAAACCCTTGAAAAGCCGCCAAACGCATACCTGACCTAACCTGGTTTTCAATATTAGACCAAAGCTTATCCTTCGCCTTGAACGCAGCGGAGGTAAGCGGATTAGTCGCCTGCAAGCGACGACCAACTTCTAAAATCTCAGGAGAAAGAGTCTTAGCTTTGAAAAAGCTGTCTTGATCCTGAGAACCGAAGGCGAAAGCCTTACCCTTAACCGCAGTAGGGCGCTTAACCAACAGCGCAGCCTCAATGCGGTCATACTCCAGCTTGAAATCCTCCTCGAGAGCAATACCCTCGGAGGAATCCTGCTGCTTAAACCAACGCGAAGTCGAACCCTGCGCGCGGGCTGACTGAAATTCAGGGAGATATTTAGACAACAAAGCAATCGCTTCCATCCCACACAGGGCGAGCGATTGAGCAACAGGTGTTTTCACCTGAGTGCGTGACTACTAGTGCTCCCCTATTGCCGCTCTCTAGCGGTCCAATAGTGGGTTCACACGCCTTTAGTAGTCATCGGGCACATACCGAGTCATCTCGGTCTGCCCCCGCACTGGGTGCTTTTAGCTCCCAACCCATGGCTATTGCATCTTCTTGCTTAGCCAATATGGGTGATTTGGGCGATTCTTTGGGCCCTGAGCGCTCTAATCCCTTTGAGGGAGGTGAACGTCCCTCCGCGGAGGGTTCGGTTCGTGTTTCCGAAGCGGCTTCGGAGATCCGAACGAATCCGATTAAGCGTTCTAAGAAAAGGGTTTCGGCTACGACTCTTGTCGAGCCAGCCAAGAAAAAGGCCAAGAAGAAGGCAAAAAGTGGCAAGGCTTTGCCGACCTCTTGCCCGTCTGGCCTGGCTAACCCGGCTAGCTCCTCTCAAGCTGATATGTTCAGCATGATGCGGGCTTTTGCTCAGAATCAGGGTTGGTCCTTTGTACCGGCTACTTCAACCCTGGCTTCTGTCCCTATTCAGGGGTCTGACTTTGAGACTAATCAGCCTTTTGTGATTGATTCGTCTTTGTCTGAGTCGGGTTCGCATGTGCCTCCTATTCCCGCGGCCCTTGGGGCGCCGCCGGGCGAGGAGACTTTTATGGAACCATGCGGGGGTCTCCCTGCTGAGTCCTTTGTTTGCGGTCCTTTGTCTCATTCCACTCGGGTGGAATGAGACAAAGGGCCGCAAAGCCTTGCCACTTTTTGCCTTCTTCTTGGCCTTTTTCTTGGCTGGCTCGACAAGAGTCGTAGCCGAAACCCTTTTCTTAGAATGCTTAATCGGATTCGTTCGGATCTCCGAAGCCGCTTCGGAAACACGAACCGAACCCTCCGCGGAGGGACGTTCACCTCCCTCAAAGGGATTAGAGCGCTCAGGGCCCAAAGAATCGCCCAAATCACCCATATTGGCTAAGCAAGAAGATGCAATAGCCATGGGTTGGGAGCTAAAAGCACCCAGTGCGGGGGCAGACCGAGATGACTCAGTATGTGCCCGATGACTACTAAAGGCGTGTGAACCCACTATTGGACCGCTAGAGAGAGCGGCATTAGGGGAGCACTAGTAGTCACGCACTCAGGTGAAAACACCTGTTGCTCCGAAGAGCGTCCATAATTGTTAGCTCGAGCATTCCCATTAGCTGGCAATGTAGACAGCCCAGGAAGTACTCGTTCCCCCATATGGCGTCTGCCGGGGGGCTAAATTTTTTTTCCCACGAACTTTTTGTCCCTGTCCTCCCTGGCGCATGCGCACCTGATCCTTTCCGATCTAAATAAATTTCCCAATCATAGGGTTTATTCCGTAAGCGATATAATGACGGTTGCTCCCAGCGTCTTCCTGTGGCGAGATGCGTTAGCCCTCGGACATATAACCTGAGGTATGTGGGTTCGACTCTCAGTTTGGACATTACAAAAATAACGTCTTGTATTTTTTTTTACTAAAAGTAGGATGAAACTTTGAAACCCCATCCAACTCCAAGCATTGTAGGGCTATTTCAAAGTTGCGCATGCGTCAAGGACGATGGTGACAAAAAGTTTGTGGGAAAAAAAAGATCGCTGCCGGGGGCTAGGGTTTGAGAACCCAGACCAACATGGACTAAGCCCGTGGGTTGCCCTGCAGTAGTGGGGCGCGTCTCCCCTAACGGATCAGAGCGAGTGAACGCTACCGTACGGGAAACAACCGCCCCCCCCCCCCCCCCCCCCTCTGGTCTTGACGACCGGGGGATTGGATTCGAGATATCCAAACCACTAGAATCTGACGCCACCCACCCCGAAACCACGGGCTTCGGAGTTGACAATCCAGACTCAGTTAACGCCACCCGTCCCGAAGCCGCAAGCTCCGAGACTGGCAAACTCTGCAAGGAAACACCACTAGGCAACTTACCCTTAGCCCTCCTCCCTCCCCCATGTACCGAAGTACTTGGGAGAGTTCTGGAAGGCCGAGTCGTCTTGCTAGACGACTCTTCGGAAGAAGCAGGTCTCCGTGACCTAACTGCTTCTTCTTCCGAATCCATACCACTGCAATAAAACAGACAATAAAGTATACTTTTCAAAATAAGAAATACTTCAACTGAATGCAGTAAATAAGACTAAAATTTATTTGGGAGATACGCACAAAAAATTTTCACAGCCAAAACCGTAAGAACAAACACCAAACCCAAAGGCTCGGTGACAAACGGAAACACCCGCAAACACACAGAAATATCTACGTGGGGCTGACCGTGAAAGAGAAAAATAAATGCCAAGAAAGTAATCAAAATATCCCTTGCAATCGGCAAGAGTGACTACTAAAACACAAAGTACTATAATCTAAGCGAATATAGGTACCTAAAAGTGCTTTAAATATGCGAAAAAGCGCGCCTAAAAGATACTATACGACCTGATTTCAGGAGCGCTGTGACTAGACGTCCTATCTCGTCGGGGGCGAGCAAGAAAGAGGAAGATGGCCGTAGCGTGTTGACACGCGTGAGTGGCGAAGGGGACAATAGGATTACGGGGGGTGCGCACAATATTGTGACTCATGTGTGTTAAATTCTCGAAGGGGTCCCGTAGTCAAGACTACTGGCATAATAGGTAGGTATATATGATTTATTGCAGTAAATAAAAAATGTAAACTATTTACCAGAAAGATAAGCAGAGGTATTTGTCAAGTCATTGTTTTCTTTAGGGATTGCAAGTCGCGCCCCTCCAATATGATGGACAAAAAAAAATTCCAACATTCTCTAAAGGAAACATAGAAAATATCTTCATCTACCATATATTCCCTTATATTCATTTATAATCATTGTATATTCCAACCACTTTGACTTACGTTGAGAGACGGCATGTCTCGGGAAGCTCTCGACTCCATGAGATCTCATGCTCTCCAGGTCCCGTCTGGACTCCACTGATCACTCCTGGTGCTTTCTTGGTGGTCAGATGAAACCTGATAGTGAGGATCATAATAAAGATAATTACATGTATATATCATCACAAATTGTAATCACAAACTAACTGTTCAGACAGTGAAGTAGTGATCCAATTGATGCTCTGGCGAAAAAGACTGCGGGCCTATATCATCCTAGATGAAGGGGTAGGGGGGTAGGGATAGGGTTGAGATTTGGTTTTAGGTTTAGGTCAAGGTTTACGGGTTAGGTTTAGGGATTGACCGCAGTGCACTTGTCACCGGCTTTTGCTAAACAGTCGGGTAACGTCGCGTCGCGTTGGTAGAAATTTTCGAACATTTTTCAGGAAGGTGTCTTCAAGGGGACAAATTGAAAAAGAGTCCATCTCAGTATGATTTTTCCCGTTCTCAGGCTAAAAACGACAAACAAGGGAATAAAGAAAACAATAGAAGGATAATGCAAAGAAAACCATGAACTATAAAGAGAGAATAGAAGGGTAGGAAGGATGGAAGAAAATATGATGAAAGGAAACAAAGAATACAACAAAAGGAAAGTTGGAAAGTAAAAATAAGTGGATAAAAACAAAGAATAACATAAAGAAAGATAGAGATATAAATCATAGAAGGATAAAGATATTAAGAGTAACATAAGGAAAGATAGAAGAGAAAATGATAATTTGAATAAAGGAATAACATAACGAAAGAAAAGATGAAAGGAAAACAAAATGATAGGATAAAAGCAAAGAATGTTTTAAGGAAAGTAAGTAAAGATGGGAAGCAGAAAATGATTTTAAAAAGAATAATATGAAAGATAGAGAGAGAAATGATAGGATAAAAAAAGTTTAACTTATATAAAGAAAGACAGAGAGAGAAATGATAGAAGGGTAAAGATTAACATGAGGAAGGTGGGGGAGAAAATGATAACAGGAAACAAAGAATATCATAACGAGAGGAAGGATGGAAAGATAATTGATAGAAGGATAAAAGCAAGAAATGACAAAGCGAGAGAGAAAAATGATAAAAAGATAAATATAAACATGAAGAAAGGTGGAAGAGAAGATGATAAAAGGGAACAAAGAATAACAAAGTGAAGATGGAAAGCAATAAAAAAGAGGATAAAAAGAATAAATATAAACAGTAACATTATGAAAGATGGAAAACAAAATGATAAAAGCAATAAAAGAATAACGTAATGAAAGGAAAGGTGGAAAGAAAAAATAAAGGATTAAAAACAACTGAATTAGTAATTACGCGAAGCGTAATGTCCCCGCCAGAAGTGTAGATCTGTGGAATGGCTGTTAATTTATGTAATTTCTGATAGAACCTTGAAGATAAATGTGAGAAATGAATTATCAAATTAATGTTTTATGATTATAAATGCATTTTCTGTTGATTTTGAATAAATTACAATAAATTTGCATAATTAATGAATTTCAAAATTCTGTGTAGAGGTTTGACAGCCCCTACCCAGCCCTATCAGATAAAACAATTAGATTCAAAATACGGTGTGAAATAGAGGAGTAGCATTTTTCGTCGATTTTGAATAAATTTGCATAAATTTGCATAATTGATGAATTTCATGATTTTGTGTAGAAGTTTGGAAGCCCCCACTCAGCCCTATCAGATAAAACAATCAGAATCAAAATCGGCCAAGAAATGACGGAGAAGTAGCATTTTCTAACTTTTTGAGCACACACGGACGGAAGGACACACACACGCACACACGAACGGAGTTCGTTTCATAGACCCCTCGCGAACTTCCTTTTCTTTTTCTTTTCTTTTTTTTTTTTTTGCTGCTAAAAAAAAGATACCATACATAAAATTCCTGAAAAATGTTCGAAAATTTCTACCAACGCGACGCGACGTTACCCGACTGTTTATCAAAAGCCCTTGTCACCTGGGGAGCGTTTCATGAAGCGTTTTGTCAGTGATTTTTACCGACAACTGTTATAAGCTACTGAAATCCTTGCATCTGAATGACTGAGAGCAAATTTGTCGGTAAAATTCACTGACAAAACGCTTGATGAAACGCTCCCCTGAGCATCTGCCTTTAATCACTTCTCACTTCTGAGGCCTGTAACATAAAGTGATACAATCAATCTTACGATCAATTGTAACTCTTCAGTACATGGTTTGCCATAGACTTACAATTGATTGTATATCTTTATATGTTACAAAAGGTGCCCCAATCCCACGTAATGACCCACCATTAAAATATGGCTTTCATTGCTTTGAGCTAGAGAATACGTAAGTAGACAAAGGCCTATCATTGAGTATTAAAGCTCTATGCATTTACAGCAAAGCAATATTCAACCCCCCCCCCCCCCCCTTGCACCATTCATTTCTTGCATCTTTCCTACAGGAATAACATTGCACTTATTTCAATGAACACATCCCATAGTCCACAGACACAGGCCACATAAAGGCCACAGGCCAGATAAAGGTGAAAAACAAGTTTTGCACGAAGGGGGGAGGGCAAAGTTTGGTAGAGATGAGGAACAGACACTGAGAAAGAGAGAATTGGAGTGGTAGAAACAGAGAAATACTTACATCATAGATGAATTTTTGCGACCACCCTGTGGTCTGAAGGGCAGTTGGCCCGTAGCTAGATGATAGAGCGTTGCCCCGATACTCCACAAATCTATCCTGGCATCAAAGGGAGATGCTGCGGGTTTTCTCAGCACAGCTCTTTCAAAGACCCTCGGATGCTGGAGGAGAAAAATTATGGGAAGAAAATGGATGATCACGTCAAATACTAATACCAAAGAGATCAATATATTCATTATGATATAGATTGCAATCTTTATAACAATCACCATCACCACTGGAACAGATTGTGTACTTTAAGATACAATTTTTTCAAAAAAACAATATTTAGAAAATAACGGCATGAAGCATAATTTCAAAGCCAGATTGGCAATAACTCATTTGATTTTAATAGTCCTTCTGGCTCTTAGCAGATGATAATATTATTCTCTTCTGAACCCATCACATATGATCTCATGTCATTAAATGCATTTCCGATGGGTTCAAACAACAGAAGGCTTACGACTCAACAAGCTGATTGAGAACACAGTAATACAATTCCTTTCACGATAAAACAACTACTACACATTCATGATTTTAAGCAAAGATAAACATACCAAGTATTCCTCTGTTCCATGGAGACTGGTGAAATTCTCATCATCATCGAGTTGTCTTGCTGCCCCAAAGTCAGCGAGCTTGTAAACGGTGTGTCCGTGGTCGTCCTTGAAGCACATGATGTTACCTGGCTTCACATCACGGTGCACTACGCCATTGTCACGCAGGTATTTTATGCCAGCAGCTAAGGTAAAACAACAAAAAAAAAAACCCCCACTCAATCCAACAAAATCTTTCTAAAAATAGCATGAGAACTAAAATGTATTTTATACAATGTTTTATATAATTTTGTCAGTAGGTCCACAAATTGACTCTTCTGTGGAAGAAAGCCACTTACTAATGTCAGCTAGTACTTGAAGAAAATCTTTCTCTGAAAGTCCGCAGGAATTTCCAGGCTTTTCTAGAACGTCATAAAGACTCCCTCCTGTACAAAGCTCCATGATAAGTATGTTTTCTTTGGATATTTGCTGCAAACAAGCAAAGAACAAGCAATATAATCAAGTAGGCAATACAAGGGCAAACAAGAAATGTGCATTGCTGGTGCCGCGCAATGCGAAATGTATCCCCGGCACTGGCAGCGATTTGAAGGAGGGACAAAGACCCTCCCCCATCCCCTCCCTCAAACAAAAGGATGGTGTAGAAATTGCCGCCAGTGGCCCGGAATATTGTCAACACTAGGAGCAGCATTACCAAAACGATTTGTGCAGATTAGACTATAATGCATTTTTATAGAAAATTCGGAAGAAATATGACCTCAGAGCGCACATAAGCCATCCACTAAAATATGACCTTTGATCCTATGAAAGACAGAACACTAGAGGCAGCATCACCAAAAACTGTAGAGGTGTAATCTATAATGGACCTACATACAAAATCTGAAAGAAATTAGTTAACAAATGTGTCCTCCAGAATGCATGCAACGAAAATATGACATTTGACCCTAACAACAACCTGAATATGACATTTGACTGTATAGAAAGTGGTACAGTGGGGGTAGCATCAGCAAACAATTTAGATGTGTAGGTTTCACTTAGACACATCTTCATATAAAATTTGAAAGAAATGTGTTGAGAGATATACCAAGATACATCTCCATACAAAATTTGAAAGAAATCCAAGAAATGTGGCCTGCAGAGTGCACTCACGCCATGCCCTGGAGTATGACCTTTGACCCTATAAAAGACGGAACACTGGTGGCAGCATCACCAAAAACTATAGGTTTTTAGATTACACCAAGAGACACCTTCATGCAAAATTTGAACGAAATCCGTCAAGAAATGCAGAAGAGTGCAAGAAATGGAAAAAATGACCTTTGACCCTATAAAGGACGGAACAATGAGGGCAGCATCACCAAAAATTAAATATGTGTAGATTATACCAAGATACATCTCCATACAAAATTTGAATGAAATCCGTCAAGAAATGCAGAAGAGTGCACAAAAGGGACAAATGAGCTTTGACCCTATAAAGGACGGAACAATGAGGGCAGCATCACCAAACAGTAAAGATGTGTAGATTATACCAAGATACATCTCCATACAAAATTTGAAAGAAATCCATCAAGAAATGTGGCCTGCAGAGTGCACTCACGCCATGCCCTGAAGTATGACCTTTGACCCTATAAAAGACGGGACACTGGTGGCAGCATCACCAAAAAGTACAGGTTTTTAGATTACACCAAGGGACACCTTCATGCAAAATTTGAACGAAATCTGTCAAGAAATGCAGAAGTAAGAGTGCAAGAAATGGAAAAATGACCTTTGACCCTATAAAGGACGGAACAATGAGGGCAGCATCACCAAAAATTAAACATGTGTAGATTATACCAAGATACATCTCCATACAAAATTTGAACAAAATCCGTGGAGAAATGTGGCCTGCAGAGTGCACTCACGCCATGCCCTGAAGTATGACCTTTGACCCTATAAAAGACGGAACACTGGTGGCAGCATCACCAAACACTATAGGTTTTTAAATTACACCAAGAGACACCTTCATGCAAAATTTGAACGAATTCCGTTGAGAAATGTGACCGCCAGAGCGCACACAAGAGTACACACAAGACATCTATCAAAATATGACCTTTGACCCTATAAAAGACGGAACACTGGGGGCAGCATCACCAAAAACTATAGGTTTTTAGATTACACCAAGAGACACCTTCATACAAAATTTGAACAAAATCCGTTGAGAAATGTGACCGCTAGAGCGCACACAAACTATCCCCCAAAATATGGCCTTTTACCCTATAAAAGACGGAACACTGGGGGCAGCATCACCAGAAACTATAGGGGTCCAGATTTTACCAAGATACACGTCCACAGGAAGTCTGAAAGAAATTCGTCGAGAAATGTGACCGCTAGAGCGCACACAAGAATGTGACGCGGCGGCGGCGGCGGCGGCGGCGGCGGCGGCGGCGGCGAAACGCTGCTGAATCCAAAGTATCCTCCGGCATACTCCGGGGGATACAATAAAAAGGGTATGGAGTCAAAATAGCATAAATATAAGTTATTTAATCCAGATTAAATCTATACCTTTCTTTCAACTTACATCTTTTTCTATTGCCTCAAGACAGACAATATTTTTATGGCGTAGTCGAAGCAGAACCTGGGATTCTTTCTCCATGTCTGTTCCCATTCTGAAGAGGCTCGGCGAGTGTGGCACTTTACATGCTACCCGTTTTCCAGATTTCTGCAAGGAAAAAGTATTAACTTTCATTTTTACTTCATAAACTTGATTTGTATAACATCTTTGACAATATACTATATGCATGTACGTCATCCTATCAAGGACTTGCATCATTTTGACTAGGTTGTTGATTGGATCGTTTGTAAACTCGGGAGACAAATAACACATCCTGTATTTATTGAGGTTGCTAATTGTTAGAGAAAGGTTACAATTTGCAGTAATCATCTTCTATGTAATGCAGATATTATCAATACTTGAAAAGCTTGCCAGTGGTGTTAGGGGATGGGGAGGGTTAGGGGATTTACCAAATATGCCCCCAAAGACCTTTTCTTTTATTTCCTTTCTTGGGGGTTGTTTTAGAAATTTTTGATATGATAAACTTTCAGTAGGAACTTTTTCTTGTACGAGAGAGAGTGGGGGGGGGGGGGGAGCTGTGCCCTTCTGATGGAAATACCCTGGCATCACCCCTGTCAATATTTACCTTGTGTCTTCCTGCATAGACCTTGCTTGTAGCACCTTGTCCCAACGGAGTATCCAAGAAGATGATGTAGTTCGGGGTACTTCGAATATTGGGTAACGGTTGGCGTGCTCTGCCATTGTTGTCCATAACCTATGATAACAAAAATACACAAAACAACATTGCTTGTTAGTAAAACATTTTATTGTGAAGCAGAAAAGGAACCATATAATTCAAATTTCATTCAATTTCCAGATGTGCCTCTTCAAAATCACTTTTCATTGCTATGATCATTTTAATCATTTGAAAAATACCAAGTGAAATATACAACACAATCAGGGGATCAAGGGATCAGGAGTTGGTCTATAGCGGTAACGTCTACGGGCAGCTCTGACTTGAATTGTATTCGCCTCTGCATGTTCGGACCCAGGTTAAAATCTATAAGTCACGTCTTTCGGATGGTGATGTTAAAGGTCGGCCCCATACGTAAATGTCTGTCAAAACTCAATTACACACACACACACACATACTCGATCTAATTCATTCATAACATTACAAATATGGTCTATAAAATAGTGCGTGTAATGTTTAAAGGCATTCCTTTCAAAGAAAATCAAAACAGATAAAATGAACAAACTTCTGTGATAAAAAATTATTATAAAGTACATCTCGATATACACCAAAAACATCCAAATCAAATTGCAGGATGACTATAAATTTAACTTATTGCAATCAATCAATTGATAGTTGAGGTTTTATTTAGTTTATTCTACTTAGATTTAAAATACCATATATGTAATTTCAGCGAAAAGTATGAAGTTGCCACTTCGTAGTCGCAGTTCGCAACGCTAGAGAAAGGCTGGTTTAATTGTAGACAGAAAAATCCGTCTGTTTGGAGGAGTTTTATATTTTCTGACTTTCGAGGCTTTCCTCCAAGAGGGATTCCGCGAGTCTCAGCGGAGCATATCCCCGAACGAAATAGACTGATTTTTCGGTCTAGTTTAATTGTAGCTGTGTACAGTTATTGCCCATAATTATAAACTTAGTGTTTAATACATGTCACATTATTTTGCTCACCAGGGGGTCGTTTCATCAAACCGTCATAACGACAAGATCAGCGACATCTCGACACTGTCGCTCAACTTGTCCGCTAAGTGTTTCACAAAGCCGTCTTTGCCAAGACCAGCGACAACTTCGCTGACAAGTGACTTGTCGGTACTCCAGACCTGTCATATCTTTTTAGAACGCCATCACAAGCCAGCTTTTAGTTAGTCTATGGGCTGCGAAAAAATAACAAATGTAAATTAAGAGAACATTTATTTCCTGATCTCCAAGCACTATCCTTTATCATTCCTTTACCAGATAGTATTACAATGTCCGTATTATAATATTGTACAGACGAACAATATGTTCTTATGGCTTCTTGACCCCCCAACAAGTAAATGAGATTAATATTATAGGATTTGAAGGTTTGCATGGTGAAGTTGTAATTCAGAAAAAGGTTTGCGGTACAACCATGTGAGTTGGAATAACTCCACGTTCCGGTCAGAATGCTCTGGCCGTCGTCAGGAGAATGAGCGGAGATTAATATAAAAAATACCCACATCCGTCTTCCATAGAATCAGCATCGAAAACGGAACAGTCTGTATATACAGACCCATGTGAACGACGACAATTTATCATGTATGTATTTTCGCTTTTTTTTTTCGTTTTCACGCAATGCTTTGATATTAATGATATTATATGTATCTTTTAATGAATAAATATTTAAAATTGGGCCATAAGATATCTTAATTTAATCATTTTCTCTAAAATGAACACGATTTGGGTCTTCTTTCCGTAATTAGTCAATTACGGTATCCTCTTACCTACAAATCTAGATTCGTACATGGCAAAAGCCTCCTCGAGGGTCTTGGCAAAGACGGCTTTGTGAAACACTTAGAGGACAAGTTGAGCGACAGTGTCGAGATGTCGCTGATCTTGTCGTTATGACGGTTTGATGAAACGACCCCCAGTTTTTCAGGTCCATGACATTTCCGTAGATCGCCGACAAAAGTTATGACTGTCATGGAGTTGATTTGATGAAACGACCCCCAGGCTGCCAGGATTTAGCAGCAAATGCCCACATCAGCAATACTGAGTGAAGTGAAGTAACACTAACAGTCAATTAATGGTAAAAGGCCCACATTTACAATACATGTGTACTACTATTACTAATACGATAGTAAATATGGATTAGGCCTTAATCCAGTTTAACGTTAAATAGGTCCCCTCTCATTCACTCTGCACAGTGTCAGTTTATTGCGTGTAGTAACCTTGCTAGCCGTGGCGTGGGAACTTCATTCCACCTCAATCGACATACGGTACCACGCACATGTGTGTATACACATTCGATGGGCAAGTACTTTGGCTAGGTGGGGGAAAATATGAATGAACTTTTCCTCCACCAGCTCCTTTTTAGTTTTCCTATTATGCAATGGAAATTTACTCTTTAGCTTTCTAAATTAAATCAAATAACCTACCCTAGACAGGACTAGACTGACTCAAGTAAAACAAAATGACAATTCAGAAATTGATCTTTTTAGTAACAAAATGATAGTATTAAGTTTATTTATTTACTCACGAGTCGACATCTAAGTTGTTCTTGCTGAGAAATATTCCAAATACATTTATCACTGGCAAACCGATATTGGATCAATTCCAAAAGGCATTAATAGACTATATGATATCCACAGAGATGAGAAATATTCCAATTAAATTTATCACTGGCAAACAGATATTAGATCGATTCCAAAAGGCAAATAATATATGATATCCAAAGGTACGATGGTTAAATGAGAAATAGATATTACTCCAATTAAAAGTCCAAGACAACTCGATGAATAAATGTTTCGAGATGACACTAAGCAATCGCGTCCAAGTACGAAGCTGGAAGTCCAAATGTCGGAGTTCGATAAGCTAGACCGAGACAGACTTGAAGTTAATCCATCAAGCTGAAGAGTTCAGAACGCAACAGAAGCTGGAATTCCAAATGTTGGAGTCCGCCGAGATCGAGACAAACTTGAAGTTAGTCCATCAAGCTGAAGAGTTCAAAACGCAACAGAAGAATCGTTGACGTTGTTCAAGCAGGAAGACGACGTAAACCTCGCAGACTTGATTTAGTCTCTAGTTCCAGAACTTCCAGGAATCAGCTAACAGTTTGTCGCAAAAATGAAGTTATAAAATGTTCCTGGTCAACGGCTCAAAAGCTCAGGCGCAGTCACACAATATTCGTGAACAATGTCCTTGATAAGCTGTCCCAAAATGTTCTTGCAAGTTGAAATCACATAAGTTTCAATGAAGTCATGAAGTAAGCGGAGGTCCAGAAACAAGTTTGACCACTTTCAGTTTCAATATCGAAATTTCACAACATATTCGACTTCAGGCGCAGTCACAAAATATTCGCAGTTACAAAATATTCGAGCTAACGTAGATATGCTCAACTCGACGGGAACGGTCCTCTGTTGATAAAAATCAAGAACTAGGTCCGTTTTTAATAGGCGACGACAGTGCGAGAGTCCGAGTCTGAACTGCGCGTAGTGGCTTGTGTCTGCATTGTTGTGGTGTGGTTTCACTCTAGTTCGAAGGGAAGGCTTTTGTACTAAGCGCTCGGTTCACAGAAGCCGAAGATCCAGCCAATCAAGAAGCAAGGACGCGCGAGATCGGAGTCCAGCCAATCAGAAGTGAGGACGCGGGCAAGACCGTATAGGTACTAAGCCTAAAAATGTCACTACTTGTAAAGTTTGTGTTTGTTTATATACATAAAAATGCCATTTCTTGCCATTAAATGTAATTCAAATACATTGTAATATACTGCAGAATATAATTTTAAATAGAAACTCCTTAATACGATTAAATTGAGGCACACCATAGAAAATGCAATACATAAGACAAAATATAATTGTCAAAATGGAAGATTCTTTCCCAGCACGGGAGGCAACAAAATACTTGGGATTGCGCCGTACCACAGGAAAGGGACCAGAATAAGGAGGCGAGAGTGGTCCTCGCACCGCATCAACTCGAATGAACACATGGCTGCAATCCTGCAGCTCTTTCGGGACAAAGAATCCCCGCCGCTGGGGCCGTGGCCCCACTGGGGATACCTTCGCCATGTGACACCGTAGGCGTTGGACATAATCGGTAACATCTAGCTTGGAACTCTGACTGGGTTGGACGAGTTCTCCAGGCAAGCGTAATGTAGTACCAAAACAAGTTCAGCAGGAGATACACCAAGATCCTCCTTAACAGTAGCATGGATACCCAACAGGATCATGGGCAAATACTCTGCCCAACGGCGTGGGTCGGGCTGTGCCCTTATCGATGACTTGAGTTGGCGGTGGAACCGTTCCACCATCCCGTTCGCCTGGGGATGATATGCTGTAGTGCGCACTGAGGAACTGCCCAGCAGCTGGGCGAGCGAACGGAACAGTCGGGACTCAAATTGGGCACCCCGGTCATGAGTTATCGTCATTGGTGTACGAAAACGAGAAACCCAACCCTCTACAAGGGTGTGACCAACTCCCAACAGATAAGAGAATACCCGGGAGGCAGGAAGGGGACCGACAATATCAATGTGTATATGTCCAAATCTAGCATCTGGCAAGAGAAATGGACCTAAGGGTCTTCCAGTAGGGAAAGGAGACAGGGATCCTGCTCCTGTTCAGCAGCAATAGCACGGAGGTCAATCGATCTCCTCAACTCTGCTGGCTAAAGGAGAGATTCCTGAGGCAGATACTCTGTGTCCAAGAAAGTCAAGCTCATTAACACCAAACTTGCACTTGTTAGGGTTAATGATGACACCATACTGAGACAAGCGTTCACACACAGAACGCAGGTGTAACCTGTGCTCCTCATGGCCTCTACTCGCTATGAGGACATCATCAATGTACACATAAACATAAGGCAAGTCCCGAAGGAAGTGGTCAATAAACCTCTGGAAAGTCTGTGCCGCGTTCCGTAGACCGAAAGGCATCCTCTTTAATTGATAAAGGCCGAAAGGAGTAGTGATCGCAGTCTTCTCAACATCAGGACCAAACACCGGAATCTGGTGGTAAGCACGAACCAAGTCAAGTTTCGAGAAAACCTTCTTACCAGCAAGATTTGATGCAAAATCGTGAAGGTGGGGAATTGGATAACGGTCAGGTATAGTAATTCTGTTGAGTGCGCGGTAATCCCCACAGGGACGCCAATCCCCAGAAGCCTTAGGCACCATATGCAGCGGAGAACTCCAAGAACTGCTGGAGGGCTCAATGATTCCGAGGTCAAGCAGATGGGAGAACTCATCCTTCGCTGCACGAAGCTTCTCAGGAGGAAGTCGCCTGGGATGCGCATGTACTGGCGCACCCCTAGTCTCAATATGATGAGTGACATCATGTTTCACTGGTAAGTCCCGATACAACGGTTGAGTTATATCCGGGAAATCATCCACAATTCTGTCGTACTCAGACTGCAAAGTCGCCCTAGGAATCGTAAGACCAAGGGACACAGCATTACTGGCTATCCCAGTAACCGACAAGAGTGTCATCCTGTCAATGAGCCTCTTGCCACGGACATCGACAAGAAAGCCAAAAGAAACAACCATGGAAAAGTCCTTCGAAGACCGATTCGTAATGTAAGAGAACGCTGGCCAAATGTGCGAATAAGCGTCTTGTTGGCCGCCTCAAGACAAAAACTCGCCAGATTCCTCCTATCCCTGGAGGTAGGAGGGAGCACACTGACTGCGGCCCCAGTATCCACAAGAAAACTCATTTTAGTTGAGGTATCAACAACATAGAACAAGCGGCCTCCTGAAGAATGGCCGGCAAGATGTGCCGCATTAATCTCCCGGCCTAAGCATTTCCCTGTGGCTGCTGCCCAGGGTATGTGCATGGCGCTCTACACTTATGCGCCTTCTCACCCCAAGATTGGTGGTACCAACACCAACCATCTGGAGCAGTGACCACCTGCTCCTCAGGGCTCTGAGATGGTGGCGGAGTACGCCCTCTCGACTGTTGCCTGTTCCGCGATCTAGACCGACCGCGACCCTCTCGAAGCTGAGAACTCAGGTTCTCTACTTGTGAAGTGAGCCTTGCAATTTCAGAGCGCAATTCTCCAACCACAGAAGCGCCAGTGTCCTGCATGGCATTCACCATCGGAGGTACTGGCACCGCCATAATCTTATCGGCTAACTCAGCCAGTTGCTCATTGGAGAGTGAGTTACTGGCAGTAGCGAGTATCAACTGTACGTTTGCGGGCAAGCGCTGTACAAACAGCTGTTTCAGAATGCCCTTCTCTAGCTTCCTTTCACCCAACAACTGCTGCATTTTACGTAACAGTTGGCTGGGTTTCCGGTCGCCAAGTTCCTCTTCAGTCAAGAGGAGGTGGAGCCGCCTTTGCTCCGACTCAGAAGTACGTCTTACTAGCTCGCGCTTCAGTGTCTCATACGGCTCTTCAGATGGGGGTGTAAGTAACAAGTCACGCACCTCTTGGGCAATCTCGGGCTGCAAAGCCGAAACTACGTGCATGAACTTGGTTCTTGACTGATTAATTCGCTTGGTATGAAATTGGGCCTCAATTTGACAAAACCAAATCTCTGGATCGGAAGGCCAGAAAGGTGGCAACTTGAGACTCAAAGGCCCCACCACAGGTGTGGTGTTAGAAATGTCACCAACAGTGTCAGGCACTGGAATATTCTCTTCAGCAATAGACATGTTAAACTAGTTCGTTTGACAAAATGTAAGATGAAATATATCTCACTTCACGCCTGTGAGAAAGACTAAGCCTAAACAAAAGAAAGGGACAAACGGCTGTGATATAGACTAGACAAAAGCCAAGCACGCCCTATAATAGACCAGGTTAATAATCGGTATAATAAGGCAAGTTTATCTGATAGGCTAAGAAATTTTGAGATTTTTCAGCTGCTCGCTCACTAGGACAAGGACCAAACCTAGCGTTAGGCCGATAATAAATCTAGGCCCTAGCATAAATTCCTAACAAACTTAGCCTAATCTAAGGTACATGTATAAATATCAAAATGGAAGTGACAAAGTATAGCAATTGTACATCTAATCTACATGTATATAAAAAAAAATAAACCTGAGCCGGTCCAGTCCGGAAATCTAGTAGGAAATTTAAAAAGCCTTTTTCAAGAACGTTATCACGTCGGGCTGTTCGATCACGTCGGGGTCACCACTTTGGCTAAGTGGGGGAAAATATGAATGAACTTTTCCTCCACCAGCTCCTTTTTAGTTTTGCTGTTATGCAATGGAAATTTACTCTTTAGCTTTCTAAATTAAATCAAATAACCTACCCTAGACAGGACTAGACTGACTCAAGTAAAACAAAATGACAATTCAGAAATTGATCTTTTTAGTAACAAAATGATAGTATTAAGTTTATTTATTTACTCACGAGTCGACATCTAAGTTGTTCTCGCTGAGAAATATTCCAAATACATTTATCACTGGCAAACCGATATTGGATCAATTCCAAAAGGCATTAATAGACTATATGATATCCACAGAGATGAGAAATATTCCAATTAAATTTATCACTGGCAAACAGATATTAGATCGATTCCAAAAGGCAAATAAAACATGATATCCAAAGGTACGATGGTTAAATGAGAAATAGATATTACTCCAATTAAAACTTGAAGTTAGTCCATCAAGCTGAAGAGTTCAAAACGCAACAGAAGAATCGTTGACGTTGTTCAAGCAGGAAGACGACGTAAACCTCGCAGACTTGATTTAGTCTCTAGTTCCAGAACTTCCAGGAATCAGCTAACAGTTTGTCGCAAAAATGAAGTTATAAAATGTTCCTGGTCAACGGCTCAAAAGCTCAGGCGCAGTCACACAATATTCGTGAACAATGTCCTTGATAAGCTGTCCCAAAATGAGAGAAGCAAGGACGCGCGAGATCGGAGTCCAGCCAATCAGAAGTGAGGACGCGGGCAAGACCGTATAGGTACGAAGCCTAAAAATGTCACTACTTGTAAAGTTTGTGTTTGTTTATATACATAAAAATGCCATTTCTTGCCATTAAATGTAATTCAAATACATTGTAATATACAGCAGAATGTAATTTTAAATAGAAACTCCTTAATAACGATTAAATTGAGGCACACCATAGAAAATACAATACATTAGACAAAATATAATTGTCAAATATATTGAGGCACACCAGAGACGCTACAGTACTGCCACATAAAGCAGCTACAAACTCGGACTCGCCAAGCCAAAAATTTCACTTCTTTAATATTACAAATCCAAGGTCAAAAATGGCAATAAATTAAACTTAATTAATGACATAACTCATAAGCAAATTCACCAATTTCCTGCTTCAAAAAGAGCATCCAAAATGCAGAAATCCAGCACCAAAGTTGACAGTTCTTCTGACGTCAAACCGTGCGTAAATGCCGCTAAATGACCTTAAACTAGATATAATTATGTTCGCTCGATTACGTTAGCAATTAGTACAATTACACAACTTCTAACCCAAATATGGTAAATTTGAATTTTCCGCGCGCCGAGCAAGTTTCAGTCGCTAGGCTTGCACAAGACGCAAACAATATTTTGAAATCCGAACGAATACGAAATGACTCAGATTTCAGCCTCAAATGATGTAAAATACCTCTTTTTCACGATAATGTTGCTCAGATATCTGCTAACGATGATGATTTCAACATTCCTAGACTCTTGAACGTATTATTTGATGTTTTTCTTGTCTTTCGCAGTGTATCATTAATCTGCCCACGCACGAAGCTCATCCCGCACCATAGACAAATTAAAACTTATAGACGGAAAGGTAGCACCCGCGGATTGCCTCATTTGCATATAAGCTGTAGCGTCACCATTCAGTCTAAGCGTATTCGGCCCGATTCGGCCCCGCCCATTTGGGAACATTTCATTTTCCCGAAGCCCCCGATACCAAGAAAATATCGAAAAGTATCGAGAAACTCCTTATGCATTATTCATATTTGTTTTGCATACTCCGATTTATCAAACTTTGATTGGACCGGACCTTATGAATATGAATGTTCTTCAAAAGGGACGATTTGACCTCTTTTCGTCACTTCCGCTGTGAATTTGACGTCACCCGCACAAAGTAAAAAAAGTTGTGGAAAGTTTAGAGTTGAGTACACCTGTATTTATGCTTAATTTTCGAAAATTAGATTATATTTATAACAAGTTCTGCCATTGTGAGTAATCTGTTTCAATTTCTCTACATTTTGAAAGGATTCTACAGAGCTGTATGTCATGAAACAATGTGTAATCTACTCTCGAACTTTCAATTCAATTTTCATCGTCATGAGCTAATGTTGCAGCTCGATTCCCCTTACCACACCCTTTCACTCGTGACGGCTTACCCGGACTTTCGGGCGGGACTATCTAGGCCTAGATACGTTTCGATAGATGATCTATTGGTTGATGTCAATGCCAATCAATGGCTGACAGATTTCGTAAACCTCGAAATAGATCGAACTAGTCTGTATTTCGATGATTTGGTTATCTAAGTTAGATGTAGACCGAAAATTCTGTCTCTCGTTCGTTAGCTCTTAAGTGAAGAGCCGACCCTATCCAAATAAAGAGGCTGACGAACGAGAGACAGAATTTTCGGTCTAAGTTAGATGTAGACGCATAGACCCCGTTATATTCTGAAAGACAAAGGGCCCAGGTGAGACCCTTTCTAATTAATTGATTCTGTAGCGTAGGCTGTTCTTTTTTCTTTTTTTTTAGGAATGAGGAGGGGGTTTCATGTTGATACTAGGCCTACTAGTATTTTCCAGAGACCAGTCCAGGTCAGACTCAAGGTTTACTTTGTGTACATGTTACACAGTTTGCTAATACAGGGTTGTAATTTTAACGTAGTGGTTCTTAGTAAAAGTTAATTTGCTTAGGTGTACTAATTATGAGCTTTGGCCCACTTTTTTCTTTTAAAGTTGAGCCAAGGCCAACTTTTAATGATCTAGACCGAATGAGGGACAGAAATTTCGGTCTAGGCTAGCATCATGATGATGAGGTTTTATATTTTTTACATTTCAAGAGATAGAGAGAGGGATGGGGGTACATAAATTAGTATTGATTCTAGACCAGAATCAAAGGCCTTTTAAAGAGGTAATAAATCTCCCCTGAGTAATAGCTGGATGGCCTTTGTTTCAGTATGGCATTCATTAGTCTCATCATGTTGATTTCCATCAGATAAACATGGCAAGGAACTAACCCGTGGCTGATCTACTTGAAGATCTTCTAGAGCTTAATGTTAGAGGTCTCCTTACATAACTCAACTACTGTTGGAGGTGCCGGATGAAGTGGAAAGTCCTACTATTAAAGACTTTGATGAGACATGAGAAATAAACAGGTAGGCTAAGTCTATACCGTACTGCGGCAGCGTGAACGCATAGCGTTCGTGGCAGCATCCCTGGGCTAGGGACTAGACCTAACTAGTTAGACCTACACCTATTACAGCTAAAACTTATAGACTAGGTCTGGTGGTGGTAGTGGATCCAGGATCAGTTAACTGGGGAGGGAGGGGGTGATGATGTGTTCACAATAAAGAGTGGCATTTTTAGTTAACATTGTCCAACCAAAACAACAACAAATTATTATTTTTTTTCTGAGGAATGGACAATTCATTTGTCATTTTTCTTCATCCACCACTGAGATCTGTTTTCAGTGTAATATGAAATTAGCTGTTTAGTGTCTTTAAATATCAATTATGATATATTTAAGGGATGTTCAGTGGGATGTCATAAATACAAATTTTAGTCCCCTTAATTATTACATTTAACATTTCATTAATTCCTGCAAACAGAAACAAAACAAAATAAGATGGGTGAATGTATGTTATTGATGATATGTGACCCGTCACGTCAAAATGAGACAGAAGTCGCATTTTTTGAAATTGCATTTTATTATTGATTATTATTCTCCGTTTCATAAGCTTTAATTTGGTATATAGTTCAACTCTAGAGAGTGAGTGTTAGTGGAGATAATAGCTTTTGAATCTTGAGTAAAGTAGGGCTGTGGCAAAGTATTTCTTCGAGAAAAACGCTTCCAAAGTTTGACTTCCGTTTTGCAGTCATGCAGCATTTTCCGTTTGTAATGTCAAATAGATTTTTATAAAGCCCTTAGCAACCGTTTATTAATTCTAATAAAAACTAGTCCTTATGTTTCTTTAGGATCTCTTCTCATGAAAACATGAAGTTTAATTCATTTAAGCCATGAATTCTAACGCTTTAAAGGGTAAGAAATCAAGTAGTTTCACGGCACTGAAAAAGCTTCCCGCATCAACTTCATGCTTTTTCGTCGAGCCTTTCCTATGCCGGTATGATTTTCTTAAAGGGTTGATTAACCTAGCTATAGTCAAAAGGTTTGTAAGTCTGTCATTTTGTGCGGGGAAATGTATTAGATTATGGTTCAAACTTTCAGAGGTTTTTATGTCATTATATCTTTTTCTAAATTAATAATGTAAACTTGATTTATTTCAATGTTATTTGCTTTCTTTTTATAGCTTGGATTCGATTGTCGCAAAGTCATTCAATTTTGGCAAATTTACTGATTAGACTATAGTCTTTATTATTGACAGAGATCGTTCATGTCTGCATATGAAACTTACTTTTTGAAACTTACATATGAAACTTACTTACGTCTTGTGAAAGAGCAATAGAAATCGCCGCTTTCTTAAGCTGAAGAATTAACACACGATTATTGATTTTCTCTCTCTCCTTCTACATCACGCACCTGTTTCATAATCTCCACAGTTTTATTTCTTTCTTTTGAAAGCTAACTCTCTTTTCGGTTCGCTCTTTACTTATTACCAGATTAAACAACGATGGAATGAAACAGAATCATAATAAAGAAATTGTATCCTGCTCTAGTTAGTTCTACCTTTAAAAAATGTTTATAAATGCGTCTTTCTTTTCTTTTCGCCATGTCAAAGAGGTATAGAATTCGCCCCTTTCAAAGAACAAGGATTAAGTCACATCCTGCCTTCGCGAGACGATTGATTTTTCTTCTCTCTCATTGTCCTTCTCAGGGGCCGCGGAACGTCTTGGAAAGTGGAGGGGCTAAGGGGGGGGGGGGGGGGGGGGGGGCTGCGTGTATAACCACATTTTTGCACTGCCATACGTTTGCACGTGTTTACTGAAAAAAGTGGGGGGGGGGGGGCTGCAGCCCCAGCCCCCGGTTCCGCGGTCCCTGCTTCTCAATCACGAGCTTGTGTCATAATCTCCACACAGGTCCTTTTCTGTATGGTTAAAAAGCTTCATTTCTTTTATCATCAATTCCCCATGTTCAACAGCAGGATAAAGATAAACTGCTTCTTAGCGCCGCTCTATAGTTAATAGAGCTTTAATTTTTTTTTTAAATTAACGCCCGAACAATCTCTCTCTCCTTCTAAATCTTTCACCTGTATCATAATTTCGACTGTTCTTCTTAATTCTATTTTGAAAGCTAACTCTTTCTTGTCTGTTCGGCTTTTTTAACGAAAAAGAGATTTGGCCGCTAATTATCATCATGTTGACTGGCGGTATGAACATGACGAAAACAAACTGCATCTTAGCTTGAAAGTTCGTTTCTCCCCGCTCTATAGTTAACTCAAGCTTAAAACAAATCAGATACTTGTTTCACTATCGCGACCGAGGGCCTTTTCATTCTAGTTTTACAAAATAATTTTCTTTTATTTTCGTCTGTTAAAAAGAGTTATAGAATTGGCCGCTTTTTATCGTCATGTTCAAAAGCGGGATAGAGATAAACTGCTTCTTAGCGCCGCTCTAGTTAACCAGAGCTTAAAAAAATAAATAATAATGACAACTGCTTTTTGTAAAAATTGACACCCAGACAATTCTCTCTCTCCTTCTAAATCTTTCACCTGTATCATAATTTCGACTGTTCTTCTTAATGCTATTTTGAAAGCTAACTCTTTCTTGTCTGTTTGGCTTTTTAAACGAATAAGAGATTTTGCCGCTAATTATCATCATGTTGACTGGCGGTATGAACATGACGAAGACAAACTGCATCTTAGCTTGAAAGTCATCGTTTCTCCCCGCCCAATAGTTAACTCAAGCTTAAAACAAATCAGATACTTGTTTCATTATCGCAACCGAGGGCCTTTTCATTCTAGTTTAAAAAATAATTTTATTTTATTTTCGGCTGTTAAAAAGAGTTATAGAATTGGCCGCTTTTTATCGTCATGTTCAAAAGCGGGATAGAGATAAATTGCTTCTTAGCGCCGCTCTAGTTAACTAGAGCTTAAAAAATAAATAATAATGACAACTGCTTTTTGTAAAAATTGACACCCAGACAATTCTCTCTCTCCTTCGTCAAACGGAGGGTTCCTCAGTGTGTGCCCCCCTTTCTGAAAATCCTGTATCCGCCCCTGGCTAACTGGCAGTATGAACATGATGAAGATAACGCGCGTCTTAGCTTGAAAGTCATCGATTCTCTCCGCTCTATAGTTTACTCCAAAAAAATGTATACAATCTACTGGTGTCTAATAGCTAATTTCTTTTCTTCTTCGCCATGTTATAAAGAGGTAGAGAATTCGCCCCTTTCAAAGAACAAGGATTAAGTCACCTCCAGCAAGAGACGATTATTGATTTTCTCTCTCTCTCTCTCTTTGTCCTAAATCGCGCGCTTGTTTCATAATCTCTACACAGGTACATGTACTGTTTCTGGTTAAAAGGCTTATTTTCTTTTCGGCTTTTCAAAGGGTTACAGAATTTACCCCTTATTATTATCGCGTATCAATAGTTTCGTTGTTCGTAAGTCATCTTTCCAGTTCTTCTTACTTCTGTTTTGAAAGCCAACTCTTTTCTATTCCCTCTCTACTTTCAATAGATTAAACAGCGATGGCTTAAACCAGCTTCGTAATGAAGAGATCTTTCATTGACGATTAACAATTCTCTGCGCTAGTCGAGTCTTGCTTTACGAAATCTACCACCTTCTCAATTTCAACTTTTTCTTTTTGCTTTTAATAGAGCTAAATAATTTGTCTATTATTTTCACACGCACCCTCACCAGATGATTAGTGAATTCTTCTCTCTCTCTCATTCTGAACATGTATCACATTCTAACACATTTTCATTCGCCGTCACAATTTCATTTGGTTCACCCCCCCCCCCCCCATTCAAAGGGATCTTGGGACTTATTTCACTTTCAGACTCTCTTTAAAGTGATACTAGGCTGAGCAAAGTAACAAAATAATCAACTTGTAAAGAAAAAGAGACAGAGAGGGGAGGTACTGATAACTGAAACAGAGAAAGAAAAAAAAGATTTTTGTTTAGCCTGCACTCAAAACGAAACAAGAAAGACTCCCCAAAATAAAGATTAATGAAATATTGATAATATTGTACTTTATTATAACGGGACCCAAGTAGTACGAATGCGATGATAACAGAAGCAATATCTGATCTTAATCTTCAGAACAATTCGAGACGGCACGAGCAAGCCAGCGCGATCGAGCATTAAGTACATGTTGCAAATTCTTTTACAGAGATCACGTGACTGCGAACGTCCAATGAACAAAGCCACGCGTCGCTAGGGGCGGGGCCTAGCGGATGGCTTTCTTTTCGCTCTGGGACGAGCCAGCTGTCCGAAAAAATAGAAGAGTTGACCGAAAAAAACACTCGTAGAAAAACTGCTTTTTCTACCCTTTCCCGTTATATTTAGGACTCAATTTTTTTACAGAGCATTCATGAAACATTAAAGATTCAAATCAGCTAGGAAAAAAAATGACGAAATTTGAAGTTTTTTTAAATTTGCCCAATTTTCTCGAGTTCTAGCCCAGCGACTTCTGTCTCATTTTGTCGTGACGGGTCACATATTATTATTTTTCATTATCATTGTTATCATTATGATCATTATTATTGTTAGTAGTAGTAGTAGTAGTAATATTAGGGCCAAATATGACACATTTGATTAGAGTGAATCTATTGTAGTTAGTCTCCTCTTTGAAAACATGAAGAGGGTGAGGATGAGTGTTTGTGTGATTTTTTTCTTAATACAGGATAATGCTTCCCTACCTCATCTATTCTACAACAGATGATGATGATGATGATGATGATGATGAAGAGGAAGGCTTGTCTACTGAGAATGAAGACAAATTCTGAGAGGAACAATTAATACTTAGCTGCTTCAGTTTTGCATGGTAGGCATATGCTTTAGGAGTAAGATTGCTATCAGCCTTCAAGGGCGTCAATTTTTTTTTTCGGAGGGGGGGGGGGCAAAACAGCCTAATAGCACCCTTCATGATTTTTTTTTCAACACCTCTTAATTACCAGCTTCTTTCTTCTTTTTTTTTTTGGGGGGGGGGGCAAAACTATATTATTTGCCCTCCTACTGCCCACTTACCACCCCATAATCAGCGCCCCTGGTTGCTATTAGTACCTCAATATAATCAAGGTACACATTTTTCTTGTGACTTTACTAATTTAGTTTCTTTTGAATAGCTTTGAAAATTTTATCTGTCCAACTGGACAAACTTCTTTCCTCTTTAAATACTTTTGAGAATTCCCACTTATTATTCTATTAATTTCATTTAAAGAGTCATTGTTAACTATTAATAGGAAACTCTAAATTTCAGTCTTTTTTTCAAATTCTAATTGTTGCTTGTTAAATTATAAATACACAATGGATGCTATTTTCTAAAATCTTTCCTCTTTTCTTTCAACAGACATGGATTTCTACTTCAGCTCTTCAGTGAAATAGACCCCTGGTTTGATAAACATCTATTTCTTCATACTGAAATGATACCTGGATTCCAGTCTAATATGCATCATTAGAATGGCGGAAGAGGAGTTTTAAAGTTCTTCAATTATATCTTAACCATCTTACCCACCCCCTCCCCATGTCAAATGTTGCAGTCACATGCAGCCATTTTGTGTAGTAGCTCGTTATTGTGAGGAGGTCTTCCTCTTCTATGTGGCCTAGTGACATTACATGGCCGCTAATGAAATAAAGATAAGCACTGCAAGAGCCACTTGGCCTCTCCATTATTAAATCTTCTCACCATGTATAACAAATTTATAATAATAATTAACTGATTCTATGAATTTGTGCTAATTGAATTATTATTCTATTATTGATTTACAGAGAAAATCCATACTATTCAACACTTTATTTCAGGGATGCCACTTTTCAGACAAAAGTAGGAATTCCTACTTTATCAACATATTTTTAGCCATAGAAAACCACTTTTTATGTACACAAGGGCCCATTCTAGATGATTTTTCCCACTTTTTTTATCAATTCTAATTGGCATCCCTGTTATTTAGATTAAAACTATAGAATTAGATCTGTGTGTGTGTTTCTCCCGCCCCCTTTTTAGTTAGACTTTTAATACTATTAATATGCAATATACATGTACCAACTAAAAGGAAGATGAATCATTTGATTTATATTTCTTAGAAGTGTCAACAAGACTCACATTTGTAAACAAATTTGTAGGCATTTTACTCCCAGTGTTAAAGATCGTATGCTCGATCTGTAATGAAAAACACAAGTCAGAAAAAATTGGAACCAGCGGGATTCGAACCTGTCATCTACTGCTTTCCGGGCAGCGACTTAACCACCAGGCTATTCTGGTTCACGGCCAAGTCACGATGAACTGGAATCAAATACCCAAGATCCTCTTCTTTCTGACTCATTAATATTCAACAGTCCGCCGTAGACAATGGTTAGTAAACGAAGAAGCTTGAATGGGAGGAATTTTAATTTGTAAACAAATTTTTAGGCATTTTACTCCCAGTGTTGGAATTGGAACCAGCTGGTTCCAATTTTTTCTGACTTGTGTTTTTCATTACAGATCGAGCATACGATCTTTAACACTGGGAGTAAAATGCCTAAAAATTTGTTTACAAATTAAAATTCCTCCCATCAAGCTTCTTCGTTTTTTAAGACTCACATTTTCTTTGTTTTTCAAGAGTAACATGGTGTGCGTATTAAACATGGAAATTAGATGGCCATTCATTTCTTTTATTATTTCTTCTTGTGTGGGGTGTAGTGGTAAAAAGTTAATAGTATCTATTTCTCCAGTGTAAATTCAATGATTTACCTCTTGAATAGGGATTGAAATTAATAATGTATGATTCATTTAGATTGAAATTCATTTTTTTTAATGCATGTACATATTTGTACTACTGTCAAGAGAATGATATTATTTGACCATGACAAGTCAGTTGTAATGGAACTCTTGAAAGAGTATGACTGCAGATAAATGATGGGTTTATTTAAGAAGTAATACAATGTATAAACATCTCTAAAGACTGTTCTCATGTCTGCATGTACGAAAATACTCATTAAAAAGTGAGAAAATCTAACTATTCCCGAATTGACGTGTGCAAATAATTGCACCTTAAATCTTGATTGTAAGAAAGATAAATTTTATTGAAAATTTGCATGTGAACATGATAAAGGTCCTCTCACGTTATATCAATGACATGAACCATATGGGGGATGGGGGGGGGGGGGGGTAGGTGGTGTGATCGAGGTGTGTATGAGAGAGAGAGAGAGAGAGAGAGAGAGAGAGAGAGAGATAAAAAAGAGAGAGGGAAGAAAAAAAGATGAGAAAAGGTGAAAGAGAAGATTTTATGGATTTTTTTTTTTTTTTTTTTTTTTTTTTGGGGGGGGGGGGGGGTTAGCCAGCCCTCCAAGATTTTTTTTCCCTCCAAAATGAACCAGGACGTGTGATCGAGGTGTGTGTATGAGAGAGAGAGGGAGAGAGAGAAAGGGGAGGGAAGAAAAAAAGATGAGGAAAGAGAAGATTTGATGAAAATGGAGGGGAATTTTTTTAGCTAGCCCTTCGAGAATTTTTTTTCCTCCTCCAATATTCGCTCGGGGGGGGGGGGGGGAGGCGGGGGTTACCAGATTTGATGAGGTCCAGTTTTCCTCCATAATTCTCTGACAAGCAAAAAAAGAATTTCAAAAAAGGTTATGTTATAAAAGAAAGGGGTGGCACACTTTTGGCTTATACTTGTCTGTTTTTTTTTTTTTTTTTTTTTTTTTTTTTTTGGGGGGGTCAAAAGCTGTTAGGGGGTAGTCTGTCCCCTTGCACACCCCCGGGTATGCTAGTGGGGGGGGGGGGGTGAGAAAGAGAGAAAGAAAGTAAAGAATAAAAACGTAATAGTTTTCGGGTCAACTAAAATGCCCGAATTTTCAAAGTTCGTAATTCTCTTTGAAAGGTACAATTATAAGATTCACAAATTGGCATCAATGCGAAAGTTGCCCCTCAAGCAAATCAAAGGATACCTCTTCTTCTACACCGGCTGATATTTTATTCTTACCTTTGGCCTTCAATTATTATACACACTCCCCCCCCCCCCCCTTTTTTTTATAATATTATCCTACTGGTTAAAGTAAATTTATTAAAAAGTAATTTGAAAAATTACTTATTATGAATGTAAAAGTTTTTTCTCTTAATTCATGAGATGTGATAAATTTAATGTGAACAACATGTATTTATCTTCTTAATAATTACGGTATAAAACTCGTTGAACTCGAGTAACGTTATTTAAGTGGAACGACCCTTTTGTGCTGACTAATCACATGTTGGGACCTAATTATCATAAAGATTTAATGACACCATAATTATGAATGACGCCCATTCGTCAATTATCGATGCGCCGTCATTAGCCAAGCGATGAATACATTAGCATACATGAATAGATTAAGCGGATTTGACCTTTCTTAATGCGCATGCGTGACACTGATCCACATTTATATTTTACCTGTGTGTAAAGAATATACACGGTAGGGGATCATCGTACGAAATGAATAATGCATAGGGGCTTCGGGCGCGTTCAAATCGTGCCCAAATGTTACAGCGTAATGGCGGCCGCTTTATAGGGGCTTGGGTGACATAGCTTGACATCTGACGCATTGTACTCTATCAAAAGTTCTTTGACTGAAGTTAGAGACTATATTTTTAGGGTCAACCAGTTGCCAATTAGAAGGATTTTTAGTGATCACCCCCAAGCGCCCTCTCTAAAACCCGCGTATTCCACGTATTAACTCTATGGTGCGATGTTCGTTTTTTACGTTGGCGATCATTTGTGCTTCTGCGGTGGAAGATTTTGGTCCGAGTATCCGCCATTTTATCGATATATTGTAGACACAAACGTAAGTACGCTAAAAGATCGTAATTGCAGCTATGTCTTTTATTGAAAATACGTAGTTATTTCATGGACCTCTTACAATAAGTATTTTTAAACTACAAATTTCTTAGTTCCAACATTCACAAATTTCTTAGTCCCACATGCAACAATTCTGACATGTCTGACAACGTACGCGGACGTGCGCGTTTAGGTAGGCGTCAGGGTATCGCACGGACGAGCTGTCTCACCTTGGTGAAATAAATGATGATAAAACAAGACCTGCGGTGGAACACTCATGTGGAGACACTACGCACCAAGGCAGCCAGAACCATGGGGCTCCTGAGAAGAAATCTTGGCTCATGTAGTACAAAAGTGAGGGAAACTGCCTACAAGACCCTAGTTCGTCCCCAGCTTGCGTATGCCTCATGTACATGGAATCCTTACAGGCAACGTGACATCAACTTGCTGGAGGGTATCCAGAAACAAGGAGCACGCTTCGTCAACCAAGACTTTAGAAGGACTGCAAGTGTGTCACATACATGTATGATCTCTCTACTGGCCTGGAACACCCTAGAGCAGAGACGAATGTTTTCCTAGTGCGAGATGTTCTATAAAATCCACAGGAACATGGTTAATATCCAATTACCACCTGATTTACACCCGGTCTTGCACCAGAGAGTGACACGTACACACACCTCACATCCATTTACGTTTCATCAGCTTCCCTACAGAGTGGACTGCCATATGTACAGCATTTTCCCCAGAGTTATTCCCATATGGAACAGACTCCCAGCAGCTGCAGTAGGATCTAGCTCGATCGCTGGTTTTCGGACCTCGGCAGTCCCATCCATCATCACCATGTGTAATATTAAGCCTTACGGGTTCATTTAACTGATATTCTAGACTCGAACAGCAGAGAGTAAGTAGAGGTATTTTACGTGTGTGAGAGAATGGTGTTTTATTGAGAACAACCAAGTGAGCCCTCTATCTGAATAAACACTATATAGTTTGTCAGTTGAGTAAATCACATAAACAGGATACTAAAATACTGTTACATCCCCCCTTTTTCAAGTTTTGGGCTCGAGAATGTAAATATTTTATAATGGTCAAAATATCAACCAAGATCCAAAATTTCAAAACAAATTTCACAATCAAAAACGTTTACGTGATTTTTACAGATTGTAAAACATATGCAATAAAATAATCAAAATAATCTTCTGTCTTTTTTTCGAATAGTAGCCAAAAAGTTTGAGTATAAAATGTGTCCAAGCATTTATCTGAAAAATGAGAAAATTAAAATCTTTCTCGAGAATTAACTGTCCATTTTATTATTATCGTTCGGTCTCCAGCGTCATCCGCTATTCCATTCTAAACCTTTAACTGTATATAACCAAATGTTATTTTTGTTTTATTAAAACCAAGCCTATGAAAACACAACCAGGTGTAAATCCAAAAAGCAAAAACAAAAGAAGAGAAACTTCTGCATACATTTTGCTTTGTTTTGTTTTGTTTTGGTTTTTTTTGTACTTGTACACCGTGGTCCATTTGCCTAACTAGTATTTAATAAAATCCTTCATCCGTTGTGGTTCACGTCGCTGGCGGGAAGATCGTCTCAGAGGGACTTCAGGTTCCAACCTAGGAGACATGGGTGGTGAAGGTTGGTCCTCTGCGCTGACGTCAGTGGGAGCGTCCACATCAGAGCGAGGTCGGGTCAGGGTTGGGTAACCTGGTGAACCAGAGCCGTGATCGTGCCGTCGATCAGCCATCTCAGGGTAGAGAGGAGTGGTGATGAAAATGTCTGGCCGTGATGATTTGCAGGCCCTCAGATGTTCTCTGTTACGGATGTAGGTCTGGCCGTGTCGTTCAACTTCATAGGATCGCTCATTAAGTCTCTTTACAACTGTTGCACGTTGCCATTTCTTATCCTTGTTGGTGAAAGGCTTCAAGTGAACGGTAGATCTGTAGCAGCTCCACGTTCAGCTGATTGTTTAATTATTCTTATGTCTAATAAACTTGTACAGAAAGTGCTTTGTTCTGTCATTTCCCTGGGAATCGTTTCGCGGTAGCAGCCACTTTTGTTTGTAAACATTAATTTTTTTCCCACGGACACGCGCTTGGCGGCCGCGTATCACGTGGGGGTCTCCGTGGCCTCTTGCGTCATAATGGTTGCGCGAATTGTTTTTTTTTTAGCCTTTTGATTGGCGTGTAGTGGTTGTATTAGCGAAACCATTCCTGGGTTTGCTTAGTCATTTTTTGTGATAATTTTATGCTTTTTATTCAATGATCATTTTATTGCATTGGAAAGTTTTCGGAATAGGAATAAAGAATTTTTATTAATTGTTCTTAATCTTATTGTAGATATTTCGGTTGTAATCCGATTTCTTTTTTATAAATAGATATTTGGTCTCTTCTTAGCACAATTCTTTCCCTTCGGACATTTCTTTTGTCTCAAGGGATTATCTGTGATTGGTCAGTATTGTTAGTGTTCTGATTGGTGCGTTTTAGAGCAATTCGATTGGTTAGAAGTCAAGTTTGTTCGGAAACTTGGTCTTGGTTTTTTAAATTTTATCTCGCTCGTCCTCAGTCGCCTCTTAACCTCTGGAGAGTGCGGATCTTTGTTTTTTCCGCTACTCCCACGATCGAGTTATCTATTTGGTTTTGTTCTTAATACGATTTTTGGTTTTAAATACGGAACCTTTTTGATTATATCTTAAATTCGAAACACTTCAGAATCTTCGGAATTCAAAGCGTTGACTATTAGATTGTGTTTCTTGGGATCATCAGCCTCCGGAATTAGAAGCAGGGTCTACCATTCTCGTCATTTTTATCATCGACGAACTCAACTTTCATCACCATCGTCATCGTCATTCGCATTGAACTTTTATCACCATTCGACATCATCATACGAACATAAATCACATCGACATCAACTTTCAAACATCGACAACGTCATAATAACTGAATTTTCATCGCCATCGACAGTGGCATTCAACATGAATTTTCATCGCCATTGACATTGTCATACGAACTGATTTTTGTCATAGCCAGTGACATCGTCCTCCGCTCATAACCTTCATCGCCATTGACATCGCCATCAATTTTCGTCATCGACATTCGAACATAACTTTCATCGACATCGTCATCCGAACTTTCATCGACAACGTCACCACATACGAACTGATTTTTCATCGCCAGTGACATCGTCCTCGGCTCATAATCTTCATTACCATCGACATCGCCATCAATTTTCGACATCGACATTCGAACATAACTTTCATCGACATCGTCACCACATACGAACTGATTTTTTTCATCGCCAGTGACATCGTCCTCGGCACATAACCTTCATCACCATCGACATCGCCATCAACTTTCGACATCGACATTTCGAATTGAACTTTCATCACCATCGACATCGTCATCAACCTACACCACCTCGTCATTTCGATTCAGCGTCATTAACATCAACATCTAGCCAAGTTTCTTTTTCTTCGGCGTCTCCACTTTTTTACCTTTGGATTATTCATTCCTCCACCGGATTTTTAATACTTGCGACAGACTTTCGGAACTCATTTCTGGATTGTAAGGTAAAACAAAGCGGCGGTCTTTCGCTTTACAAATAGACCAACCCGTAGTGTAATCCATTCAATATTTGATTCTCTTTGTAAACAGACGCATGACTGTATATATTGACTGAAAGAAGAGAAATCTGTACAGATCACAATTTGAAGTTTTTCCTTAAATAAACAAATTGAGAAGGGACTGAATATTTCTTTGTGTGATGAGTTTATTTTGTTCTGTTTATCGACTTGATATTAATTTTATTGATTTATAGACCACCATATCACACTTATCATTTCACACCATTCCATCCACTTCTCTAAAGATCCTTGCAGTACAGGTAGGGACTTTGTGTGTCGATTAAAGTACTTCGCCTGGCGTTCCTGATTCTTCTTAAGATTCACAAGGTCACTAGTGGTGTAACCTCGAGGTCTTAACGAGGATGTTGTTGTCGGCAGTAGGGTCCTTGTACGTCTTCCCAGGAAGCGTTGAGCAGGACTGCTATGAACACCTTGGGTTGGTGTATTGCGGATGTTCAGCAAAGCCATGTCGACGTCCTCTCCAGTAGATTGACATTTCGTGATGAGTTTTTTAGCTGTCTTCACGGCTGACTCTGCTTTACCATTCGCCTTACTAGGGGGATATGGTATGGTGACTGATTCCCCATTCTCTGGTGAAGTTTGCAAATTCCTTGGAAGAAAATGGGGGCCATTGTCACTGATGATGGTGTCTGGGATCCCATATCTGGCAAAGTTTCGTTTCAGTCTATTGATGACAGGTTCTGCGGTTGTTCTTCCCAGCTTTGCAAACTCGAAGAAATTCGAGAAGTAACAGACAATGATGAGGTAATTGTCATTACCATGATGGAATAAGTCAAGGCCTACCTTGGCCCATGGTCTATCCGGTAAAGAGTGAGGCATTAGTGGTTGTGCTACTTGAGAACTTGCATTTTTCTGACAAGTTTCACATGTTTCTATCCACTCTTTGATTTCCTGGCTCATGCCCGGCCAGAACATGTGCTCTCTCGCTAGCCTTAATTACGCGTCAACGCCATTGTGCCCGACATGTAGGTCCTCCTTCATCTTCTTTCGAAGTACTCTGGGGATTATAAGGCGTTCTCCTTTGAAGACCAGTCCATCAGAAGTCGATAACTCATCCCTAACACTGAAGTATGGAGTCACTAGTGGTGACACCTGGCTTTTGTGATCAGGCCATCCTTTTGAGTATGACATCCTTCAAGGCCTGTAGAGGCTCGTCATCAGCAGTTGCCTTTCTCATTCTCTCTATCTGATCAGTAGGTAGACTCAGGTCTTGTAGGGAGTTTATAGCCTCGAGATCCTGCTGTCCCATCTGGTATGGCAGATGAGAGCGGCTTAACGGGTCAGCAATGTGGTTGTCTTTTCCTTTCAGGTATTGCACCACAACGTCGTAGGAGGCAGCACGCAGAAGCATTCCTTGTAGTCTTTTGGTGCCTTGTCTAGTGCCTTCTTCAGTATGCTCTCCAAGGGCTTGTGGTCACAGTAGACAGTTACAGGTCGGCCAAAGGTGAACCGATTCCATTTCTCTAAGGCGAATACTATCGCAAGCATTTCCTTCTCGATGACCGCATATCGAGATTCAGTGTCACTCAAGGCGCGACTAGCATATGCGATCGGTCTGCCATCTTGTACCATGGCTGCCCCAAGGCCATGAGCACTAGCATCAGTGTAGATTTCCAATTCCTTGGAGTTGTCAAAGTATGCTAGTATAGGAGCTGTAGTAAGAGACTTCTTTATCTCATCGAAGGCCCTGTCATGGTTTGCATCCCATGACCATTCAACACCCTTCTTGGTTAGGTCGTTGATCGGTGTCATCACCTCAGACAGTCGGGGAAGATAGCGTGATAAGTAGTTCACCATCCCTCTCAACCTGTGAATGTCGTCTCTGTTCTCTGGAGCCGGCATGTTCAGTATGGCGTCGATCTTTGAGGGATCCAGCTTCAGGCCACTGTCAGTGATGATATGTCCCAGGAATGGCACCTCTCACTGTTAAGGATCATTCCAAGATCCCGACATCGTTGGAGTAGTTGGTGGAGTCGATGATCATGCTCATTGATATCATCACCCCATACAATGATGTCATCCGCGACACATCGCACACCTTCCAATCCATCTAGGGCCTGGTGCAGTCGCTTCTGGAAGATTTCACTCGAAACCTTGAGCCCAAATGGGAGTCTTTTCCACCTAAACCTGCGCCATGGAGTTGCAAAAGTGGTGAGTATGCTGGACTCATCGTCAAGAGGGCAGTGAAGATACCCATCTTTGAGATCGCAGATGGAGAATGTTGTCGCCTTTGTCAAACACGGCAGTATGTCATCGAGCACAGGAAGTGTATAGCGCTTCCTTTTCAGCGCCTCATTAAGCGGCCTTGGGTCAATGCAGATTCGGACTTTTCCAGATTTCTTTTGAGCAACCGATATCTGACTCACCCAGTCAGTTGGTTCATCTACTGCTTCGATGACCCCTTGATCTTTCAGTTTGTCGCTGACAGCTTCCTTCAGTGATTCAGGGACTGTACGAGCTGGTCTGATGACAGGCTGAGTGTCCTTATTGACGGTCAGGTGGACCGGAGTACCTGGCAGGATACCAATCTCAGAAGTCGAGAATATTTCAGGGTACTCCTTCACAGCTCAGAACCTGAAAAAGTGGAGATTGCGCTACGAAATGAGAGTGACAACGAATCAGTCCGGAGATATTTTGAATCTCAGCAGTGTAATATACCGGATTTACCTACCACTCATCGACTACTGGCTCAGCCAACGAACATGTTAGGAATCGAGAAAATGGCGGCCTCTATATCACAAATGGCAAATGCGATTATGCTTCAGAATGCGACATCACAAAAGGTGGCAATCTCCAGTCAACTTCCAAAGCTCACAGTGCCAGTTTTCAGTGGAGACCCCCTGACCTACCCTCTGTGGAAGAATGCTTTCTTTAGTCTAGTGGACTCAAAACCCCTGGATGGTGCAATGAAACTGAACTATCTCAACAGTTATGTGTCTGGGGAGCCAAAGAAAATCGTCGAGCACTACCTCCTCCTTGGAACCGATGATGCCTATCTCAGAGCCCGCGAGTTGCTAGCCAGGCGATATGGCAGCAGCAGTGTCGTCAGCTCATCGTTCTGTCGTAAACTGAATGCTAAGGATATCGGACTTCATCAGGTCAGACTTCTATGTTGATGATGGCCTGAAGTCACAAAATCATCTCAAACAGCCGAGCAGTACTGGAAAGCTTTCCCAAGGAAGACAGGGCAACAGACACCGAAAGCATGGACTTCGACAGAGATGCACTACCGCTCGAGAGAATTCTTGGTGTCACTTGGTGTATCTCCAGCGACATCTTCAAGTTCAAGATCGAACTGAAGCACCGACCTTTCACCCGACGAGGAGTGTTGTCGACAGTGAGCTCCATCTACGACCCCTGTGGCTTCCTTAGCCCTGTGATGCTCAAAGGGAAGCAAATCCTGCAGGAGCTTTGCCGCAGGAAGTTAGATTGGGACAGTCCAATGCCAGATGATCTGAAGCTGCGCTGGGAGACATGGCTGCTGGAGGTACAAGACCTGGAAAAGCTACAAATTCCAAGGTGCGTCAAACCAAGCAACTTTGGTGAAGTCCAAGCAGTGGAGTTTCACCATTTCTCTGATGCTAGCCAAGCAGGATATGGTCAGTGTTCATATGTGCGCCTCGTGAACGAACATGGAAGAGCCCACTGCAGTCTTGTGCTCGGCAAAGCAAGAGTAACTCCACTGCGACCAGTGACAATTCCCAGGTTGGGAATTAACAGCTGCTACAGTCTCAGCAAAGAGCAGTGCATTCCTCACAACAGAGATGAAATACAAGAACGTCAGAGAATTCTTCTGGACTGACAGTAAGGTGGTTCTTGGCTACATTAGAAATGAATCCAGAAGATTTCATATGTATGTAGCAAACAGAGTCCAGCTCATTCGGGAACACACAGACCCAAATTCCTGGTTCTACGTAGACACCAAGGAAAATCCAGCTGATGAGGCGTCTCGTGGTATCTCTGCTCAGGAGCTCCACTCGAAGTCCACGTGGTTCAAAGGTCCAGAGTTTCTTTGGAAGGATGGAGAGTTTGCACCATCAATGGACGTTCCCTGCATGGTGGATGAATGTGACCCAGAGGTGAAACGTGTGACTACTCTGAAGACAGAAACAGATGAAAGGTCGAGTCACCTTGAATCAAGACGACTGGATGGGTTCTCAAGTTGGTACTCGGCAAAGAAGGCAGTGGCTCGATGCATTCAACTGATGAAGAGCTTGAGGCAGCAGACTTGGTCATTACCAAAAGCATCCAGCAAGAATACTTCCCGGAAGAGCTCCAGCTGTTGAAAGATCTTCAGAGACCTGGTGAGTTTACCAACAGAGAGGAAGCTCGCCTGAGGAATGTGGCTATCAAGAAAACAAGTGCACTATACAGGCTAGACCCTTTCTTGGATGCGGATGGAGTCATCAGGGTTGGTGGGAGGCTTCAGCGTGCTAACATCGCCAACAACATCCGTCATCCTCTCATTCTTCCTAGGAAGAGCCATGTCAGCACCTTGCTCATTCGACATTATCATGAGAAGACCCAGCATATGGGTAGAGGTATTACCCATAATGAACTTCGACAGCGAGGCTACTGGATAATTGGGGGTGCATCTGCCGTTTCCCAGTGCATATCATCATGTGTTACTTGCAAGAGACGACGAGGCCAACTACTCCACCAGAAGATGTCTGAACTGCCAGAAGAAAGGGTTGAACCCTCTCCACCATTCACTTACTGCGCTGTGGACTATTTCGGTCCGTTTTTGATCAAAGAGCGACGTAGTGAGGTGAAGCGATACGGTGTGTTGTTCACGTGTATGTCATCCCGTAGCGTGCATCTAGAAACAGCAAACAGTCTCAGCAGTGATGCCTTCATCAATGCTTTAAGACGCTTCATGAATCGTCGAGGAGCGTTACGGAAGCTGTGGTCCGACCAGGGAACGACTTTCGTTGGTGCGCAGAGCGAGCTGAAGGAGGCTTTGAGGGAGATGGACAACGAGAGGGTGCAGCAGTATCTCTTAGAGAATGGATGTGATTGGATACCATTCAAAATGAATGTGCCCCACGCTTCACATATGGGTGGAGTTTGGGAGAGGCAAATCCAGTCAGTCCGTCGCGCACTTGAGCCCCTCTTAAAGTCAGCTGGCAGCCAACTTAATGATGAGGCATTCCGGACATTCTTGACGGAAGCAGAAGCAATCATCAACTCCAGGCCATTGACAACGACCAACCTGAGTGATTGCGAAGCTCCAGAACCCTTGACTCCCAATCACATCCTTACGGGCAAGCCAAAGGTCATCCTACCCCCGCCGGGAGTGTTCCAACGCGAGGATCTGTACTCCAGGAAATGGTGGCGACGAGTACAACACGCAGCTAATGAGTTCTGGCTGCGATGGAGGAAAGAGTACCTCCAGGTCCTCCAGTCTCGTCAAAAGTGGAACTGCTCAGTGAAGGACTTGCAGACCGGGGACATCGTCATCTCCAAGGAGAACAACGCAGATCGCTACCAATGGCCGATGGCTCGGGTCATCGACATCTACCCCAGCGCAGACGGCAGGGTAAGAAAGGTGAAGCTGCTCATGGCTGATGGCACTCTAGATCATCACGGTAGACGTACAAGTCCTCCAAGTGAACTTGAAAGGCCGGTCCATAAGTTGGTGCTGATTTTACCTGCGTCAAAATAATAATCTCAGATGAAATTCCTTGGTAGTATAGTGATAGGTATCTACGTCATGCGAAAGACTCGCAGGTATCCCCTTCAAGGAGCCAGTCATTAATTTAGTGCTTTTTGGTTTAGGTTAATAATATTTGACTTACATTTTTGACACTAGCAATATAGGATACCATTATATGTTAATATGTTCTGATAGATTCTTTAATAAGAGTACAGAAGAGAATCGACAGGATTGACAAATGTGTGATTACATGTGAATTATTTAGGCCTTTTAATAAAGAATTTGTTAGGCATTTGTTTTCTCATGTTAATGAGCTCCATTATCATGAAACCAATAGAGCCATATAAAGGCCAATTTCTCATTTTATGTAATATGTGTAAGTATTTGAAATAGCATTATCATTGGATTCATATTTCATTATTTAAGTTCCTTCTATTTGAATTAAGTGGTTTGGGTAAATGGATGATTCCATTTAAAGGAGCCATGTCACTGGAGTCTGCAGTGATTTTGCCCTAGCCATGTAATGTAATAGTAATCTGTATGTATCTGTAGAACACAGTACTTTTTGTGTACAACTGTACATTAGGCCCTACATTAGGCCCTACATTGTACATACACTATGAACACGGAGCGGACAATTTATGCAGCTCCTCACTGTACCCTCCACAATAGCTCTAGTAGACAAAAGGACAGCCCTTCACTGCTATTATGTGACACCTGTTCTACATATTTTTACAGGATAGCAATGAATGGATGTTCTTTTGTTAACCAGTGCAAGTGTGAAGGGTACAATGAGGAGCAGCATAAATTGTCCGCGTCTTTGTTCGTCATGTTCATAGTGATATACCCCCTTTGTATGTTTACCCCAGTGCGAAGGATTAGCTGAATAGGGGCAGGAAGTTTTGTGTACTTAACAACTTAGCTACCTAGCTACTTCTTTGTTTCCCTTGATTAATTGTAGTGCTGGGCTGTGCTTGCATGGTCAAGTGCACAAGATGCTCAGTTGAGTTACACAGTTGTAACAGTGAGGACATGTTTTCGTGATATTGTGGTGGTAACTACAGGCCCAATTCGGTAAGAATACATTTTCATTACATTTGCCCTTAGAAGTATTCCATTAGTTTAACATTTCCCCTAATGTATAGATTGTGTAGATTTCTTGTGATGATATACTTGCAGAGAATATGTTGATGTTGGTTAGTTTGGCAAGGTTTAATGTTTAAATTTAATGTTCTTTTGTAGATAGCTTTGTTGTGAGTTTGGCTTTTAGCTTTTTGCGTTTGGCTTGGTGCACCACAGAATGCATAACTGAAGTTACAAAGTACCAGGAATAATAGCGAATAGTGTGGTTAGTTCATGAGTTGTATATATGTCTCTTAATTCACTTAATTAGGCTAGGAATAGATGTGTTCTTTATATAGTATGCCAATATAATATATTTGAAAGCATATAAGTGCATAGTACGGCATATGTTTTGACAAGCCAATGTTTGTATACCGCCGGGCATTACAATATTGCCCCCCCCCCCCTGCCAAATCTATCTTTAATTTGTTTATTAGTGTATACCACCCTACCTTTATATCTCTTGATATAATTTGCACATGTTATTAGTGAGTGAACACCTATGCCCGTATAATACTACAATTGGTAATAAGTCTAATGGAGACTGTTCTGTCTTTGAGTGGATAGAGATATAATATAATTGCACTTAAGTATTGTTTATGATAGTTTTGACGGCAACCTTAAATATCTCACGATTGGGTTGTCCTCAGTTGATTATAGTGGAATAACGTATAAACATTGTATACAGCAGGTTTTAGTAACTTTTAGATGTAACTGCGACATTCATAACCCAGAAATTAATGGAAATGAATTATCTATTGGTACACAGTTTATACACTACACTTAATGTACTTTGTGTTAATTGGTATTTTGACAGTACCCGAAGTATGCACATTAGCAAGTTTATCACACCACAACATATGAATTTCTCACCCCCTGATTTGTTCACATAATTTGAAGGTTTAATTCTGCTTTAGTCAGCTGTGCGCACATACAAACGCGACTCGAGTACCACGCTCGATCAGCTGGAAGATCGAGGTCATTGCTGTGTATAAATCGGTGTTTTGTTCGCGGCTGTTCTATTATAGCAATGGGGGGCAACGGAGAAGGGAGGGACAGAAGAGCTGCTATTTACGAATCTCATTCCGAGTACACAACACTGCGTACGCGGGAAGGAAGAATTTTACACTTTCTCATTCGACATGATTCATCCATTTCATCCACGGTATGCCACATATCACTCCACAGCTGTAACGACTGGTCAATTCGCATTCACTGTCGTTCAACACACACATTGGATTGATGCACCCCGTTTTAGAATGGCACAGTCCAAATCGAGCACACATATACGCAGCATTACATACTGTACGTGTTTTATATACATGACATCTTTTTTGCTATGTTTCTTTTTAATTATGCAAAATAGACGACGGTTTTTTTCGACCAATCAGGACGAACCTGATCTCAAAAAGAAAGAGTAACATCTTGGCTATCTGCTAGTCTTTGCCCCCATACATTTTGACACGTAAGTCAGAAGCTATACACTGTTAAAACATGTATTAAAAAACTACGGATTAAAAAATTGTTGATTAAAAATCGCTCAACGTTGGTTATAAAATGAGTGTTGGTTAAAAATTACTTTTAATCTTCCGTGGGTTACTTTGTAACCAACATTGATGATAAAAACAGTGTTCTCGGCTTTCCCGCCAAAATGATAGTGCTAACTGTCAAGACACTTTATTTTTTTGTTGGTTAAAAGTTTGATCAAAGTTGATTAAAGTAGCAATCTCGTGACCGAACAGCGCATGCGCATATGGATTTTGAACAAATTCGCTGCGCACAAATCTGTAACAGGAATTGTTTGCGATAAAAATGGAAGGCGTTGTCATTCAAGTCGCTGCATGATTGGGGACATTCAAAGAGCTTGTCGGCGTGTTTGAAGGTGAGAAACTCTTATTTGTGAGAAACTCTTATTTGTGATTGTTTTCTACCTTAATCTTGGGAAGAAATAGATCTACAATGTGCTCTTTCTTTCTAAATTTAAACGGCTTGGGAGCAAGTTCAACCTGCTCGACCTGGACTAGACCTGGCTAAGCCAGGCCCACCATGTAGATCTACTGACTACGCCTACTATAGCTAGGAGGCGACGCCGGCGGGATGGCGGTATGTTCAACTTCGCGCATGTCCATATTTCGCGGACAGGGCAATATGACAAAAACTGAAACTAGAACATTTTTTGAGAAAAAGATATAGCATCAATGTAGGCGTAGGCGTAGTCAAGTCTAGTCCAGGTCTGAGCAGGTCGAACTTCCCAAACCGCTGAACGTAGAAAGCAAGATCACTGAGTAGATCTATTTCTTTATAAGACTAATTAGACAACAATTACAGATATGAAAAGAGTTTCTCCGGGGAGTTTCTCACCAAATAAAACCCACCCAAAAATGGTTAAACATTTAACCAACAAAATAAAACTAACCAACAAATGGTTAAACATTTAACCAACAATATGTTTTAGTTTATTCAACACCGATTTAACCAACGTTGAGCAAAATATGATTAACCAACAAATGATTAAAACTTTTAATCAACCACAGGTTAAATTTTGATTAAAGTTTAACCTACAAATGTGTGGTTCACCTGGTAATCCTCGGTTGATTAAAATTTTAACCAACAAGATTAAAAATTTTAATCAACGTTCTAACAGTGTATAGGAGGAATACGAGAGCAATGAGTGCAAAAAAGTGCTTCTCCTCACACAAAAAGCATGAAACCATGCATTTTCAGTCGAAAAAAGACGGCGGTTTTTTTCATTCAATTAAAAAATAACTGATATCATGAGATGTAGAATTAATCAAAATTTTATAAACCGTTTACCCCCATGAAAAATCTTGCGCGGTTCCCGAGATATGATTTAAAATGTGCCGAAAAGGACGTGTTTTCGCCAAATTTCTGTCGAAAGATCGGGGATCACGACCGGTTCGCGTTAAGTGAACATGACAAATTCATATGTATGATTGTATATTATTTGTGAGGTTTAAACATTGTTAATGTCTCATAATTGGATTGGACATGTATTAATTATTGTTCGTTTCACCGTTTTGTTTTACAGTTTTTTATCTCAAGAATTGTGGGAGACATGTGACGTCAAGGCAGATAACATAAAGTTTAGTTATTCTGCTCGGATTAAACAAGTGTTTGAACTCCTAATTGACAAGTCTGACTGTGATTCTTACGAATAACGGCGAGTGCTTTAGTTCCTGAAACTCCTCGTGTGAGGCAGCCACAATCAGTCATAAAAAAACACTGCTGCCACAATGTAACATTAAGCCTTACGGGTTCATTTAACTGATATTCTAGACTCAAACAGCAGAGAGTAAGTAGAGGTATTTTACGTGTGTGAGAGAATGGTGTTTTATTGAGAGCAACCAAGTGAGCCCTCTATCTGAATAAACACTATAGTTTGTCAGTTGAGTAAATCACATAAACAGGATACTAGAATACTGTTACACCATGATGGGCACATCCACCAGAACCCTGTAGGAAGGGAAGCCATGAAGCCGGCATTCATCACCATGCACCCTGCCTCTTTTCACCCTCTGTTGACATCACTTACACAATGTCTGGCTTCTTTTACTTCTTTTATTTGCACGCTGCACACTACACACACACATGGATTATCATTTTTATTCCACCCTGGCCCGCACGCGAATTTTCTTTTCCTGTACCTTTAGGTCTATCCGATAGCCTATGAATATTCATGACTTGGGTCTTAGAGATGAGAGTACGCATGCGCATGACAAGTAATACGGTTTATTCCGTCAAGACTAGTCGGCATGAATATTCATGAAACGAACTGTAGGGATATGACAACGAACGTAGAGGGCGGCAACACTTTGCAGTATTGCTATGAGGAAGGTTCACTTCTTACGCGCATGCAGTTGAAGTGCACGCACATTTTGGTAGGCATGCCAACAAAACCATAAATCGAAGTAATACAATGACGGATTGATAGCGACATGAAGACAAAAGGAGATACTATGAATTGTATACAAATAATGAATGTTTATGAGTGCAATGGACAGAATATTTCATGAGGTGAAAGATGAAATGATCCATTCAACGAGGCGGAGCCGAGTTGAATGGATCGAATTTCATCTTTCACCGAATGAAATATTCTGTCCATTGCACGAATGAAAAAAACATTCATTATTTGTTTTATATGACACCTAAAAATAGCTATCTTTCTTATTTGACATTTTATGAATTAAGAAACAAGATCAGAGTGAAGGGACTTACATTTTGTTGTGCGGTCCGTCAATGTACTTGATAGTCGCATGCGCGTGCGCGCTGCAAAGGCAAGTCGTTTTTGCGTATGTAGTGTTGGTGGTCGCGCGAGTGCAATGGACAATTTCGTATGGATCCAAAATTGCACGGTGAATGGATCAAATTTGCACGATTGATGACGTAATTGTTAAATGGGACAAATGATCAACATCAAACAACCAATCAAATGGCAAGGATCTAATTAGGTGTCATATAAATGCAGATATAATCTATAATCTATAATCTTATCGTAAATAGGCACCTTTGTGATCAGTGATTGTACCAGTGTGCTAAATTCATGACGTTTTCGGCAAGCTGATTTTGTGACCACTCGCAATGCATTTCGGGATAGGGGTAACCTCTCTCACGCTGCGGGCGTACTGCTGAAATTAAATAAAATCCATTCGCTGATCCATCAAAATGAATGCGTCGTCTGCTGAGCTTAATAACGGTATACAGTCTAGCTAGCGTCAGCGTAGGCGGCTGGGCAAGGCGAGGGAAAGGTACCGAGCGTCATACCATCTCGCTGCACTGGACGTGCCCAAGGACGTGTATATATATATAGCTGTGCTGTCAGGGTATGAATGTTTCATAATTTATGATAACGGCTAAACACATCCATAAAAAAACCAACAAAACAAAACAGCAACAACAACGTTAAAGGCAAAACCAGTGATTCTTGCTGCAGGGAATTTAATTGGAAATTGGAAATTTCGACATGAATTCAATTCATACTATCTTTTATTAAAAAGTTTTAAATAATTCTATTCATTAATTTTTGGTTATCCATGATTTATTTTTTGTATTATTTTTTATTCATTTATTCAAATATTTAGTTTTTATTTAATTAATTAATAATCAATATTATTAATATTAGGTGTGTTTTTATGTATGTATATATTCATTTATTTACCTATTTATTAAGCTAAATTTAATTTGACATCGCCACTACTTCCATTCAGACCTCACTCAGGGGCGGATCCAGGATTGAGTATAAGAGGGGCCACACAAATGAAGGTTTGTTAAGGTAGACCCGTATTTTGTTGGTCTCGCCAGCTTCTCGAAAAGTCGCTCGTTTGTCAACAACAACAAAATTTCGCCAGACCTTCAAAATTTGCTCAGTGGGGGGGGGGGGGGGGGGGGGGGGGGTTATGGGGGTCCAGTTTCCCCTCCATAATTTGCTGACAAGCAAAAAAAAAAAACGAAAAAAGGTTTTCATTCTAAAAGGGGGGCACAAAATGCATACTTTTCTTCCAAAGGGGGGGGGGGGGCAGGGGCCGGAAGTGCCCCCTGGATCCGCCCCTTCTCTCTTTCCTTTTCACCATAATCTTCTCAGTTTCGCCTTTTCTCATCTTTTTTGTCTTCCCTCTCTATCTCATACATACACCTTGATCACACGTCCTGGTTCATTCACCCCTCCCCTATATGGTTCATTTCATTGATATAATGTGAAAGGACCTTTATCATGTTCACAGAATAATTTTCAATTACATGTATATCTTTCTCACAATCAAGATTTAAGGTACAATAGTTTATACACGTCGATTCAGATATACGTTTATATTTTTTTACTTTTTAATGAATATTTTCTTGCATGCAGAAATGAGGACAGTTTTTAGAGAAGTTTAGACATTGTCTTACTTCTTAAATACACGTTTACTTCTCCTTTAAAAAATCCAACATAATTTATATAATTCATCTGCTGTCATACACTTTTTTCATATACTACAATACAATATAGTTCCATCACAGCCATCACAGTCAAGGTCAAATAATATTCTCTTAGTACAAATTATGTACATGCATTTAAAAAAAAAGAATTTCAATCTAAATGAATCATACGTTATTAATTTCAATCCCTTTCCAAGAAGTAAATTATTTGAATTACAATTTAAAGATTATTTACCCACTACACCCCTACAAAGAAGAAATGACATAAGAAATAAATGACCATCTAATTTCTGTTCAACACACACCAATGACAACAATTTTACTCCTAAAAAAACAAAGATAATTTTGACAGTTGCAAGAACTCTTTAAATGATCCATCTCCTTTTAGGTTGGTACAGTCATGTATATATATTGCATGTTACTATTATTATAAATCTAACTATAAAAAAGGGGCAGGAGGAACACACATAGAGATCTAATTAGATAGTTTCAAGTCAAATGAAGTGTTGAATAGTATGGATTTTCTCAGTAGATAATGAATAAAATAATAATTTACTTAATAATTTATAAATTCATAGAATCAGATAAGATTATTATTAGTTTGTGATACACTGCGGGCAGATTTAATAAAGGAGTGGCTCTGGCAGTGCTTATCTTAATATCATTTAGGGGCCCTGTAATCTCACTATATAGGCCACACAGAACAGGAAGACCTCCTCACAATAACGAGCTACTATAACAAAATGGCTGCATGTGACTACAACATTTGAAATGGGGAGGGGTGGGTAAAATGGTCAAGATATAATTGAAGAACTTTAAACTCCTGTTCAGTCATTCTAATTATAATAATATACATGTATGTCCATTTATATAGCGCAACTACTATACAAATATACTCTCTGCCCTTTAATTACCGCAGCTTTAGCCGAGCCGCCATGAAAGGCGCTAAGGCATTTAAGCAATTTCTCCCAAACGGTACCCATTTACTTCACCTGGGTAGAGAGTGACAAATGTAGATGACTGTTTTGCCATTAGCGCTGCGGCAGGATTTGAACCGTGAACCATATAATCCACAGTCTGGTGACGTATACACTAGACCACGACACCTCAACATGCATATTATACTTGAATCCAGATATGATTTTAATATGAAGAAATGGGGTAACCTCGCTATTCATAAGGACCGCTTATTCATAATGCGTGACTAAATGAATAGCGGTCCTTGTAAATAGACAAATTACCATTATTCATAACTATTCATAAGAACTGCTATTCATAACATGTGTTAAATGAATATAGTGGTTTTCTATGAATAGCTGTCCTTTTGAATAGCGAGCGGACCCAGAAGAGATACATGTTGATCAAAGCAGGGGGCTATTTCACAGAAGAGCTGAAGTAGAAATCCATATCTGTCGAAAGAAAAGAGGAAAGATTTTAGAAAATAGCATCCATTGTGTATTTGATAATTAAACAAGCAACAATTAGAATTAAAATAAAACCCTGAAACTTCGAGCTTCCTATTAACACAGTTAGCATCAACTCTTTATATGAAATAATAAGTGTGAATTCTCAAAAGTATTTAAAGAGGAAAAAAGTTGGACACATAAAATTTTCAAGGCTATTCAAAAGCAACCAAATTAGTAAAGTCTCAAGAAAATTCAGTTGGTATGTTTATGTGAAAAAAAAATATGTGTACCTAGATTGTATTGAGGTACTAATAACAACCAGGGGCGTCGATTATGCAATGGCAGTTGCCCCCCCCCCCCCCCCGATAATATTGAGAGGGCAAAATGATATATTTGCCCCCCCCCGTAACCGTGGATAAGCTGGTAATTAAGAGGCGTTGAAAAAATCATATAGAGTACTATTAGGCTGTTTTGCCCCCCCCCCCCCCCCCCAATCCAAAAACGGATCGACACCCCTCATAGCAATCTTACTCTTACAGCATAGACCTACCATGCAAAACTGGAGCAGCTAAGTATTTATTTGTTCCTCTCAGAATTTGTCTTCATTCTCAGCGGTAAGCCTTCATCTTCATCATCATCTGTAAAATAGATGAAGGAGAGTCGTGTAGAGAAGCATTATTAAGAAAAAAGAACAAATTAAGAAAAAAAATGAGATACGCCCATCCTCACCCTCGTGATCTTTTAAAAGAGGATAAATACTAACTGCATGTACAATCCATCCTAAAATATTTGTGGATTTTAATAAAAGTGTAATGTATTCACCCATCTTATTTTGTTTTGTTTGCATTAATTAATGAAATGTTTAATATAATAATTAAGGGGGACTAAAAATTCTATTTATACTGACATCACATTGAACATTCCCTAAAGATCTCACAATTGATTTTTAAAGACACTATAACAGTTAATTTAATATTACACTGAAGAAAACAGATCTCAATGGTGGATAAAGGAAAAGGACAAAATTAATGAAATGCCCATTCTCTCAGAATTATTTTGTTGCTGTTTTGGTTGGACAATGTAAACTAAAAACTCCCCCCCCCCCCCAAGTAAACCGATTCTGGATCCACTACCATTACCAGACCTATAATTTTTAGCTGTAATACCCTGTGGTAACTCCTTGGTATTATTAAGTCCAACTAGTTAGGTCTAGACCTACCTGTTTATTTCTCACGTCTCATCAAAGTCTTTTATAGTAGGACTTTCCGCTTCATCCGGCACCTCCAACAGTTGTAGTGAGTTATGTAGACCTCTAACATTAGGCTCTATTAGATCTTCAAGTAGATCAGCCACAAGTTAGTTCCTTGCCAAGTTTATCTGAGGGCAATCAAAGTCAACATGAGACTAATGAATGTGATTACTGAAAGTCACTGAGTGAAACAACAAAGGCCATCCATATGATATATTACTCTGTGGAGATGTATTATTACCTCTCATTAAAAGTGCTTTGATTCTGGTCTACGAATCAAGACTAAATATGAACCCCCTCTCTCTCTCTCTCTCTTGAAATTAAAAAAAAAATAAAACATCATCATGCTTGCCTTTGAGTTTGACCTTGTCTCAAGTTTGTGAAAAGTTACAAGTTACAAATACAATTATCATTATGGTTAACGTTAGGGCCTAACTTTGTTAACGACGGTTAGGCCTAAGTTAGACCTATTTTGATCTAACTTAGGCCTAGACGATATTAATTATTATTAGGCAAACCCGGAGAATAGGGGCCGGTCTGCGCGTGCTGTATTCATTTGTGTGCAAGCAAATGTAGCCCAGCGGCGGCGGCGGCGACGATCTTGTACCAGATTCAGCGATGAAACATTTGCGAGTTTGACTCCATTTCTGGCCAAAATCGTTATGATTTTCATCAAACAACTACAAATCTGAAAGCCAAGAGGACAATATGATTATCACAGCATTAATTACTTGATTTAAAATATATTTGGAAGTTGATTATGAACTTGTTACATGTGTTCATTTTTGCCTCTGCCGATCTCCGCACTGTAAATCATGGCACGCGCACGCCGACCTGCCCCTATTTTGTGGGTTTGCCCGATATTATTTATAGAAAAATATATCGATGATGATTATCACGGCAAGAATTCCTTATGTCCCAGCCACCTTATTTTTTTCATTTTTGTTAAGTGTCCGGTCATCCGAATCTGATCCCCCATCCATCATCATGATCATCATCGCTCCATCCAGCATCCGAACATTTTTTTTTTAATTTAACAAATTAACGTTACATGCATGCTAACACTAGTAACAGCTCTTGCCAAATTTGTTAATCAGTTAATCTAAATTTGTTAATAAGTTAATCTAAATTTATAACTAAAATCAAACCTTGATTGATCCATCGTCGAGCTCTGACTCTGAGTCTACTTAGGCGGTCAGATCGAGAGAGAGAACTGTATATGTAGCAATAATGTATATGCACACGGTACGGACATGGATCGAAATCGAAATACAGTGCAGTAGCAGCGAAATATAGCAGGAAAACGTTAGCAACCTCACAAATACATATTATTGAATCGTAAAGTAAAATGATGAATTTATAACCATTTTAATATTTTTTCTCTTGAAAATTATAAAAACCATTGAAAAATATTATTGAACATAACATCTTATTTTATCATTTTAATTCAAAAGTTTATGAAAGTATAAATTTTAAAAAAATCAAATCTGCAATCTACCTAAAAACCTCTGAGAGAAAACGATGGTCACAGAAATTTAGCGAAGTGAACCTTCCTCATAGCAATACTGCAAAGTGTTGCCACCCTCTACGTTCGTTGGGATATGATAAAACGAGCAAGGCCATTGAGCAGCTGTTCTCTGTGGCGCAATCGGATAATCTGGTGCGCTATCGATGAAAGGACCGCGAGTTCGAATCTCGGCAGAGGAATATATTATGAAATTTTCTTTTGCTGATTTAAAAATAAGGTGAAACTGAGTAAGATACTTGTAGTCTCTTTCATGAATATTCTTATTGGATAGCGCCAAAGGTACAGGGAAAAAAATTTCGCGGCCCGCACCCTGGACAGCTGTGAAAAAAGCTTTTTGGGTGCTACCATAGACAAATTAAATAGTATAGACGACAAGGTAGCACCCGCGGATTTGCCTCATTTGCACATAAGCTACAGCGTCACCATTCAATCTAAGCGTATTTAAGCGTATTTAGGCTCCGCCCCCGAGAGACATTTCATATCTCCCGAAGCCCCATTAGCATAAAAATCCGATTTCACTTCATGCATTACATGTATATATTTTTGCTTTGCGTATCCCGACAATATTCAGCTCTGATTGGACGTTACCTCATGAATATTACAATTATCCAAGAGAATTAATCGACAACAAATATGACCTTTTTCGTCACTTCCGCTGTGTGTAAAGTCAATGTAATGACGTCACCCGCACGAAGTGTGAATTTCTTGCGAAAAGTTTACCGGTGAGTACAACTATAATTACGGTTAAATTTCATAAATAGAATAACATTCATATGAATTACTACCAATGTGAGGGATCTCCCGGAATTTCTGTACATTTTGAAAGTATTTGAAAGTACTGTATGCTATAAAAATGAGGGCAATCGGTTGTCAAACTTTCATTACATTTTCTATCATTCTGAGCTTATGTTTCAGCTCGATTGCTATTACCACCCCTGCCACTCATGACAGCTTACCAGGAGAGCGTTTCATGAAAGGAAGTTGTCGGATATTTCATCCGACAACTGTTATAAGCTACTGAAATCCTTGCATCTGATTGGCTGAGACCAAATTTGTCGGATAAAATATCTGACAACTCCTTTCATGAAACGCTCCCCGGAGTTTCGGGGGGGGGGGGGGGACCATGTCATAAATTTCATCCCCATCAATGTCAATGACAGAGATCCAAACTAACTTTTGGAACAAATACTTTCAAACTTTAGTCGGAAAAAATATCTAGTATGACTCTAATGTGACATTAACATATTAACTAGGACCAGGTGGCTTGTCGAGATTAATTTAATTTTTCAAGCTCTGGGCCTGGCGGCCTCTGCCTGGTGTGAAGATTTCAGCAGTTCACAAGTTCCATGACCATTGATTTTAAGTTAGGCCTAGAGTAGAATGTAATGTAACTTAGACCTATCGTAGTCGTAGATCTGCATTTCAAATTTAGTTGATTAGGCCAAACTTCTTTGAAAATCGGTTATCTAAGTTAGATGTAGACATAGAGTCTAGATCTAGGGGGGCCTAGTTCAGCTAGATCTAGACTCTTAGACAGTTAGACCTAACAAGTTAGTCTAGAATAGATGTAGGGAGGCTAGACCTCTGTTATACCTAAGTTAGATCTTAATATACTTACACAAATGTCTAACTAGTAACTGTTAGATCTAGGCCTATACTGATGATTTAAGTTTATCTTTTTTTTTGGTAGGGCCTATGTTATTGGTTTATTTATTTAGATCTATATATTTTTTTCGGATACGAAGCCTAGCCAGTCATTGACGTAGTCGTAGGCCTAGGTCTTGTCTTGGCAATTCCTAGAATCTACACAGTCATACTAGACTAGTCTACTAGATCTGATCTAGACTCCTACTCGGTGGTCCGACTCCAAGTCTAGATTTTCTAGATCTAGTCTAACGTACATGTAGATCTAATCGTAACAGTTAGGCATAGTCCTAGACACTAGAGTCTAGGGCAAAGCACATTACAAGCCTTATGAAAAATAGCCTGGTCAGTGATTGAATTATGGTGGGGGCGTCCTGGTCTAGTTAGTCTTTACTCAAGTTCTACCCGATTCAACTCATTGGAATGTTAAAATATATAGCGGCATGCTACTGATTTTCCATGTTATGGAACGGTCGGACGACCGTGAGGTTGTGATGATAAATTAACTCTTTTTGATGAGCCCAACGTTGTAAGAAGACAATTATAACATTATTTCATAAATGATAAGTAAATTGATAATCAGTGATAATGTCTATAAATTATGTTGATGATTAGTGGTGTAAAATTGATACCAAAGGTTTGCATAAAAGTTTATTGGGTAACATGTTGTACGGCATGTTAAGCATAACGGTAATGCTGTGTGTGTAGAGTGAAATTTTAAATTTAAGTTTAATGTCAGGTATAATACCGGATGACTGGAAAATTTCAAGAACAACACCAGTATATAAGGGTAAGGGATCTAAATCCGATAAATCAAATTATCGACCTATCTCAGTTGTATGCCATATCTCCAAATTAATTGAAAAAACTATTCAGAAACAACTACTTGAATATTTACAACTTTATGACCTTCTTAATATTGATCAGTTTGCATTTATTCCTAATCACTCCACTGTTACCTCTTTACATAGAGTTGTCGATGATTGGTATGAGGCGTTCAATGAACGAGAAGTTGTTGGGGCATGCTTTCTTGATATATCTAAGTGTTTTGATTCAATTGATCATAATCTTTTATTATTTAAACTGGAAAAATATGGTATTACTTACACACCGCTGAAATGGTTTGAATGTTACCTAAGTAATAGAAAGCAAATGGTCAGCTGTCATGGTAAAATGTCATCAATGAAGGGTGTGGATATTGGAATTCCACAAGGAAGTGTATTAGGCCCGGTTTTGTTTCTTTTGATGATTAATGATATCTCTTCATGTCTCATCAGTGGTGAATGTAATATTTTTGCAGATGACGTTGTAATTTATGATTATGGATCAGATGTGAATGAAGTTAATGTCAAAATGCAGAATAATATTGATAATGTTAGAAAGTGGTACGACAAAAATCGTCTTAGTATTAATGTCAGCAAGACAAAAGTTATGTTGTTAAAAAATAGACATAATTTATGTGATAAACTTACTCTTTTTATCGATAATAGTCTGGTTGAACAAGTGAAATTAATTAGATATCTTGGTATTGTAATTGATCAAAATTTAAACTGGAGTTCACATATAAGTCATATATCAAAAACACTGGCTTATAAGATATTTTCTCTAGGAAAACTAAGGCAATTTTTTAGTAAATCTCTTCTTAATAAGCTTTATAAAACTAATATTTTACCATCCATGGATTATGCTATTTCTGTCTGGGGGAATTGTATTGGGGTAAGGGAACGAGCTCATATGACAAGATTACAAAAAAGAGCAGCACGTTATGTAACCGGTAACTTTGATTTTTTAAACAGGCGTGGTGAAGATCTTATGAAGGAACTTAAATGGTCAACTGTCGAACAACGACGCGATTATTTTTTAGCTAATATTATGTTTAGGTGTATACACGGAATGGCTCCTGTTAGATTATGTAACAATATTGAAATGGTAGTCGATAGGCATGATGTAAGAACCAGAAGTTATGATACTCTTAACGTTGTCCCACCTAAACCTAACTTAGAATGTTTTAGGCGGTCATTTTTGTTTTCAGGCTCAAAAATCTGGAATAATTTACCTCATTGGCTCCAAAATGTACCCTCAATTAATTCCTTTAAAAAAATGTATAAAAAATTATTTCATTGTTAAGGTACTGTATGGTTTCAAAGTCCATGACACCCTTGCCAACACTATGCAATACCTCGAATGCTGACTTATTAGTTAATATCGCAATGATATATAGACAATATTGATCTCTATTTTATGCACATTGTTTTACTAATTGTTGATATTATAGTACATGTATTTTGTTATTTTTCTACTGATTCAATGTTAGTTTACCTGTTATTATGTTAATTCATCAGTTGTTTTTCTATGTACTTTTTATATGTTTTATCCTGTTTACAGGACAACAATGTAAAACAGCTTTTGCTGATTGTTTTATCCTGTTGAAATATATTCTAATAAAAATACACGTGTGATTTACCGGAAGTACAAGTGGTCGGACATTTTTTGTTGAACGATAGTTCACCATGATAAATAAGACTATGGCAATTGGGACATGTTATTTCTTATAGGGTTTAGCAGTTGACATGAATGTAAATGTAATTCTGATTAAAGAAGCTGTCATGATTTGTGTTCCAGATAGTATGACATTTTAAGAAAAAATATTAATTGCGTTTGAGACTAAGACTAGGCAAGATGACAGATTTAGGACACACAGCAAAAGTTAGTGATAACGCTATAAAGCAAACGACTGACGTCTACATTAGATTACTTCATGTTTTAACACAAATGTTGTTAAAAGGTATGTGGATAACATTTAGTATGATATTTTACATAACATGGAGTTGATAGATTCATTGTATACTCATTTTATTATCCTCATTTGTGGGAAATCTCGTTCTAAAATTGACCGCATTGCTTAAGCCTATTTACTGTGTGTTAGCGATTGATCAAAAGTTTAGAATTTCTTTTGTAAAAACTGCTTTAATTATCATAGATGCTTAAGAAAAGCGAATAAGTGGTGATATTTGATGATAATTGCCTTGATATGCAGGTTGATATGTGTTTGGCATTGTTATTTGTTTATAATTACCAGTTTAAGCAAGGACTATTTTTGACAAGGCGAAGGTAGCATTATGTGATGCGGTTAGGTTATATTGGGAAACCTACACACGATTTCGCTCGCGGATTGATATTTAGGAATCATTTACGTGTGATACGGCTAGGCCACTAGGGATCGTCTTGAAACCTATATATATATATACCATGTTTCATAAGTACGTGTCACTGGATCATTGATAAGTGGACATAACATACTTAATAATTTGTTACTAGTTTATATGAGTATTGTTGGACTTTCTTGATTATGTATGAAGGAAATAGGACATACACATTTTCTGCATAAGTTAGTGCAGTGGGTTTCATTTGTTTGGGTTTTATAATATATAATGTCAAGCTCATTGTAATTAATTGGGTCTTGGATAAAAGTATAATTGGAGACTTGTTTAAAGAGGATAAAGATACATTTTCACAGCTGTGTGAACAAGTGATAAGTCTTATTAGGTTTTAAGCAATTTAAATCACTTTGATTTATGTATGACAAGAATTGATTGTAAGTGAATTACATCCTTACACTGGGTTTTGTATTTTTGTTTTTATACAGAAATCACCACACAGTTGTTGAATTTTGCACAACCTTGTACAACGGTACACAAGAATAAACGCTCATTGCAACAACGTGTTTGTAAATGTTTGACATCACTAACTTCATAACATCAGCATTATGATAAAAATGGCTCATTTAAGGGAATTTATTATGAAAGTCAGGCATCATTTACAAGCATGTTAGTATAGGGATTTCAGGCCTTGTGGGGTAAATTTAGGCTCACTTGAGAGCATTGTATTTGAGCATATGTAGAGCTGGCCAGTTATTGTTTACAAATTTAAAGAAGCACTTTATATCATTTAGTGGCATTTAAGATCAGATGATATTTCAGGAGAATTCACAATGTATTAGATATGACGCATGAATAATTGACACAGACCAGTCATTTCATATTCAGATGTAAATGCAATTATTGCATCCGAGGATGCTTATGGAGCAGCTACATACCTTGTAGCCAGGAATGCTGAAGGGAAAGTTTGCAGCAGTCTTGTCTTTGCCAAGTCTCACCTCGCTCCTATGAAAAAGACTACGATCCCTCGTCTGGAGCTGATGGCTGCAACTGTAGTTGTGAAGTCTGATGTCTTAGTGAGGAGAGAGATGGGTCTACCACTAAAGGACTCTGTGTTCTGGACTGACAGCATGATTGTATTGGCATACATCAAGAATGAGGACAGACGATTTCACACCTTTGTTGCCAATAGACTCTCTATGATTCACTCTGCCAGTGAGGTGAAACAGTGGCACCATGTTGGCACGAAAGAGAATCCAGCCGACGACGTCAGTAGAGGTATGACTGCCAGAGATCTCATAGCTAGCAGAAGATGGCTTCATGGGCCAGAATTTATCCTACTGACTGAAGTGCAGAGGGGCCAAGATCCAGAGTCTGATGATAATTTACTAGACGATGATCCAGAAGTAAAGACTGTAAAGGCTTATGCTACCGAAGCTAATGATGATGTACCAAGTACAGCTGAGCAAGCAATCCTGAGATATGTTCAGCGCCAGGTATACCCAGCTGAATACCAGGCAGTTGAGGAGAAGCCAACATTGAATGGAAAGCAGAGATCGATTAAGTTGAAGAAATCCAGCCCTCTCTATAAGTTAGACCCAAGTATGACTAGAACTGGGTTGCTGTGTGTCGGAGGCCGCCTTAAGAATGCAGAGCTGAGTGATGAGATTAAACATCCAATCATCTTGCCACCCAAACATCATGTGGTAACACTGCTAGTGAGATATGTTCATGACATGGTGGGGCATTCAGGCAGAGAACATGTTCTATCAATGCTAAGGCAAAGGTACTGGTTGATCAAAGGGAGACCTACCGTACGACAGGTGCAACGTGACTGTTTTGAATGTAAACGCCTGACGTCTCCATCACTCAGACAGAAGATGGCAGATCTACCTGGTGATCGTGTAGCGTTCGACAAGCCTCCTTTTACGAACGTTGGAGTGGACTGTTTTGGCCCTTATCTAGTCAAACAGGGCAGAAACCAACTTAAGAGTTATGGCTGTATCTTCACATGCCTTTGTGTGAGAGCCGTCCATATAGAGATCTTGCATTCCTTGGACACGGATTCATTTCTGAATGCTCTACAACGATTCATGGCTCGCCGTGGAAGGCCAGAGCTGATCAGATCTGACAACGGCACAAATTTCGTCGGAGCTGAGCGTGAGCTGCGAGAAGGGATAAGTAGGTGGAACCAACAGAGAATCCACACCCAGCTCCTCCAGAAAGGCATTGCATGGAGGTTTAACCCACCAGCTGCGTCGCATATGGGAGGCTCCTGGGAACGTCAGATAAGAACCACCAGGAAGGTGCTAGGTGCCTTGATGAGACAGCAGGTGCTGACTGATGAGAACCTATCAACGCTGATGTGTATGGTGGAGTCCATCATCAATGGGCGCCCCCTGACTGTTGTATCGGACGATGCGGAGGATCCAGAGCCCCTCACTCCGAATAATTTGCTTCTGCTCCGGGGTACTGGTACTGGGCCACCTGACATCTTCCAGGCACGAGATGTGTATAGCAGGCGACGTTGCAGGCAGGTTCAGTATCTTAGCGACATCTTTTGGCAAAGGTGGAGGAAGGAGTATCTTCCCACACTCCAAGCGCGACAGAAGTGGAATGAGCGTGAGCAGAACGTCAGTGTAGGTGACATTGTTCACATTATGGAAGACGCGCCACGAAATAGATGGACTATCGGTCGCGTAGTAGAGTCTTTCCCATGCAGGTGAAGATGGATTAGTTAGGTCAGTTAAGGTGCAAACAAAATCATCAACCCTTGTTAGGCCAATTCACAAGCTGTGTCTATTAGAATCAGTGAACTATGCAAAGTAATAGATAAGTGCTTTTATTAGCATACTGAAAGCTAAGTGTAGGTTTAACACCCCTGAGTTTGTTAGAGAGCTGAATTTGATAGACAATAAAAGAAGGATAACTCACAAAGAGTTAAGCATGTTTATTTAATTTAATTTTTAAATGAGCATTTTAATTTGGCAGAGAAGATAAGTTCGCGATTCAACAGATGAACAGGAACGAACGAGGTGCAGCTTACTCACTGGACTGTTATCTGAAGGGACTGATATATTCTGCCTGCAATGGACTCAGTTATTACAGTGAGAGTGGACTTTTCAAGCATTCACCTTTAAAAACGGACTATTAGAATGGTTGCTTAGCAACTGAAGCCATCTTGGACTCATTTCATCAGTTAATACAAAATGTCAAATTTATGTATTGCATGGACATTATTGATGTGATATTGATTCTATACAGTACAAGGTCAAGATGTAATTTGCATTTTATATACAGTTAGCTTTGCATAAGTCTAATATCTTAGGACCACAAAAGGTAGTTCGACTTGGTGGGATGTGTATTGCACATGAGTTTTGCCATAGTTTGGTCAGAAGGACTGGTTAAGTTCGAATTTTGCGATTTTGATGCAAGGTTAACTGTACTTGAATTGTGGTCGATTCAATTTGTTTGGGCAGGTATTAAACAAAATAGGAGAATCAATTTATTCAACTTTTGGAAGTAATTTCTCCATATTTGCTGAAATTAATTTACATGTAAAATTTGATGGAGATTGAGTTTATATTGAGATATACATGTACAGTATTCACAAATTATGTATATTTCTACAAGTTGTTTTCAGGACAGAAATTGGCTAATTTAGTATAACTGCTGTCTGTAGACTGACATTTCATGTTACTGGATGAGGAAAGAAATATGTTATTTACATGTATTAAGAAATGAAAAATACCAAAATGCATGTATTGATGTTTTGGCAGCTCAACAATTTATTGAATCAAAGGATATTTTGGAGTATCAAATTTGAGAACATGCATTTTTCTAGAGATTCATGTGTATTTCTATTTTACAGTGCATACTGTATTCAGGATGAACAAATGAGAAAATATGTGTTCAGATGTACAGCAAAAGGTAGTCGAGTGTATACTCTAGATGATTTACACAGTCATTGTCTTTTTTCTTAACAAGATGAGATTGTTTTTGTATGCAATCATATATTCACCTTTTCTAGGACGAAGTGTGTATTGGCAAGAATTCTAATACATGTGTACATGTATTTGTGTAGGCTCAAGTGTATGGTTTTTGACGGGCCAAGTAGTTGTTATAGATCATGATATAATATGCATTCTGTGTTCATACCTTTAAAATGCTTAAAAGATAGGTGTAATCATATGTGAGAGATTTAAAGTTTCTTTATAATATGTTTATAAATGTTAGCTGTTAGCTCACATTTAAGGGGCCGGTATGTTAGTGATAGGAAGTTTTCCCGTACATTTAGAAAATCTTGTTTATGATAGGTCGGGAATAGGTGACGTCATAGGCGAGCTGTTTTGGGGGATTGGCACGTAATCGACTATTGAGGGCGTATAGCGGCATGCTACTGATTTTCCATGTTATGGAACGGTCGGACGACCGTGAGGTTGTGATGATAAATTAACTCTTTTTGATGAGCCCAACGTTGTAAGTAGACAATTATAACATTATTTCATAGATGATAAGTAAATTGATAATCAGTGATAATCTCTATAAATTATGTTGATGATTAGTGGTGTAAAATTGATACCAAAGGTTTGCATAAAAGTTTATTGGGTAACATGTTGTACGGCATGTTAAGCATAACAGTAATGCTGTGTGTGTAGAGTGTACACGTGTAATTTACCGGAAGTACAAGTGGTCGGACATTTTTTGTTGAACGATAGTTCACCATGATAAATAAGACTATGGCAATTGGGGCATGTTATTTCTTATAGGGTTTAGTAGTTGACATGAATGTAAATGTAATTCTGATTAATGAAGCATTATGATAATAAATTCCCTTAAATGAGCCAATTTTATGAAAGTCAGACATAATTTACAAGCATGTTAGTATAGGGATTTCAGGCCTTGTGGGGTAAATTTAGGCTCACTTGAGAGCATTGTATTTGAGCATGTAGAGCTGGCCAGTTATTGTTTACAAATTTAAAGAAGCACTTTATATCATTTAGTGGCATTTAAGATCAGATGATATTTCAGGAGAATTCACAATGTATTAGATATGACGCATGAATAATTGACACAGACCAGTCATTTCATATTCAGATGTAAATGCATTTATTGATTGAGACCAGACAAGATGACTAATTACTGTACAGTAACATGTTATTGCATAGCATGTGTATTCCAATGTTGATTGGATGTTTTCTTTATTTGTTTGTTCAATTACAGATTGAACCGTGCTGATAGGTGCTGGATGTATCTTGTCAGCGTGGTCTCATAACATGGGCACTCTATTACATCTTTGTCCAGCCTGTTTATTTATTGTCACATGGCTCCTGCGGTCTGTCCCCCACATTCAGTGTTACAGCTGTAGGAATAGGGACTTTTCGATTTGCACGTTCACTAGTCGACTGCTACGTGCGGTAATCCAATGGACTGCTTTGTGTTAATGGTATACGAAGTCGGTGAAGCGAGGCACCACGCTTTGTGCAAGAACGGCTCATTCGTCCACTGCCCTGTTGACGTACGCGTTTTGGGTGGAAATCCTGGTCGTCCTCAAGGCAGTGGACGTGTGAGCCGCTCTTGCACAAAGCGTGGTGCCTCGCTTCACCGGCTTTGCATACTATTAACACAAAGCAGTCCATTGAATTACCGCACGTAGCAGTCGACGAGTGAACGTGCAAATCGAAAAGTCCCTAATGTTTACAAACATGCACCGTCGAGCGAACGAGCGATCGATCAGCTGCGACCTGCTAATGAATATTAATGTAATTCGGGCTACCCGACGAGATGGCAATGACGTCAGATTACATTAACGCTCGCTGGCAGTGGCAGAATCGTCTGGACGTTTTGTTCGGGTGACGCGATTTGTTGGAGATATCGCGTTGAGTGGGCTACAGCGCAATCAGCGGGTGTCGCGTTCAGTGAGAGTTGCGGTCGACAAAAACGGCCTGAATCTGGACTAGGGCACAGTTAGACCGAAAGCTTCAGTCTCTGTTCGTCGGGTGTTCCACTGGACTACGTCTTGCTTCACTATAGGCCTACACCACTCATAGGCACACGCCATTGCCGACTGTGTAGGAACGCAGGCAATGTACATGTATATTTCCTAATGGTCAATATGACCACATCAGCAAGCAATGGTCATATTGACCATTAGGAAATATACATGTGTGTATACTGGGTATTGGGGATACAGATGTAATTTTGTTTCAAATGGAGGTTTTTGTGGGCAAACTAATACTTAGGTTTCAGTCTATATATATTAATTTATAAGTTCGTTAAGATACAAAATGTAGAAAGTTATAAAAACTTACATTTACAGCCTTCTTTTCCGTAGTTGTTACAGAGACATCCATACGTATGACGACTGCTCTCAATATGTTGCGCACTAGTGAGGCCGCTCTACATGGTTACGCACCATAGATACGTACGCAGAATGTTACGCACACAAGCTATACGGACAAGGTCAATATTACAACGACGGGTGGCCGTTCTCTCCCAAAGACTTTTTCAATTATTGCTCCTCGCCGTTAAAGCACTTTGCTTAATATCCTTGCACCAGAAGGAATACAGCAGATTGTAGAGAATGCACGACGAGAAGCCTTATTGCTAGACTAAACTCATTAACAACCCCCAAGCTGTCTTAACAACAGGTAAATAACGAGGTGGAGATCGATGAACCGATCGCGCCGGTACCACTACGAGCGCTGAGGGCTCCCTTCATCATAATCGTGAAAAATACAAAATGGATGCTCTGACCGGATCTCGATAGGAGATTTCGCAAGAAATTCCCCAAAATTTCAGGAAACCCTCTTCAAAAGTGACAAAACAAACTGGTAAGTTTTAATCATCTATTATTCACCATAATTAGCTATCTTTCAGTAGATTTCAATCTAAGGTTTTCACTTAAATATAGCCAAAAATGCACAGTGATGCAGTTTTATGTATGGGATGTGTGTTGGCTGCAGTCCTAGACAGTCGGCAATGGCGTGTGCCTATGAGTGAATATGACCATTGCTTGCTGATGTGCCCTACACCTCCTTACATAGACTGAACTCCGTCTCTCACTCTGTACCAGGGACTAAGGACTAGAAGTAGAAATGAATTTTTCATTTTCCAATAAATAATGCATTTTTCATTTTCCAATAAATAATGCATTATTTTATTAAAATAAACAACTCAGAAGGAGAACAACGGTAATATAATACGCTTGAATGAATTTCTTACCCCAAATTCCTCGTCTGATACACGAATCTGATCAATTGAAGCATGAACGTTGCACGTCAGTAGCGAGTCGCTGACAGCCATCTTGGTTATAATGACATGACCCGGAAGTAGGCCTAGTCGGAAGCGTATATAGAGGTTGTGTAGTAAAGTAGGAAGCAGCGAATATTCAGTCAGTCAGTGCGAAGCTTGAGTTCAAACGAAACAGACGGTTTTCAGCTAGGAGAAGGTAAAAATAAGAACATGTTAAACTTAAAGACTCCTCCGAAACAGACGGTTTTCAGCTGTCTAGGGCACAGTGTGATATCCACAACTGACTGGAGTGGTAGGTATAATCCCGGGTATAATGGGGTGACCTACTGCCTGGCTTACTGCGTACTTTACTGTACGCCGAGCTCCTTGGCTGATCAATCTGGTAAAATAGTGGTAGTGGTATTGGCCTCCGCAGCTGTATGGGGAGCCCTAGGTCTGCGCACCTAAGGTTTTGACGGGAAAAATGAACAAGAATTTCTTTAATATTCCTCTAAAGATTTATTTTATTTTATTCCTGATATTCTAAGTTTGAAAAAAAGAGTAAGTTTGAAAAAAATTGCATCAAAATTAGAGCAAGAACAATGCCATTTTCACAACAAAGAAACGGTGGCCTTGTCATTTCAATTCACATTGAATAAACAATCATGCATGGTTCCCAATCCCATGTCTGCGCACTTATTCATTTACACACAGTTCGGGAGTTTTGACGTGAAAAACAACATTTTGAGGCTTGTGAATAAAATGTCTGGTTTGCATGGCTCGCAGTATGTGAGAAATGATTATAATTCATTTAGACATGTTACTTGTTAGATCTTGTTTTTGTTGATATGTGCCTCCGGCTCCACTCACAGTTGGATCCCATGAACGGCTCCGTAGGCCAGTACTAGTACCAGATTGATAAGCCAAGGAGCTCATATAGGTAGGATACCGTGTGTGGAGGCAGATAATGAGATATCAACCCCCCCCCCCCCCAAAAAAAAAAAAAAAAAAAAAAAAATGATCTAAAATAAATATCGCCATTTCTCACATACTGTGAGTCATGCAAACCATCCTCAGGCCATCCTCAGGCCTCAGAGTCAGAGTTTGCTAAAGGGGTTACCTTCCACTCCAGGATCAACTAAGATTGTAAAAATTGATTGACTAAAAAAAAAAAAAAAACTGGCAGGTGTGATCAGGTTTTTTTTTTAACTTGCACATGTAAGTTGTATATATATATATATGGGACTACTCATGCAAGGTAAGGTTTGTGTAGTCCCATACAGTGGCGTATCCGGGGGGGCGCAACAGGCGCCCCCCCCCCTATTGGCCGTCGTAAAAAAAAAAAAAAACTAGCAAAAAAAATAAATCCTCGTACGAATTTAAAATATTGTTCATTTATAAAATAGGCTTCAAAATTGGTCACATATAGCACTTTGCATCTCAGCCCTTCTACAGAAGCAAAAATTTTCCAAAGACCCCTCCCCCATGACGGCCCATGTCAGTAAGTTTCGCCTACTTTGTTGCATCCGCGTACTTGAAGGCCACCTGAATGACAAGCATCGACGCACTATACGAGCACACGCACAGATCTGATTATTGAGTGATCAGTCTGCAAACACAAGAGATCTTCTAATTTTCAGGGAATCAAATATCGATAAAGAATTTTCTTTCACAATTTTTCAGTTGAATAATAGTTATTAGTAATAGTATATTAAATTTACACATAGGTAATATAATTATGTAAGGAGACAAACAAATATCTTTTTCAATTAATTATTCATCATTTGGAAACATTTGCGTAAAATTCAAATTGGAAACAAAAAGTAGTTCTGCTTCTGGGCTTTTCCGCTCATTAGATAAGGTAATTTATTCATGAAATTGGATGGCCAGAATTCCATGCAGCCAATCGAAAGCCAGAATAGAAAGGTCAAAGCTGGACCTTGTATTCTTTTAAGAAACCATTTAACTGGTTAATTTCCGCCATCAGAAACACTTCGAACCAATCACCAAAGAAACCCTTGTCAACGTGCATGGACGTACTTTCCCATAGAAACGTGTGTAAATATGGTGTTTCGGCTTGTGTTTAACATCAATAAACAGGCCGTTTTGAAACAAAATGGGCCAGAATTCTACAAAACAAGCAGTCATACTCATAGTTTCATGCACAGCAGAACCTTTGGGTTTTCTATATATATTTTCCTTTTTAACTAAATTAAACCAGTGTAAACTAAAAAAGATAAAATGTGACCCGACGCCTCAAAACCTTCAATAAGCTTTTTTTTTGTACATTTTCTGAAAGTCGAGATTCTCGGCTTTCCAATGGTATATCACTTGCCTATTCAAAGGCCGTAGCAACCAGTATGAAGGGATTATCAGATTAGGCTGAATTTTGGCAAACTGCTACAGGATGACCTATTCATTACTCACTCCAAAAATCAATTTAATACCTTTAGAGGTAGTAGTAATTTGGCATTGAATGAAAGTATTAAAAAAGCTCTTTAAACATTCATTAGCTGGACAGGTGAAAAAGGGAGTTATTTTAAAATACCCCAAAAACATATTTCTAAGTCGAATTACGACTCACAAACTTGAGACATGATAGAATGATAATGAAACTACCCATTTCTATCAAAAACGGAAAATCGACTGATCGCAGCAAATTTGCTATTTTGGGATGTTTGCTACGTTGTGGTCCGTGCGACTTATTGTACGTTTTGCGGCGGCGGGTCACAAATGGTTTTAAAAGTTGAGATTTATGGATTTTCATGATTAATGTATATGGTTCTATGGTGGAAATTTGTGGTGGGTGATGCGCGCGCGGAAAGTTAAACTCGCGCAATGCAACACACTTTTTGGTATGATCAATAATTCCTGGCGCCCCCCCTATTGGGAAATCCTGGATACGCCCCTGCCATATATACAAGTTAAACATGCCAGGTATAAACAAACCTGATCACACCTGTCGATTTCTGTTTTCTTTTTTAGTCATTCAATTTTTACAATCTTAGTTGATCCTGGTAGGCAAACTCTGAGGGTTGTTTGCATGGCTCACATTATGTGAGAAATGGTGATGCGTGCGTGTATTTAGATATAGATTTTTTGGCTAAATAGCTAATATGCCCAGTAATCCTCAAATTGGCAAGAATCCTACCTAGGATATAAAAAAAACCCAGCAGAACGGAGGTATAGATAAGATTTGTATGGAGCGGAGGTATATAGTCAGTGCAGCAAGAACAGATTCGCTGTCAATTGCTCGTATTCTAGTGGTAAAGGCGTCTGGTCAGACTCAGAGTATTCTCTTTCTACACTGCACTTGCTGATAATTTTTTCAGTTTTTCAGGGTTTTTTCAGCGTTTATTCCGTTATAAATAACTGAATTTCAACAATGAAAACCAAGAAATTTGACTAATTATTCACTTGTTCAGGCGGATTTAATGGCCGCTGGGCATAATAACCACTTTGGCCGATTTTTTGTTGATATCTGCCTCCACACACAGTATATGGATCCCATGTACAGCTCCGTAGGCCAGTACCAGATTGATAAGCCAAGGAGCTTGTACAGCTAGTGACCTACCGTATCTGGAATTTAGACAAAATATGAATAAGCGTACAATTATTTTCGCAGAGATCACGAATACCCAAAAAGTGGTGGATATGTGCCACCCGCAAGACAAAAAAGGGGGCTTTGGAACGAGCGTATCATGAAAAAAGATGGTCTTCAGAACTACTACATTTTTTTAAAACGGGGCTCTTTGGAACTGGACTACAATATAAATATGATGCTACGGAACTGGGCATCGTTTCACCAAACCGTCACAAGCACACAAGTTCGCCGACATCCTATTGAAACGCGTGTTAATTTTAATACACTCGTTTCAATGGGGGCATCTCGTTTTTCCGAAGGTTCGTTTTTCCGAAGGTTCGTATTTCCGAAGGTTCGTATTTCCGAAACACTAATTTCCCATGCCTGGGGGTTCATAATTCCGAAAATGAAAAAGGGTTCGTAATTCCGAACATTTGTTGCATTATTCCGAAGGTTCGTTTTTCCGAAGGTTCGTTTATCCGATGGTTCGTTTATCCGAAGGTTCATAATTCCGAAAATGAAATAGGGTTCATATTTCCGAAGGTTCGTATTTCCGAAAATGAAAAAGGGCTCATAATTCCGAAGGTTCGTATTTCCGAAAATGAAAAAGGGTTCGTATTTCCGAAAATGAAATAAGGTTCGTATTTCCGAAAATGAAAAAGGGTTCGTATTTCCGAAAATGAAATAAGGTTCGTATTTCCGAAAATGAAAAAGGGTTCGTATTTCCGAAAATGAAATAGGGTTCGTATTTCCGAAAATGAAAAAGGGTTCGTATTTCCGAAAATGAAATAGGGTTCGTATTTCCGAAAAATGAAATAGGGTTCATAATTCCTGGAAAAAAAAAGCAAATTCATCAGGAGCAGAGGTGTAGCAATGGGGGGGGGGGAGGGAACGCCCCCACCCCTCCCTCATCGGATGGCGAAAAAATAAGAAAAAAAGAAAGAAAATGGAATAGGAAAGAAGACGGTTGGACTGTACAAATGATTAATGGTTTTACTCATAAATACGAACCTACCATTTTTCATTGACATTTATTATATGACCTTCAAATGTTACGTAACACCATACCCGGGAATACACACACATTTTGTATCAAAAGATACATTACACTCTAAAGAAAAAGACATAAGGTCGCGCGGCAAGCCCTTTAAAACTATCAGCGGTGGGGGGGGGGGGGGCGGGGGCGCTAATTGCCCTCCAGTCCTATTTGGATTAAAGGAATGTGAAAGAAAGATGAGTCTCGTCCGGGTCTGAGATACAAAACTGTATTTGGGCAGCCATGTTCATCGTTAATCTCATCTCAAAGTTCTTCTTTCTTCATCCTGTCGCTTTCTTCTTTGTTTTCCTTTCGCTTTTTTCTTATAATCTATTTATTCCCATATGCATATACGAATTTCAGTGTTGAAAAAATCGGAATTAGGTTTTCTGTTTTCTTTCCTTTTTTCTTCTTTTTCTCTCTTTTTTCCCTTCTAACCTCTAATGAATCTTTTCACCTTTTTCTTTTCTCCTTTCTCTTCCCTCTCCCTCCTTTTTGCCCACATAGCGGCGCATATATATACTGACAGCAATGTTGAATATGAAAGGGGGAGTGACATCCCAACACCCCACCCCTGCCCCAACCCATTTTAGCAAGGCCCATGATAGGGGTGGGGTAGGAAAATTTATATATCTTATCATAAGTCATAAGCCTGATCATGTGATCTCACATTGTGCAGTACGCAGTTATCTTTATGAAGTTCATATAATGGAACTTAATACAATAACTACGTGTATTTGAGGGCCTCGTGTTTGAAACCAAGTGGATGCGGTCACCATGCCCCTCGAAGTGACTTAAAACCGTCGTTCCACTCTTTGCTTACTTTATACAAACATAAATTATCGAGTAATCGCAGATATAGGTTAACTATAATTTTTATAATTACAGGGGCCGCATAACTCCCTTTTTTTAAGTAGGGGGGGGGGGGCTGACACATCTTTCCCGAAAATCCACCATTATGTTTCTACATTTTCTAAATTTTATGAGCGAGCGAAGAGAGCGGGGAAAGAATTAACCTACAATTTTATTTTGTCAAAGAAATACACGAGAAAAGTTTATGTACATGATCACCTCCTATACTTGATAATTATGTCGGATTTCGGGCAGTTTGCAACACGAATATGTGTATATTTGCTGAACGAGGCATCCAAGAAAAGTTTAAGTTTTACGAACGAACGAGAAAAAAGGACACTTTATCATCTTTAAATGCTATCAACAAAAGACACTTACAAACATTATTCTAAGAAGTATATATGTGCTCCTTAATATTTTACCTGAAATGATATATCTTAACACTCTCATTTTTACGTATAAGTTACCCAGTTTATTTGATGACAGTCATGTTCACTCTTAATTCATCTGTGTATTCATATAATACCCGTCAATCTGTCAATCTACAATGTTTCACCAACCTAAGGTTTTCTCTACTTTAAATTCATTTGGCATTAAAGCTATGGTCACAACCCACAAAATTAGCCTGCAATGGGAGTAAAATATGATGTTATGTTTTGCATAATGAATTTATATAGTCAAATAATTTTACACATTCATGCATACTAAATGAAAAAAATTACGTGTTAAAAAATTGCCTTATTTTAGTAGCCAGCCTTAGCATAATATGCTTTGGACACTATAATTTTCATTATGGATACAGGGTTGGAAAAAAGTTTGGAATATTTTTTTGGCGATGAGTATGTCTGATTTTAAATGCTAGTTTCTACTATATTGTGATGAATAATTCATCCAAATCGGATTAACTGTGTTGAATGAAGTCTACTGTTCCATCTTGTACCAAAGATTACGTAATATTGTTAAACATGTTACAATGGCTGACCAATGAACCACATGTTGTCAGATTTGCTCTATTTGTGTTTGAACATCTTGTTATACATTTCTGTACTTCACGTGGAATTTTGAAAAAGCTACGTGCAGTTTGCAGTCATTTTGAGGACTTCGGTATAGCAATTAAACTGTATCTGATTATTTAACTTTTTCGTTAGACATTTGCAAAAACAGCAAATATACGCTTCCGAATTCCAAGTGGACCTCTGCACTGTGTGATAAGCCTGATTTTTAATGTTGGGCTTTTAAAGTTAAAAAGGGACACATATCTTTTATTTGAACCTCAAAGAAGAACTTAAAATGACGAGGGATATGTTTAAGACAAGAAATAATTCTTGGAATAAAAATATTCCAAACTTTTTTCCAACCCTGTATGAAGAAATTTGGATCCACTGGATATGTGTTTTGAGGTTGACAGATAGAAATAGGCCCATGGTTACAAAACTTTAGTAATCATTAGGATCATTTGAATGTAATTAAGATTCTATCATCATCTGAAAAGGAAAGTGAGTTCAGCATTATCACACTATATTACTTGTGAATAATAGACGTCATTAATAGACGTCCATATGCACTCGTCAATGTTCATCAAAAGATAATTCTTGTATACAATGTAAATCATATCACAATATATAACTAAAAAGGGCAAAATAGGAGGTAAAGATCAGAATCCAGAACTTTAGTAACTCCCAGTGTGGGTGATAGCAGGGGCGGTGGAGCGTCTTTCAAAATGGGTGGGGGCACCAACAAAAGGGGCACTTTGGGGGCAAAGGGCACCTACAAAGGGTGAAAAAATTGCGGGAAACGCCACTTTGAGCTGAGACAATAGTATATTGCTTTTGTTGGTGTCCCCACCCATTAATACACTATCGAATATCATTTTCGACACATTATTGTTTATGTCTTAGCATGGTTCTAGATGAAAAAGAAAAAGAAAAAAGAAAAAAAAAATTATTTTACAGTTGAGTGCAATGATCTGATTATTCATATTGAAGATATTTTGAATAACAGCGATTTTCCTAATAATTATGATAAAAAGACAATGGGAAATGCGAGCGAGCTTAAACAAATTTAGAAAGAAATTGTCGTTCTTCCTGTTTTGATGTAAGGGCACTGCTCATTCTTGTATAACTGCCCCCTGCTCCACTGCCTCTCATTATGCTGATATCAGTAGGGGATCGGAATCTATTATATAGGAAGCCTCTCTGAGCTAGGTAGGCCTATGTGGTTCTTTTGTGGACTTTAGGGCTCAATTTGTAAGCGACATCGGAGTATATACGAACAATATATTAAATATATATATAGGTATAGGGCACTTATCACAAGACAAAGCGGGCACTTATCAATAGCAGTGACTCCTTTATGAACTCTCTGTAATATTATGTTGTTGTTTTTATTGCTGTTGTTGTTTTGGGGACCGGAGGGGAGGGCTTGTAGAGTCATCTACAGAGCCATATTACAGACTTCGGCCAACTCGGTTTATTTGGGCACAACATGGCGTATATTCCTTTGTTTAGTGCTTGCCTAACAAAGCAACAAGCGCCATATTGCTACCTACATGGAGCCGAGTTGGCCAAACTCTGTAATAGATGGCTCTGAGGGCTAGGGAAGCAGGACGCACCCACCTTATTTTTAGTTTACACTTTTCACAGTATACTTTTTTAATCACAATTTATGTTCACGAAGTAATTACATCTTAAAGATAATAAAGTGTCAATGTTTGGCTCGCTGGAATCCAGCAGCGTGGTGCCCGAACATCCTTTTATTTTGGGAAGCGAGATGGTCGGCTAAAATCATTATTCTATAGACAATATCTCCTTTTTTTTACTTGCTCACTAGCGCGTAAGATTTAGAAACGGAATAGTTTGGGACAGGGAACGCCCTTCATTAGGGCGAGTGAAGTGCCCAAATATTCCATATTCGGCAGTAGGGTTCAGTTATATTATTCATGGCTCATTATTACATGTTCTATATTTGTCTTTTGATGGCGAAATTGCATTTCCATTACAATAAAAAAGGGTTTTATGTTTTTTCTAACTCGCTTCGCTCGCTTGCAAATTGTACGAACGGGGAGTATGATATTCTGCCAAGAGGCATCAGCTCCCCCTTTCAAAAGCATTACGTGACCATTTTCTGCTTGTAAAGATCTACTTGGAACTTTGGTGTGTCTCATTTTCCAAAGCGGTATATACATTATATAAATAACTTCAAGCCAATTTCGTTGTAGGAAATTTAATCCGGAATCCGATCATTCACTTTCTTCAATACATCAGTATGTATTTTAATCACCGAAGTAATATCATTTTATGAGAAATGAAACATGTATTCCTGAGGCGCTCACTCTCCACGCTCGCTCACAAATATTGGTTATTATAATAGGAACAATTATAATAATGATAATAATATTAATAATAATAACAATAATGATGATAATAATAGTAATTATAATAATAATCATAATAATAATAATGATAATATTGATAGGAATTACGATAATAATGGCTATTTCTCTGGATTTTATTATAATTGTTATCATCATTGTTATGATTATTGAGTACGAAATGAATATCTTTACACTTGGCCGTCTTTCCCCTCCTCCCTATCCAAAATACGGATTGACGCCGTATTCTCTGAATTTAAACCCTTTTTCATTTTCGGAAATACGGACCCTTTTTCATTTTCGGAAATACGAACCCTATTTCATTTTCGGAAATACGAACCCTTTTTCATTTTCGGAAATACGAACCCTTTTTCATTTTCGGAAATACGAACCCTATTTCATTTTCGGAAATACGAACCCTTTTTCATTTTCGGAAATACGAACCCTATTTCATTTTCGGAAATACGAACCCTTTTTCATTTTCGGAAATACGAACCCTTTTTCATTTTCGGAAATACGAACCCTTTTTCATTTTCGGAAATACGAACCTTCGGAATTATGAACCCTATTTCATTTTCGGAAAAAAGAACCTTCGGAAAAACGAACCTTCGGAAAAACGAACCTTCGGAGTAACGAACCTTCGGAATAACGAACCTTCGGAATTATGAACCTTCGGAAAAACGAACCTTCGGAAATACGAACCTTCGGAAAAACGACATGTAACCGTTTCAATAAGATGTCAGCGAACCCGCATCTATGACCGTTTGATGACACTGAACAGGGTGACAAAGATAGCGGACAATTTATGCAGCTCCTCATTGTACCCTCCACAATAGCTCTAGTAGACAAAAGGACATCCCTTCACTGCTATTATGTGACACCAGTTCTACATATTTTTACAGGATAGCAATGAATGGATGTTCTTTTGTTAACCAGTGCAATTGTGAGGGTACAATGAGGAGCAGCCTAGATTGTCCGCTTCTTTGTTCGTCATGTTCATAGTGTGAGGCACTACCCTGGTACCCACACACAAGCTCCCATGCATTCGCTAAATACGCTGTGTGTCATGGCATGTCTATTCTATGTTGTCTTTGAAGCGAAATGGGCCAGGCCGAGGCGTGCCAGAACGACTAGAACGACAAAATGAAAAAAAAAACGTTGCTTCGGAATGTTTTTTCTCTTTTTCTCAAGAAAAAAATGGTATGCTTTGGAACGAAAATTTTAGTGTAAAAATGGGGATCTTCTGGGAGGCACATACCCACCGCAGACTACATGTACATGTAGTGTGCTGTTCTTTACTTTTTTCTTTCTTTCTCTCACTTTTCACCCTTGTTATCTTATTATTTGTGTAACGTAAATCTTAGTATTTTCGTTTTGCTTCCAATTATGTATCTTTTTATATATTTGATGCGATTCTATTGCATATTTATGCACATATATATCTGATTGTAAATTGATCCGTTCAGCCCCTGTGCTGCTGGTCAATCATCATATACCATAATAAATAAATACTGAGTGCTCCCCCCCCCCCCCCCTGCTCTCTCCTGGAATTTTGAATCGTCTTCTTGCCGCTTTCCCAATCTGGTGGATATTACATACCAATCATGCCATAGAGTAATTGCATTGTTTTCTTAGCAGTTCAAAATCTTGATTTATATAGGATTTATTTGTGACAGTTCTTATCAATGAGAATGAGTTATCCTTATCACTACGTATATCTATGTTGGGTGTCCGGACAGGTTGGTTATCCGAAAAGATAGTTTCCAACTACTGGTAGATCTGATCTGTAATTTTAAAAATTTTGCATTCAATATTCGGGAAATCGCAATGTATGTTGGGCATAAGCATGAATAAATATTTTATCTTGGTTAGTGCTATTCCATGCATATTATTTTTGGAGAAATCCAATGGCAAACTTCAGTTATATGGACCCACCCCTTCATACTACTGAATTTTATTTAAAAAAATTTTTTTTAATACTTTCCTGGATAAGTGGATATGCAGTAGGGCAGGGAGGTGTGGGCTGTTCACAGGTATATGATTGCAGTAGATATCTACAAACTCTTATTTTCAGTCTTTCATTCAGATCCATATACTCGCCTAAGAAAACGGTTTGATAGTCTGTTATGGATACATTTGACTAGTCATTCTATTTTGCTTACAGATGCATGACATCTCTTATTTGATGATGGAGCAGACACAGTGATGCCAGAAACATGCAAATAGATCTACACTCACCTACAGGTAAATATCCTCTTTCGTCACCTTCCATGTTTACTTGAGAGATGTGCAATTATAGAACAGGAATGAAACAAAGAAATTTTGTATTTGGAGTAGTAGGGTCTACATGTAAAAAATAAAGAAATGAAGTATAATAAAAAATAAAATTAAGCTGGTTTATTGCCACTCGGGTCTATTCCATTAGAGTTTTTGTCATGCAAGAGCTTGACTAACAGGGGCGTTGCTAGAACATTTTGAATGGGGGAGGGTTGTGACACACAAATTTGCCAACCAATTTTTAGGATGCGATACCCATTTTTGCCGACAAAACTGCTGCACCCTAATCCCTCTCCCCCGACAAAAAATAATAAAAGAAAATCGCAGACTTAGAGATCTTGATCAGACAGGCCCATTTCGTAAGGAGGGGACTGACGCCTTTTGCCCAAATATCAGCTTTTCAATTTCTAAATATTTTGCCAGAGAGCGAAGCGAGTCAAGCAACATTTTTTTGAACTTTTTTTTAGGTGAAAATTACTGAAGTTAACTTACATAAGTTATATAATTATCCTGGAACCTTTCTTCTTCAATATGTGGATATACTAGCACCTCGCTGCCCGAATGTGACTATCTGAACTTTGACAATCCCAGGGGGGCAGCTGTAGCCTATTGCAGAAGGGAAGGGAAGGGACGCCATCTGCCCAAAGATTAACAATGTTTGTCTCAATGTTTTTGCGAGCGACTTGAGCGAGCGAGCAAAAAAATTGACCAGTTTTTCCTTCTTTCTCTTCCCTTCCTTTCCTTCTTTTTAGTGTTTATTTTCCTTTCCCTTCCTTTCTTTACCCTATATTTCATCTTCCCTCACTCCCCCCCCCCTCTTTCTTTTGTTGCCAACAGAGGTGGCGCATTCGTATTTCCGAATATGAAATAGGGTTCGTATTTCCGAAAATGAAATAGGGTTCGTATTTCCGAAAATATAAGGTTCGTATTTCCGAAAATGAAATAGGGTTCGTATTTCCGAAAAATGAAATAGGGTTCATAATTCCTGGTAAAAAAGGGCGAATTCATCAGGAGCATAGGTGTAGCAACGGGGGGGGGGGGGCACGCCTCCACCCCTCCCTCATCGGATGGCGAAAAAATAAGAAAAAAAGAAAGAAAATGGAATAGGAAAGAAGACGGTTGGACCCCTTCCGTCAACCCCCCCCCCCCCCCCCCACCCTCTTCCACCAGCGGCGTCTTAGATTAGCTTTAAGATTATTCCAAAAGACTTGTGCCTCCAATGGTGCCAGTGCTCCCACAATGGCTAGACTCTAGCTATGCCACTGTTGAAGGGAAAATTTAGGATCACGATAGGATATTATGGTCTTAATTGCCATCTTCAAAAAGCGGATCTCTTTTCGACGAAAAGCACCTCCCCCACCCCCGCAATGACTTAAAAAAATGAAATGGAGACACAAAACTGGGAAGGTTTATAAAAGAGGAGAGGAGAAGAGAAAAGAGACGAAAATAAGAGGACGAGATTAGAAGAATCGAATGAGTGTTTATGTGTGTGTGTGTGTGTGTGGGCGTGTTAAGCCGTATGTCCGAGAACATTTTCGGACAGAGAACAAAAAAAAAATCATGAGAACAATGGTCCTCGGAAGCCGGACAATAGTCCTCGAACGTCGAACAATGAATTTGTGCCTTATTCCGTCGACTGTCCGAGGACGGAGGAACAATAGAGGAACAATACTTGTCCTCGGAAATAAAGCAATACAAGACTGTGTGTGTGTGTGTGTGCGTGTGTGGAGGTGTCGTAGTCGAACGGTTTACAGCGCTTGACTGGAAACGCGAAGGTTGGGGGTTTGATCCCTGGTACGGCACCTATGGCCTTTTTGTTGTAAAAAAAATGATAGCAACTTTCCTTTTTTTTAATTTACGAGCGCGCGAAGCTAGCGACCAAAAATAATTGTGCCTTTCCGTTGTGAAAAATCATAACAATAACATATTTCGGCATATAATGACTGAAATATGAGGATATTCGGGCACCTCACTCCCTGAATATGAGGTGTGAGTTGCCGGAATATCGGCACTTTCAAAATCCGGGGGTTGGGGTTGGCTGCAGCCCCCCCCCCCCCCCCTTCTCGTACGCCTATGCCTATGCCTATGTTAACTACACAGTTGCGATTGATTTTAACTTGCGATTGTTTCAAATAAATCGCTTCAACTCCTTATAAGGCGGGGCACTGGTTGATAAAAGCCATTAATTTAGGTCAAAATGTTTTCTTCTACATGTGTAATTCCTCTATTTTTTACGATGAGGATTGTTTTACTCTCAATGTCTTTTAGTGTTTTGTAATTCGTTATGCTTGTAAAAGTTATTTCAAACTTCAGGTCAGCGGTTGTAACTGTTAAAAACGCTATCAATAAGAACATAATACCTCTAAAATTGAAGATTTTAATTTATTTTCAGAAATGTTAGTATATTATGCAAAGTTAATAAACACGTTCAATGATTTCAATCTTGTCATGCTGTATAAATTGTTAGAATTTCCTTACTTCATAATGATTATACTTTGGTTTCATTTTATGATAATTATATCAGCATGATAATAAGACTCCTTCCTTAACTTGTTACGATCCATCTTTCTTCGGCATTGGTTGTTTATGGTATCTATTCATTTATTTATTATTATTACTGGTATTATTTGTATTATTATTGTTATTATAATTATCATTATTATCAGTATTATTAGTAGTAGTAATATCTGTATTATCATTTTTATTATTATTATTACTAATATCAGTATTATAATTTGTATTATTGATAATATTATTGTTATTATTATTATTACAATTGTTATTATGAAGTGGACTACCCAGAATTACAATGACGATGTCATTTTGGATGGAGTTATGCAACCAGACTTAGACATTGCACCGGTTACTCTACTATTGCTTCTTTTATTTCCCTTGTCATGATCGTATAATTGGCCTATAGCCTATACGTATCAATAATATGCATGTTATAATATGTTGTGCTACTTGCCAGGCTATTTATTAAACATAGCAGTGACTCCTTTATGAACTCTCTGTAATATTATGTTGTTGTTTTTATTGCTGTTGTTGTTTTGGGGACCGGAGGGGAGGGCTTGTAGAGCCATCTACAGAGCCATATTACAGACTTCGGCCAACTCGGTTTATTTGGGCACAACATGGCGTATATTCCTTTGTTTAGTGCTTGCCTAACAAAGCAACAAGCGCCATATTGCTACCTACATGGAGCAGAGTTGGCCAAACTCTGTAATAGATGGCTCTGAGGGCTAGTGATGCAGGACGCCCCCACCTTATTTTTAGTATACACTTTTCATAGTATACTTTTTTAATCACAATTTATGTTGAATGTTGAAGTAATTACATCTTAAAGATAATAAAGTGTCAATGTTTGGCTCGCTGGAATCCAGCAGCGTGGTGCCCGAACATCCTTTTATTTTGGGAAGCGAGATGGTCGGCTATCCTTATCTGTGGGCGGGAAGGTACTCAAAATGTTATAATTGTTTGGATTATCTGGTAACAAAATCATTATTCTATAGACAATATCTCCTTTTTTTTACTTGCTCACTAGCGCGTAAGATTTAGAAACGGAATAGTTTGGGACAGGGAACGCCCTTCATTAGGGCGAGTGAAGTGCCCAAATATTCCATATTCGGCAGTAGGGTTAAGTAATATTATTCATGGCTCATTATTACATGTTCTATATTTGTCTTTTGATGGCGAAATTGCATTTCCATTACAATTTAAAAAAAAAAATTGTAGAAACGGGGAGTATCAGGCATCAGCTCCCCCTTTCAAAAACATTACGTGGCCATGTTCTGCTTGTAAAGATCTACTTGGAACTTTGGTGTGTCTCATTTTCCAAAGCGGTATATACATTATATAAATAACTTCAAGCCAATTTCGTTGTAGCAAATTTAATCCGGAATCCGATCATTCACTTTCTTCAATACATCAGTATGTATTTGTAATCACCGAAGCAATATCATTTTATGAGAAGTGAAACATGTATTCCTGAGGCGCTCGCTCTCTACGCTCGCTCACAAATATTGGTTATTATAATAGGAACAATGATAATAATGATAATAATTATAATAATAATAATCATAATAATAATAATATTGATAGGAATTACGATAATAATGGCTATTTCTCTGGATTTTATTATAATTGTTATCATCATTGTTATGATTATTGAGTACGAAATTAATATCTTTACACTTTCCCCTCCTCCCTATCCGAAATACGGATTGACGCCGTATTCTCTGAATTTACAACCCTTTTTCATTTTCGGAAATACGAACCCTTTTTCATTTTCGGAAATCCGAACCCTTTTTCATTTTCGGAAATACGAACCCTATTTCAGTTTCGGAAATACGAAACTTCGGAATTATGAACCCTTTTTCATTTTCGGAAATACGAACCTTCGGAATTATGAACCCTATTTCATTTTCGGAAAAACGAACCTTCGGAGTAACGAACCTTCGGAGTAACGAACCTTCGGAATAACGAACCTTCGGAATAATGAACCTTCGGAAAAACGACATGTAACCGACCATTGCATGTTGTGTTCGCAACACTGGCATATTTCACTTTAGGACAGTTTCCATTTCTGTTCATGACCAAAAAAGTGTAATGAAAAGCTTGACACCTTGTTAAGAAGCACATTGGCCACAATTCACAAAGGAGGGTAAACCCATGGTCTAAACTATGGTTTAAAGTAAGCGTAGCCTGTATTGCTATTTATGATTGGACATGAGGCCATGTACGTTGCTTGTACTACCCTTACAGAAGTATTCATGAATTCAGGCCATGGCTTTTTCACAAAAGAAAAAAAGAATTTCTATTTCATTGAAATTCTTTTCTTTTATTACAGCACCACCAAACTGTTGTATGTGCTGATTGGATTCCCTGCCACTGTCAGCTTAGTTATGGTGTAACTAAACTTTAGACTTCCTGGTCTTGCTCAGTTCCAAGATACGATTGATGAGATCACTCGTCCTATCCATCTACCTGTTTGCCTGGGAATCAAGCAATGGAAATGAGATGCTTCCGTAAAATACTAGGCATCTCATATAAAGACCACATAACCAACGAGACGGTCCGCACCATCATCCACCAAGCAATTGGGCCATACGAAGAACTCCTCACGACCGTGAAAAAGCGCAAACTGAAATGATATGGCATGTTTCACATTCTTCGGGTCTTGCAAAAACCATCCTGCAAGGCACAGTGAAAGGTGGAAGAAAAAGAGGAAGACAGAAGAAAAGATGGGAAGACGATATCAAAGAGTGGACCGGCCTGGACTTTTCTTGTTCTCCATCGAAATGTGATTTTGACTTAATTCAGTTTTGCTGTGACTCTTTTGGTTACATATATAGTAGAAATGGAATTTTATTATTGTGAATGGCAATTCAGTAGCAATGAATTCCTGTACATGTAGAGAAAATGAAATTTGCCTCTTTTTTTTTTTTTACATTTATCAATTGATGGCTTTTTTCCTTGTCCATCTTCCTAATACCTCAATCACACTAATAAGACCGACACAAGACCCAGAACAAAATTACCCTGAATGGCAAAGAACTGGTCGGTTTGGTGGTGTGATGGCGGTAATAGGATGAGTGGGTGTAACTTGTGCCCCCCCCCCCTTTCCTGAATCTTTAGGAAAAGTGTTAAAGACAACTTGCATGTTGTCTTCAGCACGTGTTGCTGCCAAGAAATATTATGTCCAGATATATTATTTAAAATGTTGACACATCCTTTGCCACTGATAATATCCTTCTTGAAAAATCCCTGCCCTTACCAACCATATAGAGCCACATAATGGTCCGAACCAGTTAGTCTGTAATTTCTGTTGTATTGTAATTTGAATATACCCTTATTGAAACAAAAAATGAACTTTTTCCTTTAATTTGCACTTCCTTTTCTTGTGAAGGGTCAGAAAGGAGAGGGAATAAGAGAGGAGAAAATGGAGAGGTGCAAAAAACGGTAAAATCAAGCCATTGAGAGAAAGGAAGGAAAGGATGAAGAAACAAATCATGAGAAGAGGACGAGGGAGAACGCAGCGATGGAGATATTGAGAGAGAGGGGAGAGTAGTGAAGAGCGAACACAATCCCAAAGTGAATTTTGAAATATTAGTAGGCCAAGTGCCATACCCAGGATTTGTTAAAAAGGGGGGGGGGGGGTGGGTGTATATATCAGTATATTGGGGGGTCTTTTTACTCTTTACTTATGAAAACAATACACTTTTTATTCATGCGTTATTCTTTATTAGACTCTACATTATTCATTCTAATGTCTTTGGAGGTGATTTGATCTTCATTGAGTATGTTTGTACAGAGTGTTTCTTTTCATTTTTCATCTTTGTTCTTATCATTCATCATAGTCTCTTGTTTCCATCATGTCGCATTTCTCTCATGTGACTGATTTTATCCGTCGATTTCCTGGCGATTCAAGCACCTGGGCATGTACGTTTGGGAGTGGTTGAACCACTGGGTGCATTTGGCTGGGGTTATGGAGTCGATGCACTGCACTGCAACCTCTCTCAGCAGGTCGCACCGCCACTGCTGCATGTTGACGCCAGCTCGCTCAGCGGCTATCCTGTCTCCGACCCGGTGTTGCCATGCAGGCTGCGCCAGGCATCTCTTCACCTCACTTTTGAACGAGGAATGTGCCATCTCAGTCATGTTCAAGAATGGCGAGTATGGAGGGAGGCGTTTGGTTTCGATGAGAGCGTTGACATCCGCTGGAAGCTCAGCTCTCACATGCGGCCTGGCATTGTTGTAGATCAAGATGATAGGTTCATCCGCCGGAAACAAGTCGTTGCACTCTGCGGCTGTATCGGCGAGGAACCGCTCGAACGTTGCCCGAGTGACAGTCTCGAAGGCTATCTGATGGTGCACTAGGCCAACTCCGGCAGAAACCGCAAACGTAACATTGCAGTTACGACCCCTTTGCCCATGTACAACCCTCCTCGCGGGAACACCGCGCAGGGCCCTTCCTTGGGTGCGACGCGTCCAGACATTGTAGCCACACTCGTCGATGAAGACGCAGTTGGCGACAATACCGTGTTCGAGGAACCACTCGGCGTACTCTCTGCGTTGTTCGAGTACACGAGGGGCGTTTCTTGCGTCAGGTACATCCTCTGCTTGTTTTAGAGTGATGAGCATCCCATCTAGAGTCCTTGCAATCGTTGACGTGGAGACGCCCGGCTTCTGTGGAAGATCTTCCAGAAGCTTGTCCTTCATTTGGCGGAGCGTCAGTAGTGGGTTCGTATCAAGAATATCCTGGAGATAAATCTTCATTTCATCATCCACCTTGATGTGATGTGCCCCGCCCCTTTGAAGTTTTTCAGTTCTGCCGTTGCGAGATAGGTGGCTACAATAAATCGTGCTGTCGCTCTCTTAATCCCCAGATTATCCGCCAATTCCAGATAATCTTGGCCGTTTCCCTGGAAAGCTTCGATCAAGCGACGTCTGTCGACATCGGAGATTCGCATGTACCGTACGCGAGCTGCCATAATGCAGGCTCAGTTATGCTATAGTGTGTCGAGAGACGGTATTGCTGGACTAGAACAAAATTAACAACCTTTTCTGACCACAGTTATCTGTGAAGTGAGAGCTAACTGCTAATTAATGAATCTCACATTTTTTCTTCATGCAAAACTTTAATTCAAACAGAAATACACACTGAATAAACATCATTAGATGAAAAACATTGCACAAATTAGAAGATACTTAATACATGTTCATCTTTTTATTTCATTGCAGACCGTGATCATTGTCATATGATCTGAGCATGCACAAAGAGACCACGTTCTTATCTATGATCACGGTGCAACGATATTGGATCAACGCCTGAGCCACGTTGAAAGACTGACAATGCCTGTCGTATCCTGCCCCATCCCTGGTTGTCACTACGCCACTCCTGACCATGATGCTGCTATTGTAGCTGCACTCATCACCACCCACAGCGCAATACACACCTCTGGACAAGTTGCCAAGGTTGAAAAGGTCAAACGTCCTACAATTACTGCTGCTGGGTCCAGTGAGGAATGGGCCTACTTCAAGTCGAGATGGTCAGACTACGTCGAAGCCACAAAGGTATCGGGCAAAGACAGAGTTGTACAACTACTGGAATGTTGCGATGAGCCCTTACGAAAGGACCTCACACGGTCGGCTGGTGGTAGCCTCACAAACAAATCTGAAGATGAGGTACTAGCAGCCATCAAAAAACTTGCAGTGCGTGAGGAGAATACTATGGTTGCCAGGGTCACACTACACAATATGCGTCAGGATCGGGACGAGATCGGGCTCGCCTACCTGGTCAGGCAGACATATGCAAATTCCTCATGAAATGTCCTGGCTGCAACGCTGATGTCAACTACACCGACGCCATGATGCGAGATGTGCTCACTCGATGTATCGCTGACCCTGAAATCCAACTCGATCTCCTTGGTTACAAGAACCAGAACATGACCCTTGAGGTCTTCCAGTTCATTGAAGCCAAAGAGGCTGGCAAACGTTCAGCATCCTCACTCCTCGATTCACAGTCTGTGGATGCCACGAGCAGCATGTACAGGAAAGCCAAACAGACAAACCTGAAAGAGAAACAGGACCTGTGCACGTACTGCGGCAAGAAGGGCCATGGTAAAACTGCCCCAGCCAGAATCCGCAAAGCCCAGTGCCCAGCATATGGCCACAAGTGTGGACACTGTGATAAATATCACCACATGGAAGCCGTATGCCGCGGAAAAGACAAGCCCAAACACTCCAGACCCAGTGCTAAAGACGACGATGAAGGTGCCATTTTTGATTCCTTATGCACCATCCACGATGTGGAACGACTTCATGGTGGCCTACCCATCCCAATTGACCATCATGTATACGACAACCTGTCCAAAACATGGCTGAAGAAAAGGTCAGCTTCTCAACCCTTCGTTGATGTGAACATCAAAATCGTGCCTGATGACTACAAGGCACTCGGTTACAGCCTACCTTACACCACAGTAACTCGCTCTGTCCATGCCATGGCAGACACTGGGCCAAAGCTGCCTTGTGGGAATAAAGGTCATTCGCCACCTCGGTTTGCATCAAACGGACCTCATCCCGGTCACCATGAGAATGCACACTGCCACCAAAGGAGGAATTAGAATTCTTGGGGCCAATATACTTCGCATCTCAGGCAAAGATGCACAGGGTCGAGTTGTTGAGACCAGGCAGATGACCTACGTTACCGACAGATCTGAAAAATTCTTCCTTAGCAAGGAGGCCTGTATTGACCTTGGGATCATCCCAGACAGCTTCCCTATGTTGGGTGCAACATGGCAACCGGACAAAGCAGCTGCCCTGCAGGAGACCTCTGAGAAGGCTTGTGACTGTCCACAGCGTCAGCATCCTCCACCACCTCCCAAGGACTTGCCATTTTCTGCAACTGAAGCGAATCGTTCAAGGCTGCAGCGATACCTCTTGGACTATTACAAGTCAAGCGCATTCAACACATGTGAGCACCAGCCCATGCCCCTCATGGACAGCCCTCCTATCAAGCTGATGGTGGACCCTGACGCTGAACCAGTTGTGCATCACACGCCAGTACCTGTTCCTCTCCACTGGCGGGATGCCGTAAAAGCCGGATTAGATCATGATGTACAGCTAGGGGTAATAGAACCTTCAGAAACACTGTGCTTGCACCCACACCGAACCGTTCTGTTGTAGCACAGGATGGAAGATCACGCTCGTTGGTAGCAGATTCACACACCCTGCAGAATCACGCTATGCCCCTTTGGATGGGGAGGCCCTTGCAGTCGTTGATGCATTAGACAAAGCCAGATACTTCGTACTGGGATGCAAGACCTCATAATCGCTGTTGACCACAACCCCTCTTGAAGATCTTCGCTGACCGATCCCTAGAAGACATCCCCAACCCCCGCCTGAGGAACTTGAAGGAGAAATCACTGCGATACAGGTTCCGGATGGTACATGTTCCAGGCATCAGACATCGGGCTACTGATTGCATTTCACGTCACCCGACTCCATGCCTAACGCACTGACACACCGTTGATGGAGTGGTGCTGTACAGGGACCGCATCATCACCCTCTCTCAGGAATGAGGTACTGGCTGATTTACATGCGGCCCATCAAGGGGTCACGTCCATGACTGCGAGAAAGAAAGAAACCCCCAAACAAAAATCACTGACATGAGGGGGGGGGGGATGCCACACTCGTATGACAAGTATTACGTCTCCCTAATCAATTCCCCATCCAAGAGACAAAATAAAATCTTATCTGTTCATTGTTTCATCAGTCTTCAATCGATCGCATGATCCTGCTATTCTGAAGATAGAAAAAGGCTTTTCCCCCCGGGGGGGGGCACTCAGATATATGGGTGTACACATGCGTGTCCATGGGTTTTCCAAATACCCCCTAAACAGGTTTATACTTGGACGAAAAAAGACCCCTAAACAAAATAAAATTTTATCTGTTCATTGTTTCATCAGTCTTCAAACAAAATAAGATATAAATATAATAAGAATAGTGGGGCGATTCTATGCTAAGGAGAGTGAAATGATGCAGGAGACAGACATCGTAAACATTAGGTTGAGATGATGACGGCCTCGGGATAGGAAATGAAAGAAAAATAAAAGAGAAGAGAAAGAAGGATGAATAATTATGAATTGAAGGTAATGTGCAGGTGGCCGTGCAATATGTGAAATGAGTGATTGTACAAAGCCTCTGCTTAATTTGAAATTTAATTTGATGCCTCAATAAATGGTTAATTTTTCTCTAACAATTATTAAATAGTAACTTTAATTACTGTATTGAAAGTTTTTTTTAATGGCTTTAAAAGAAAAAAGTGAAGTCCGTAACTAAGGTAAGGAGTTCCATATGTCGGGGCCGTGATGCCTAATTGATTTTTTGAATTAAGGATGTGTTCAACATACTCTGCCATGTTTCTTTTTATCTTTGATGATAATCCTTATATAAGTCAGGACTTTATCAATGAACTTTTTTTAATTTGGATTAATCAGATTGGCAGGGGAACGGGGAGGGGGGGGGGGTAAGTCTGTAGCCCTCCTCCCACTTTCTGAGTAGACGCATTGCTTAGCCGCCGCTTGAATCAATTTTTATTCAACTGTTTTGTTTTTTAACTTTGAAGAAACGTTTGTATTTTTACAAGCCAGGCTCAAGATTCTCCTTTCATGGTATTTCTTCTTTTTTTATTATTCATGCCCCTTCACTATATGAGTGTCAAGATAAAATCCAGCAGATTGAGTGTCTAATCGATATAATATAAACAGACGAATACGACGATGTAGTTTTTGTTTACAGTCAGAATTCACTGCTCCCGGATCATCTCAATTAAAGTTGGTCCTTACCATCCATGGAATATCATTTGACAATGTTTGTAATTTCTATAATTTAGTAACCTACATGGGAAAAAAAAGTCATTAATATCCATGACTATGCCGTTTGTTTTACATGTATAATAATCAGCAAAGGCATCAAAAGCATAATCATAGCATTGGCGGATCCGGGGGGGGGGGACTTCCGGCCCGTGCCCCCCCCCCCCCCCCTTGGAAGAAAAGTATGCATTTTGACTAGAGGATCCCTTTTATGGATTGTGCCCCCCCCCCCTTTTAGAATGAAAACCTTTTTTTTTGCTTGTCAGAGAATTATGGAGGGAAACTTGACCCTATACCCACCCCCCCCCCCCCCCCCCGCGAATTTTGGATGTCTGGCGATTTTATTTTTTTTGGGTCGAATTAGAATTGTAATGACTTTATTTTTGTCAAATTAGAATTTAATGATTAATGATTAAGTTGTAGTCCTCTCCGAAAGCTACCTTTTGTTTCCAATTTGGCAGTCGTGACTTGTCGTGACTTGACTTTAACCGCTGTCTTCCCGGGCGATAAACGAATGTCAAATTTCAAAAGCTGTTTTGCTTTGCAAATACAAACTGCCTAACCTAACCTGCCAATGCACATAAAACATTGCCTAATAC
>CM046863.1:320451-399583 GCA_025617745.1 Heliocidaris erythrogramma
AAAAAAAAATGCAGGTCCGGGGTCATCATTTTTGGCGAAAAAAATAGCCTCATTCAGTGATAAAATATGAAATGCGAATTTGAATTTTTTTGGCGAAAACGCCAAATGTCTTAAATCTATCCAAATTGGCCCGAGTTCTTGTTTTTCAATGGAGTGGAATAGGAATAGCCTCATTCAGTGATAAAATATGAAATGTGAATTTGAAAATTTTTTCAAGAAAAAAAAATACACGTCCGGGGTCATCATTTTGTGCGAAAAACCCAAATGTCTTAAATCTATCCAAATTGGCCCGAGTTCTTGTTTTTCAATGGAGTGGAATAGGAATAGCCTCATTCTGCGATGAAATATGAAATATGAATTTGAAATTTTTTTTCAATAAAAAGCTGCAGGTCAGGGGTCATTTTTTTGGCGAAAAACCCAAATGTCTTAAATCTATCCAAATTGGCCCGAGTTCTTGTTTTTCAATGGAGTGGAATAGGAATAGCCTCATTCAGTGATAAAATATGAAATATGAATTTGAAAATTTGTTGGAAAAAAAATGCAGGTCCGGGGTCATCATTTTTGGCGAAAAACCCAAATGTGTTAAATCTATCCAAATTGGCCCGAGTTCTTGTTTTTCAATGGAGTGGAATAGGAATAGCCTCATTCAGTGATAAAATATGAAATATGAATTTGAAAAATTTGTTGGAAATAGCTGCAGGTCCGGGGTCATCATTTGTGCGAAAAACCCAAATGTGTTAATCTATCCAAATTGGCCCGAGTTCTTGTTTTTCAATGGAGTGGAATAGGAATAGCCTCATTCAGTGATAAAATATGAAATATGAATTTGAAAAATTTTTTCAAGAAAAAAAATGCAGGTCCGGGGTCATCATTTTTGGCGAAAAACCCAAATGTCTTAAATCTATCCAAATTGGCCCGAGTTCTTGTTTTTCAATGGAGTGGAATAGGAATAGCCTCATTCAGTGATAAAATATGAAATGTGAATTTGAAATTTTTTTCAAGAAAAAAAAATGCAGGTCCGGGGTCATCATTTTTGGCGAAAAATAGCCTCATTCAGTGATAAAATATGAAATGCGAATTTGAATTTTTTTGGCGAAAACGCCAAATGTCTTAAATCTATCCAAATTGGCCCGAGTTCTTGTTTTTCAATGGAGTGGAATAGGAATTGCCTCATTCAGTGATAAAATATGAAATATGAATTTGAAAATTTTTTCAAGAAAAAAAGCTGCAGGTCCGGGGTCATCATTTTTGGCGAAAAACCCAAATGTCTTAAATCTATCCAAATTGGCCCGAGTTCTTGTTTTTCAATGGAGTGGAATAGGAATAGCCTCATTCTGTGATGAAATATGAAATATGAATTTGAAATTTTTTTCAATAAAAAGCTGCAGGTCAGGGGTCATTTTTTTGGCGAAAAACCCAAATGTCTTAAATCTATCCAAATTGGCCCGAGTTCTTGTTTTTCAATGGAGTGGAATAGGAATAGCCTCATTCAGTGATAAAATATGAAATGTGAATTTGAAAATTTTTTCAAGAAAAAAATACAGGTCCGGGGTCATCATTTTTGGCGAAAAACCCAAATGTCTTAAATCTATCCAAATTGGCCCGAGTTCTTGTTTTTCAATGGAGTGGAATAGGAATAGCCTCATTCAGTGATAAAATATGAAATATGAATTTGAAAAATTTGTTGGAAAAAACTGCAGGTCCGGGGTCATCATTTTGTGCAAAAAACCCAAATGTCTTAAATCTATCCAAATTGGCCCGAGTTCTTGTTTTTCAATGGAGTGGAATAGGAATAGCCTCATTCAGTGATAAAATATGAAATGTGAATTTGAAATTTTTTTTCAAGAAAAAAAATGCAGGTCCGGGGTCATCATTTTTGGCGAAAAAATAGCCTCATTCAGTGATAAAATATGAAATGCGAATTTGAATTTTTTTGGCGAAAACGCCAAATGTCTTAAATCTATCCAAATTGGCCCGAGTTCTTGTTTTTCAATGGAGTGGAATAGGAATAGCCTCATTCAGTGATAAAATATGAAATGTGAATTTGAAAATTTTTTCAAGAAAAAAAATACAGGTCCGGGGTCATCATTTTTGGCGAAAAACCCAAATGTCTTAAATCTATCCAAATTGGCCCGAGTTCTTGTTTTTCAATGGAGTGGAATAGGAATAGCCTCATTCAGTGATAAAATATGAAAATGAATTTGAAATTTTTTTCAATAAAAAGCTGCAGGTCCGGGGTCATTTTTTTGGCGAAAAACCCAAATGTCTTAAATCTATCCAAATTGGCCCGAGTTCTTGTTTTTCAATGGAGTGGAATAGGAATAGCCTCATTCAGTGATAAAATATGAAATAGGAATTTGAAAAATTTGTTGGAAATAGCTGCAGGTCCGGGGTCATCATTTTTTGCGAAAAACCCAAATGTCTTAAATCTATCCAAATTGGCCCGAGTTCTTGTTTTTCAATGGAGTGGAATAGGAATAGCCTCATTCAGTGATAAAATATGAAATGTGAATTTGAAAAATTTGTTGGAAATAGCTGCAGGTCCGGGGTCATCATTTTGTGCGAAAAACCCAAATGTGTTAAATCTATCCAAATTGGCCCGAGTTCTTGTTTTTCAATGGAGTGGAATAGGAATAGCCTCATTCAGTGATAAAATATGAAATGTGAATTTGAAAATTTTTTTCAAGAAAAAAAATACAGGTCCGGGGTCATCATTTTTGGCGAAAAACCCAAATGTCTTAAATCTATCCAAATTGGCCCGAGTTCTTGTTTTTCAATGGAGTGGAATAGGAATAGCCTCATTCAGTGATAAAATATGAAATGTGAATTTGAAATTTTTTTCAAGAAAAAAAATGCAGGTCGGGGTCATCATTTTTGGCGAAAAAATAGCCTCATTCAGTGATAAAATATGAAATGCGAATTTGAATTTTTTTGGCGAAAACGCCAAATGTCTTAAATCTATCCAAATTGGCCCGAGTTCTTGTTTTTCAATGGAGTGGAATAGGAATAGCCTCATTCAGTGATAAAATATGAAATGTGAATTTGAAAATTTTTTTCATTAAGAGAAAATGCAGGTCGGGGTCATCATTTTTGGCGAAAAACCCAAATGTCTTAAATCTATCCAAATTGGCCCGAGTTCTTGTTTTTCAATGGAGTGGAATAGGAATAGCCTCATTCAGTGATAAAATATGAAATATGAATTTGAAAATTTTTTTTGAAAAAAAGCTGCAGGTCAGGGGTCATTTTTTTGGCGAAAACCCAAATGTCTTAAATCTATCCAAATTGGCCGAGTTCTTGTTTTTCAATGGAGTGGAATAGGAATAGCCTCATTCAGTGATAAAATATGAAATATGAATTTGAAAAATTTGTTGGAAATAGCTGCAGGTCCGGGGTCATCATTTTTGTGCGAAAAACCCAAATGTGTTAAATCTATCCAAATTGGCCCGAGTTCTTGTTTTTCAATGGAGTGGAATAGGAATAGCCTCATTCAGTGATAAAATATGAAATATGAATTTGAAAAATTTGTTGGAAAAAGCTGCAGGTCCGGGGTCATCATTTTTGGCGAAAAACCCAAATGTCTTAAATCTATCCAAATTGGCCCGAGTTCTTGTTTTTCAATGGAGTGGAATAGGAATAGCCTCATTCAGTGATAAAATATGAAATGTGAATTTGAAATTTTTTTCAAGAAAAAAAAATGCAGGTCCGGGGTCATCATTTTTGGCGAAAAAAATAGCCTCATTCAGTGATAAAATATGAAATGCGAATTTGAATTTTTTTGCGAAAACGCCAAATGTCTTAAATCTATCCAAATTGGCCCGAGTTCTTGTTTTTCAATGGAGTGGAATAGGAATAGCCTCATTCAGTGATAAAATATGAAATGTGAATTTGAAAATTTTTTCAAGAAAAAAAATACAGGTCCGGGGTCATCATTTTGGCGAAAACCCAAATGTCTTAAATCTATCCAAATTGGCCCGAGTTCTTGTTTTTCAATGGAGTGGAATAGGAATAGCCTCATTCAGTGATAAAATATGAAATGTGAATTTGAAATTTTTTTCAAGAAAAAAAATACAGGTCCGGGGTCATCATTTTTGGCGAAAAACCCAAATGTCTTAAATCTATCCAAATTGGCCCGAGTTCTTGTTTTTCAATGGAGTGGAATAGGAATAGCCTCATTCAGTGATAAAATATGAAATATGAATTTGAAAAATTTGTTGGAAATAGCTGCAGGTCCGGGGTCATCATTTTGGCGAAAAACCCAAATGTGTTAAATCTATCCAAATTGGCCCGAGTTCTTGTTTTTCAATGGAGTGGAATAGGAATAGCCTCATTCAGTGATAAAATATGAAATGTGAATTTGAAATTTTTTTCAAGAAAAAAAATGCAGGTCCGGGGTCATCATTTTTGGCGAAAAATAGCCTCATTCAGTGATAAAATATGAAATGCGAATTTGAATTTTTTTGGCGAAAACGCCAAATGTCTTAAATCTATCCAAATTGGCCCGAGTTCTTGTTTTTCAATGGAGTGGAATAGGAATAGCCTCATTCAGTGATAAAATATGAAATGTGAATTTGAAAATTTTTTCAAGAAAAAAAATACAGGTCCGGGGTCATCATTTTTGGCGAAAAACCAAATGTCTTAAATCTATCCAAATTGGCCCGAGTTCTTGTTTTTCAATGGAGTGGAATAGGAATAGCCTCATTCAGTGATAAAATATGAAATATGAATTTGAAATTTTTTTCAAAAAAAAGCTGCAGGTCCGGGGTCATCATTTTTGGCGAAAAAACCCAAATGTCTTAAATCTATCCAAATTGGCCCGAGTTCTTGTTTTTCAATGGAGTGGAATAGGAATAGCCTCATTCAGTGATAAAATATGAAATATGAATTTGAAAAATTTGTTGGAAATAGCTGCAGGTCCGGGGTCATCATTTTGTGCGAAAAACCCAAATGTGTTAAATCTATCCAAATTGGCCCGAGTTCTTGTTTTTCAATGGAGTGGAATAGGAATAGCCTCATTCAGTGATAAAATATGAAATGTGAATTTGAAAATTTTTTCAAGAAAAAAAATGCAGGTCCGGGGTCATCATTTTTTTGGCGAAAAACCCAAATGTCTTAAATCTATCCAAATTGGCCCGAGTTCTTGTTTTTCAATGGAGTGGAATAGGAATAGCCTCATTCAGTGATAAAATATGAATGTGAATTTGAATTTTTTTTCAAGAAAAAAAATGCAGGTCCGGGGTCATCATTTTGGCGAAAAACCCAAATGTCTTAAATCTATCCAAATTGGCCCGAGTTCTTGTTTTTCAATGGAGTGGAATAGGAATAGCCTCATTCAGTGATAAAATATGAAATATGAATTTGAAAAATTTGTTGGAAATAGCTGCAGGTCCGGGGTCATCATTTTGTGCGAAAAACCCAAATGTGTTAAATCTATCCAAATTGGCCCGAGTTCTTGTTTTTCAATGGAGTGGAATAGGAATAGCCTCATTCAGTGATAAAATATGAAATGTGAATTTGAAATTTTTTTCAAGAAAAAAAATGCAGGTCCGGGGTCATCATTTTTGGCGAAAAAATAGCCTCATTCAGTGATAAAATATGAAATGCGAATTTGAATTTTTTTGGCGAAAACGCCAAATGTCTTAAATCTATCCAAATTGGCCCGAGTTCTTGTTTTTCAATGGAGTGGAATAGGAATAGCCTCATTCAGTGATAAAATATGAAATATGAATTTGAAAATTTTTTCAAGAAAATAAATGCAGGTCCGGGGTCATCATTTTTTGCGAAAAACCCAAATGTCTTAAATCTATCCAAATTGGCCCGAGTTCTTGTTTTTCAATGGAGTGGAATAGGAATAGCCTCATTCAGTGATAAAATATGAAATGTGAATTTGAAAATTTTTTTCAAGAAAAAAATGCAGGTCCGGGGTCATCATTTTTGGCGAAAAAAACCCAAATGTCTTAAATCTATCCAAATTGGCCCGAGTTCTTGTTTTTCAATGGAGTGGAATAGGAATAGCCTCATTCAGTGATAAAATATGAAATATGAATTTGAAAAATTTGTTGGAAATAGCTGCAGGTCCGGGGTCATCATTTTGTGCGAAAAACCCAAATGTGTTAAATCTATCCAAATTGGCCCGAGTTCTTGTTTTTCAATGGAGTGGAATAGGAATAGCCTCATTCAGTGATAAAATATGAAATGTGAATTTGAAATTTTTTTCAAGAAAAAAAATGCAGGTCCGGGGTCATCATTTTGGCGAAAAAATAGCCTCATTCAGTGATAAAATATGAAATGCGAATTTGAATTTTTTTGGCGAAAACGCCAAATGTCTTAAATCTATCCAAATTGGCCCGAGTTCTTGTTTTTCAATGGAGTGGAATAGGAATAGCCTCATTCAGTGATAAAATATGAAATATGAATTTGAAAAATTTTTTCAAAAAAAAGCTGCAGGTCCGGGGTCATTTTTTGGCGAAAAACCCAAATGTCTTAAATCTATCCAAATTGGCCCGAGTTCTTGTTTTTCAATGGAGTGGAATAGGAATAGCCTCATTCAGTGATAAAATATGAAATGTGAATTTGAAAATTTTTTCAAGAAAAAAATGCAGGTCCGGGGTCATCATTTTTGGCGAAAAAAAATAGCCTCATTCAGTGATAAAATATGAAATGCGAATTTGAATTTTTTTGGCGAAAACGCCAAATGTCTTAAATCTATCCAAATTGGCCCGAGTTCTTGTTTTTCAATGGAGTGGAATAGGAATAGCCTCATTCAGTGATAAAATATGAAATATGAATTTGAAAATTTTTTTCAATAAAAGCTGCAGGTCCGGGGTCATCATTTTTGGCGAAAAACCCAAATGTCTTAAATCTATCCAAATTGGCCCGAGTTCTTGTTTTTCAATGGAGTGGAATAGGAATAGCCTCATTCAGCGATGAAATATGAAATATGAATTTGAATTTTTTTTCAATAAAAAGCTGCAGGTCAGGGGTCATTTTTTGGCGAAAAACCCAAATGTCTTAAATCTATCCAAATTGGCCCGAGTTCTTGTTTTTCAATGGAGTGGAATAGGAATAGCCTCATTCAGTGATAAAATATGAAATGTGAATTTGAAAATTTTTTGGAAAAAAATGCAGGTCCGGGGTCATCATTTTTGCGAAAACCCAAATGTCTTAAATCTATCCAAATTGGCCCGAGTTCTTGTTTTTCAATGGAGTGGAATAGGAATAGCCTCATTCAGTGATAAAATATGAAATATGAATTTGAAAAATTTGTTGGAAATAGCTGCAGGTCCGGGGTCATCATTTTGTGCGAAAAACCCAAATGTGTTAAATCTATCCAAATTGGCCCGAGTTCTTGTTTTTCAATGGAGTGGAATAGGAATAGCCTCATTCAGTGATAAAATATGAAATGTGAATTTGAAATTTTTTCAAGAAAAAAATTGCAGGTCCGGGTCATCATTTTTGGCGAAAAAATAGCCTCATTCAGTGATAAAATATGAAATGCGAATTTGAATTTTTTTGGCGAAAACGCCAAATGTCTTAAATCTATCCAAATTGGCCCGAGTTCTTGTTTTTCAATGGAGTGGAATAGGAATAGCCTCATTCAGTGATAAAATATGAAATGTGAATTTGAAAAATTTGTTGGAAATAGCTGCAGGTCCGGGGTCATCATTTGTGCGAAAAACCCAAATGTGTTAAATCTATCCAAATTGGCCCGAGTTCTTGTTTTTCAATGGAGTGGAATAGGAATAGCCTCATTCAGTGATAAAATATGAAATGTGAATTTGAAATTTTTTTCAAGAAAAAAATGCAGGTCCGGGGTCATCATTTTGGCGAAAAACCCAAATGTGTTAAATCTATCCAAATTGGCCCGAGTTCTTGTTTTTCAATGGAGTGGAATAGGAATAGCCTCATTCAGTGATAAAATATGAAATGTGAATTTGAAAATTTTTTCAAGAAAAAAAATACAGGTCCGGGGTCATCATTTTTGGCGAAAAAACCAAATGTCTTAAATCTATCCAAATTGGCCCGAGTTCTTGTTTTTCAATGGAGTGGAATAGGAATAGCCTCATTCTGTGATAAAATATGAAATATGAATTTGAAATTTTTTTCAAAAAAAGCTGCAGGTCCGGGGTCATTTTTTGGCGAAAAACCCAAATGTCTTAAATCTATCCAAATTGGCCCGAGTTCTTGTTTTTCAATGGAGTGGAATAGGAATAGCCTCATTCAGTGATAAAATATGAAATATGAATTTGAAAAATTTGTTGGAAATAGCTGCAGGTCCGGGGTCATCATTTTTTGCGAAAAACCCAAATGTGTTAAATCTATCCAAATTGGCCCGAGTTCTTGTTTTTCAATGGAGTGGAATAGGAATAGCCTCATTCAGTGATAAAATATGAAATATGAATTTGAAAATTTTTGTTGGAAAAAGCTGCAGGTCCGGGGTCATCATTTTGGCGAAAAACCCAAATGTCTTAAATCTATCCAAATTGGCCCGAGTTCTTGTTTTTCAATGGAGTGGAATAGGAATAGCCTCATTCAGTGATAAAATATGAAATGTGAATTTGAAATTTTTTTCAAGAAAAAAATGCAGGTCCGGGGTCATCATTTTTGGCGAAAAAATAGCCTCATTCAGTGATAAAATATGAAATGCGAATTTGAATTTTTTTGGCGAAAACGCCAAATGTCTTAAATCTATCCAAATTGGCCCGAGTTCTTGTTTTTCAATGGAGTGGAATAGGAATAGCCTCATTCAGTGATAAAATATGAAATATGAATTTGAAAATTTTTTGAAAAAAGCTGCAGGTCCGGGGTCATCATTTTGTGCGAAAAACCCAAATGTCTTAAATCTATCCAAATTGGCCCGAGTTCTTGTTTTTCAATGGAGTGGAATAGGAATAGCCTCATTCAGTGATAAAATATGAAATGTGAATTTGAAAATTTTTTCAAGAAAAAATACAGGTCCGGGGTCATCATTTTGGCGAAAAACCCAAATGTGTTAAATCTATCCAAATTGGCCCGAGTTCTTGTTTTTCAATGGAGTGGAATAGGAATAGCCTCATTCAGTGATAAAATATGAAATGTGAATTTGAAAAATTTGTTGGAAATAGCTGCAGGTCCGGGGTCATCATTTGTGCGAAAAACCCAAATGTCTTAAATCTATCCAAATTGGCCCGAGTTCTTGTTTTTCAATGGAGTGGAATAGGAATAGCCTCATTCAGTGATAAAATATGAAATGTGAATTTGAAAATTTTTTCAAGAAAAAAAATGCAGGTCCGGGGTCATCATTTTTGGCGAAAAAAATAGCCTCATTCAGTGATAAAATATGAAATGCGAATTTGAATTTTTTGGCGAAAACGCCAAATGTCTTAAATCTATCCAAATTGGCCCGAGTTCTTGTTTTTCAATGGAGTGGAATAGGAATAGCCTCATTCAGTGATAAAATATGAAATATGAATTTGAAAATTTTTTCAGAAAAAAGCTGCAGGTCCGGGGTCATCATTTTGTGCGAAAAACCCAAATGTGTTAAATCTATCCAAATTGGCCCGAGTTCTTGTTTTTCAATGGAGTGGAATAGGAATAGCCTCATTCAGTGATAAAATATGAAATGTGAATTTGAAAAATTTTTTCAAGAAAAAAAATACAGGTCCGGGGTCATCATTTTGGCGAAAAACCCAAATGTCTTAAATCTATCCAAATTGGCCCGAGTTCTTGTTTTTCAATGGAGTGGAATAGGAATAGCCTCATTTCGTGATGAAATATGAAATTTGAATTTGAAATTTTTTTTCAAGAAAAAAGCTGAGGTCCGGGGTCATTTTTTTGGCGAAAAACCCAAATGTCTTAAATCTATCCAAATTGGCCCGAGTTCTTGTTTTTCAATGGAGTGGAATAGGAATAGCCTCATTCAGTGATAAAATATGAAATGTGAATTTGAAAAATTTTTTGGAAAAAAAATGCAGGTCCGGGGTCATCATTTTTGGCGAAAAAACCAAATGTCTTAAATCTATCCAAATTGGCCCGAGTTCTTGTTTTTCAATGGAGTGGAATAGGAATAGCCTCATTCAGTGATAAAATATGAAATGTGAATTTGAAAAATTTTTTGGAAATAGCTGCAGGTCCGGGGTCATCATTTTGGCGAAAACCCAAATGTGTTAAATCTATCCAAATTGGCCCGAGTTCTTGTTTTTCAATGGAGTGGAATAGGAATAGCCTCATTCAGTGATAAAATATGAAATGTGAATTTGAAATTTTTTTCAAGAAAAAAAATGCAGGTCCGGGGTCATCATTTTTGGCGAAAAAATAGCCTCATTCAGTGATAAAATATGAAATGCGAATTTGAATTTTTTTGGCGAAAACGCCAAATGTCTTAAATCTATCCAAATTGGCCCGAGTTCTTGTTTTTCAATGGAGTGGAATAGGAATAGCCTCATTCAGTGATAAAATATGAAATGTGAATTTGAAAATTTTTTCAAGAAAAAAAATACAGGTCCGGGGTCATCATTTTTTGCGAAAAACCCAAATGTCTTAAATCTATCCAAATTGGCCCGAGTTCTTGTTTTTCAATGGAGTGGAATAGGAATAGCCTCATTCAGTGATAAATATGAAATGTGAATTTGAAATTTTTTCAAGAAAAAAAATGCAGGTCCGGGGTCATCATTTTTGGGCGAAAAACCCAAATGTCTTAAATCTATCCAAATTGGCCCGAGTTCTTGTTTTTCAATGGAGTGGAATAGGAATAGCCTCATTCAGTGATAAAATATGAAATATGAATTTGAAAAATTTGTTGGAAATAGCTGCAGGTCCGGGGTCATCATTTTGTGCGAAAAACCCAAATGTGTTAAATCTATCCAAATTGGCCCGAGTTCTTGTTTTTCAATGGAGTGGAATAGGAATAGCCTCATTCAGTGATATAAAATATGAATGTGAATTTGAAAATTTTTTCAAGAAAAAAAATGCAGGTCCGGGGTCATCATTTTTGGCGAAAAAATAGCCTCATTCAGTGATAAAATATGAAATGCGAATTTGAATTTTTTTGGCGAAAACGCCAAATGTCTTAAATCTATCCAAATTGGCCCGAGTTCTTGTTTTTCAATGGAGTGGAATAGGAATAGCCTCATTCAGTGATAAAATATGAAATATGAATTTGAAATTTTTGTTGAAAAATAATGCAGGTCCGGGGTCATCATTTTTGGCGAAAAACCCAAATGTCTTAAATCTATCCAAATTGGCCCGAGTTCTTGTTTTTCAATGGAGTGGAATAGGAATAGCCTCATTCAGTGATAAAATATGAAATGTGAATTTGAAATTTTTTTCAAGAAAAAAAATGCAGGTCCGGGGTCATCATTTTTGGCGAAAAACCCAAATGTCTTAAATCTATCCAAATTGGCCCGAGTTCTTGTTTTTCAATGGAGTGGAATAGGAATAGCCTCATTCAGTGATAAAATATGAAATGTGAATTTGAAAATTTTTTGGAAAAAATGCAGGTCCGGGGTCATCATTTTGGCAAAAAACCCAAATGTGTTAAATCTATCCAAATTGGCCCGAGTTCTTGTTTTTCAATGGAGTGGAATAGGAATAGCCTCATTCAGTGATAAAATATGAAATGTGAATTTGAAATTTTTTCAAGAAAAAAATTGCAGGTCCGGGGTCATCATTTTTTGGCGAAAAACCCAAATGTCTTAAATCTATCCAAATTGGCCCGAGTTCTTGTTTTTCAATGGAGTGGAATAGGAATAGCCTCATTCAGTGATAAAATATGAAATGTGAATTTGAAAATTTTTTCAAGAAAAAAAATGCAGGTCCGGGGTCATCATTTTTGGCGAAAAACCAAATGTCTTAAATCTATCCAAATTGGCCCGAGTTCTTGTTTTTCAATGGAGTGGAATAGGAATAGCCTCATTCAGTGATAAAATATGAAATATGAATTTGAAAAATTTGTTGGAAATAGCTGCAGGTCCGGGGTCATCATTTTGTGCGAAAAAACCCAAATGTGTTAAATCTATCCAAATTGGCCCGAGTTCTTGTTTTTCAATGGAGTGGAATAGGAATAGCCTCATTCAGTGATAAAATATGAAATGTGAATTTGAAAATTTTTTCAAGAAAAAAATGCAGGTCCGGGGTCATCATTTTTGGCGAAAAAATAGCCTCATTCAGTGATAAAATATGAAATGCGAATTTGAATTTTTTTGGCGAAAACGCCAAATGTCTTAAATCTATCCAAATTGGCCCGAGTTCTTGTTTTTCAATGGAGTGGAATAGGAATAGCCTCATTCAGTGATAAAATATGAAATGTGAATTTGAAAATTTTTTCAAGAAAAAAAATACAGGTCCGGGGTCATCATTTTTGGCGAAAAACCCAAATGTCTTAAATCTATCCAAATTGGCCCGAGTTCTTGTTTTTCAATGGAGTGGAATAGGAATAGCCTCATTCAGTGATAAAATATGAAATGTGAATTTGAAAATTTTTTCAAGAAAAAAAAATACAGGTCCGGGGTCATCATTTTTTGGCGAAAACCCAAATGTCTTAAATCTATCCAAATTGGCCCGAGTTCTTGTTTTTCAATGGAGTGGAATAGGAATAGCCTCATTCAGTGATAAAATATGAAATATGAATTTGAAAAATTTGTTGGAAATAGCTGCAGGTCCGGGGTCATCATTTTGTGCGAAAAACCCAAATGTGTTAAATCTATCCAAATTGGCCCGAGTTCTTGTTTTTCAATGGAGTGGAATAGGAATAGCCTCATTCAGTGATAAAATATGAAATGTGAATTTGAAATTTTTTCAAGAAAAAAAAGCAGGTCCGGGGTCATCATTTTTGGCGAAAAAATAGCCTCATTCAGTGATAAAATATGAAATGCGAATTTGAATTTTTTTTGGCGAAAACGCCAAATGTCTTAAATCTATCCAAATTGGCCCGAGTTCTTGTTTTTCAATGGAGTGGAATAGGAATAGCCTCATTCAGTGATAAAATATGAAATGTGAATTTGAAATTTTTTTTCAATAAAAAGCTGCAGGTCCGGGGTCATTTTTTTGGCGAAAAACCAAATGTCTTAAATCTATCCAAATTGGCCCGAGTTCTTGTTTTTCAATGGAGTGGAATAGGAATAGCCTCATTCAGTGATAAAATATGAAATGTGAATTTGAAAATTTTTTCAAGAAAAAAAATGCAGGTCCGGGGTCATCATTTTTGGCGAAAAAATAGCCTCATTCAGTGATAAAATATGAAATGCGAATTTGAATTTTTTGGCGAAAACGCCAAATGTCTTAAATCTATCCAAATTGGCCCGAGTTCTTGTTTTTCAATGTAGTGGAATAGGAATAGCCTCATTCAGTGATAAAATATGAAATATGAATTTGAAATTTTTTTCAAGAAAAAGCTGCAGGTCCGGGGTCATCATTTTGTGCGAAAAACCCAAATGTGTTAAATCTATCCAAATTGGCCGGAGTTCTTGTTTTTCAATGGAGTGGAATAGGAATAGCCTCATTCAGTGATGAAATATGAAATGTGAATTTGAATTTTTTTTCATAAAAATGAGGTCAGGGGGGTCATTTTTTTGGCGAAAAACCCAAATGTCTTAAATCTATCCAAATTGGCCCGAGTTCTTGTTTTTCAATGGAGTGGATAGGAATAGCCTCATTCAGTGAAAATATGAAATGTGAATTTGAAAAATTTTTTGGAAATAGCTGCAGGTCCGGGGTCATCATTTTATGCGAAAAACCCAAATGTCTTAAATCTATCCAAATTGGCCCGAGTTCTTGTTTTTCAATGGAGTGGAATAGGAATAGCCTCATTCAGTGATAAAATATGAAATATGAATTTGAAAAATTTTTTGGAAATAGCTGCAGGTCCGGGGTCATCATTTTTTGCGAAAACCCAAATGTCTTAAATCTATCCAAATTGGCCCGAGTTCTTGTTTTTCAATGGAGTGGAATAGGAATAGCCTCATTCAGTGATAAAATATGAATGTGAATTTGAAATTTTTTTCAAGAAAAAAAATGCAGGTCCGGGGTCATCATTTTTGGCGAAAAAAAATAGCCTCATTCAGTGATAAAATATGAAATGCGAATTTGAATTTTTTTGGCGAAAACGCCAAATGTCTTAAATCTATCCAAATTGGCCCGAGTTCTTGTTTTTCAATGGAGTGGAATAGGAATAGCCTCATTCAGTGATAAAATATGAAATATGAATTTGAAAATTTGTTGGAAATAGCTGCAGGTCCGGGGTCATCATTTTGTGGCGAAAAACCCAAATGTCTTAAATCTATCCAAATTGGCCCGAGTTCTTGTTTTTCAATGGAGTGGAATAGGAATAGCCTCATTCAGTGATAAAATATGAAATGTGAATTTGAAATTTTTTTCAAGAAAAAAAATGCAGGTCCGGGGTCATCATTTTTGGCGAAAAAATAGCCTCATTCAGTGATAAAATATGAAATGCGAATTTGAATTTTTTGGCGAAAACGCCAAATGTCTTAAATCTATCCAAATTGGCCCGAGTTCTTGTTTTTCAATGGAGTGGAATAGGAATAGCCTCATTCAGTGATAAAATATGAAATGTGAATTTGAAATTTTTTCAAGAAAAAAAATACAGGTCCGGGGTCATCATTTTTGGCGAAAAACCCAAATGTCTTAAATCTATCCAAATTGGCCCGAGTTCTTGTTTTTCAATGGAGTGGAATAGGAATAGCCTCATTCAGTGATAAAATATGAAATGTGAATTTGAAATTTTTTTCAAGAAAAAAAATGCAGGTCCGGGGTCATCATTTTTGGGAAAAAAACCCAAATGTCTTAAATCTATCCAAATTGGCCCGAGTTCTTGTTTTTCAATGGAGTGGAATAGGAATAGCCTCATTCAGTGATAAAATATGAAATGTGAATTTGAAAATTTGTTGGAAATAGCTGCAGGTCCGGGGTCATCATTTTGTGCGAAAAACCCAAATGTGTTAAATCTATCCAAATTGGCCCGAGTTCTTGTTTTTCAATGGAGTGGAATAGGAATAGCCTCATTCAGTGATAAAATATGAAATGTGAATTTGAAATTTTTTCAAGAAAAAAAATGCAGGTCCGGGGTCATCATTTTTGGCGAAAAAATAGCCTCATTCAGTGATAAAATATGAATGCGAATTTGAATTTTTTTGGCGAAAACGCCAAATGTCTTAAATCTATCCAAATTGGCCCGAGTTCTTGTTTTTCAATGGAGTGGAATAGGAATAGCCTCATTCAGTGATAAAATATGAAATGTGAATTTGAAAATTTTTCAAGAAAAAAATGCAGGTCCGGGGTCATCATTTTTGGCGAAAAACCCAAATGTCTTAAATCTATCCAAATTGGCCCGAGTTCTTGTTTTTCAATGGAGTGGAATAGGAATAGCCTCATTCAGTGATAAAATATGAAATGTGAATTTGAAATTTTTTTCAAGAAAAAAAATGCAGGTCCGGGGTCATCATTTTTGGCGAAAAACCCAAATGTCTTAAATCTATCCAAATTGGCCCGAGTTCTTGTTTTTCAATGGAGTGGAATAGGAATAGCCTCATTCAGTGATAAATATGAAATGTGAATTTGAAAATTTTTTGGAAATAGCTGCAGGTCCGGGGTCATCATTTTGTGCGAAAAACCCAAATGTCTTAAATCTATCCAAATTGGCCCGAGTTCTTGTTTTTCAATGGAGTGGAATAGGAATAGCCTCATTCAGTGATAAAATATGAAATGTGAATTTGAAAATTTTTTCAAGAAAAAAAATGCAGGTCCGGGGTCATCATTTTTGGCGAAAAACCCAAATGTGTTAAATCTATCCAAATTGGCCCGAGTTCTTGTTTTTCAATGGAGTGGAATAGGAATAGCCTCATTCAGTGATAAAATATGAAATGTGAATTGAAAATTTTTTGAAAAAAGCTGCAGGTCCGGGGTCATCATTTTTGGCGAAAAACCCAAATGTCTTAAATCTATCCAAATTGGCCCGAGTTCTTGTTTTTCAATGGAGTGGAATAGGAATAGCCTCATTCAGTGATAAAATATGAAATGTGAATTTGAAAAATTTGTTGGAAATAGCTGCAGGTCCGGGGTCATCATTTTGTGCAAAAAACCCAAATGTGTTAAATCTATCCAAATTGGCCCGAGTTCTTGTTTTTCAATGGAGTGGAATAGGAATAGCCTCATTCAGTGATAAAATATGAATGTGAATTTGAAATTTTTTTCAAGAAAAAAAAATGCAGGTCCGGGGTCATCATTTTTGGCGAAAAATAGCCTCATTCAGTGATAAAATATGAAATGCGAATTTGAATTTTTTTGGCGAAAACGCCAAATGTCTTAAATCTATCCAAATTGGCCCGAGTTCTTGTTTTTCAATGGAGTGGAATAGGAATAGCCTCATTCAGTGATAAAATATGAAATGTGAATTTGAAAATTTTTTCAAGAAAAAAAATACAGGTCCGGGGTCATCATTTTTTGGCGAAAAACCCAAATGTCTTAAATCTATCCAAATTGGCCCGAGTTCTTGTTTTTCAATGGAGTGGAATAGGAATAGCCTCATTCAGTGATAAAATATGAAATGTGAATTTGAAATTTTTTTCAAGAAAAAAAATGCAGGTCCGGGGTCATCATTTTTGGCGAAAAAACCCAAATGTCTTAAATCTATCCAAATTGGCCCGAGTTCTTGTTTTTCAATGGAGTGGAATAGGAATAGCCTCATTCAGTGATAAAATATGAAATATGAATTTGAAAAATTTGTTGGAAATAGCTGCAGGTCCGGGGTCATCATTTTGTGCAAAAAACCCAAATGTCTTAAATCTATCCAAATTGGCCCGAGTTCTTGTTTTTCAATGGAGTGGAATAGGAATAGCCTCATTCAGTGATAAAATATGAAATGTGAATTTGAAATTTTTTTCAAGAAAAAAAATGCAGGTCCGGGGTCATCATTTTTGGCGAAAAAATAGCCTCATTCAGTGATAAAATATGAAATGCGAATTTGAATTTTTTTGGCGAAAACGCCAAATGTCTTAAATCTATCCAAATTGGCCCGAGTTCTTGTTTTTCAATGGAGTGGAATAGGAATAGCCTCATTCAGTGATGAAATATGAAATATGAATTTGAAAATTTTTTCAATAAAAAGCTGCAGGTCCGGGGTCATTTTTTTGGCGAAAAACCCAAATGTCTTAAATCTATCCAAATTGGCCCGAGTTCTTGTTTTTCAATGGAGTGGAATAGGAATAGCCTCATTCAGTGATAAAATATGAAATGTGAATTTGAAAATTTTTCAAGAAAAAAAAATGCAGGTCCGGGGTCATCATTTTTGGCGAAAAAATAGCCTCATTCAGTGATAAAATATGAAATGCGAATTTGAATTTTTTGGCGAAAACGCCAAATGTCTTAAATCTATCCAAATTGGCCCGAGTTCTTGTTTTTCAATGGAGTGGAATAGGAATAGCCTCATTCAGTGATAAAATATGAAATGTGAATTTGAAAATTTTTTTCAATAAAAAGCTGCAGGTCCGGGGTCATCATTTTGTGCGAAAAACCCAAATGTGTTAAATCTATCCAAATTGGCCCGAGTTCTTGTTTTTCAATGGAGTGGAATAGGAATAGCCTCATTCAGTGATAAAATATGAAATATGAATTTGAAATTTTTTTCAATAAAAAGCTGTAGGTCCGGGGTCATTTTTTTGGCGAAAACCCAAATGTCTTAAATCTATCCAAATTGGCCCGAGTTCTTGTTTTTCAATGGAGTGGAATAGGAATAGCCTCATTCAGTGATAAAATATGAAATGTGAATTTGAAAATTTTTTTCAAGAAAAAAAATACAGGTCCGGGGTCATCATTTTTGGCGAAAAACCCAAATGTCTTAAATCTATCCAAATTGGCCCGAGTTCTTGTTTTTCAATGGAGTGGAATAGGAATAGCCTCATTCAGTGATAAAATATGAAATGTGAATTTGAAATTTTTTTCAAGAAAAAAAATGCAGGTCCGGGGTCATCATTTTTGGCGAAAAACCCAAATGTCTTAAATCTATCCAAATTGGCCCGAGTTCTTGTTTTTCAATGGAGTGGAATAGGAATAGCCTCATTCAGTGATAAAATATGAAATGTGAATTTGAAAAATTTGTTGGAAATAGCTGCAGGTCCGGGGTCATCATTTTGTGCGAAAACCCAAATGTGTTAAATCTATCCAAATTGGCCCGAGTTCTTGTTTTTCAATGGAGTGGAATAGGAATAGCCTCATTCAGTGATAAAATATGAAATGTGAATTTGAAATTTTTTTCAAGAAAAAAAATGCAGGTCCGGGGTCATCATTTTTGGCGAAAAAATAGCCTCATTCAGTGATAAAATATGAAATGCGAATTTGAATTTTTTTGGCGGAAAACGCCAATGTCTTAAATCTATCCAAATTGGCCCGAGTTCTTGTTTTTCAATGGAGTGGAATAGGAATAGCCTCATTCAGTGATAAAATATGAAATGTGAATTTGAAAATTTTTTCAAGAAAAAAAATACACGTCCGGGGTCATCATTTTTGGCGAAAAACCCAAATGTCTTAAATCTATCCAAATTGGCCCGAGTTCTTGTTTTTCAATGGAGTGGAATAGGAATAGCCTCATTCAGTGATAAAATATGAAATGTGAATTTGAAATTTTTTTCAAGAAAAAAAATACAGGTCCGGGGTCATCATTTTTGGCGAAAAAACCCAAATGTCTTAAATCTATCCAAATTGGCCCGAGTTCTTGTTTTTCAATGGAGTGGAATAGGAATAGCCTCATTCAGTGATAAAATATGAAATATGAATTTGAAAAATTTGTTGGAAATAGCTGCAGGTCCGGGGTCATCATTTTGTGCAAAAAACCCAAATGTGTTAAATCTATCCAAATTGGCCCGAGTTCTTGTTTTTCAATGGAGTGGAATAGGAATAGCCTCATTCAGTGATAAAATATGAAATGTGAATTTGAAAATTTTTTCAAGAAAAAAAATACACGTCCGGGGTCATCATTTTTTGGCGAAAAACCCAAATGTCTTAAATCTATCCAAATTGGCCCGAGTTCTTGTTTTTCAATGGAGTGGAATAGGAATAGCCTCATTCAGTGATAAAATATGAAATGTGAATTTGAAAATTTTTTTCAAGAAAAAAAAATACAGGTCCGGGGTCATCATTTTTGGCGAAAAACCCAAATGTCTTAAATCTATCCAAATTGGCCCGAGTTCTTGTTTTTCAATGGAGTGGAATAGGAATAGCCTCATTCAGTGATAAAATATGAAATATGAATTTGAAAAATTTGTTGGAAATAGCTGCAGGTCCGGGGTCATCATTTTGTGCAAAAAACCCAAATGTGTTAAATCTATCCAAATTGGCCCGAGTTCTTGTTTTTCAATGGAGTGGAATAGGAATAGCCTCATTCAGTGATAAAATATGAAATGTGAATTTGAAATTTTTTTCAAGAAAAAAAATGCAGGTCCGGGGTCATCATTTTTGGCGAAAAAATAGCCTCATTCAGTGATAAAATATGAAATGCGAATTTGAATTTTTTTGGCGAAAACGCCAAATGTCTTAAATCTATCCAAATTGGCCCGAGTTCTTGTTTTTCAATGGAGTGGAATAGGAATAGCCTCATTCAGTGATAAAATATGAAATGTGAATTTGAAAATTTTTTCAAGAAAAAAAATACACGTCCGGGGTCATCATTTTTGGCGAAAAACCCAAATGTCTTAAATCTATCCAAATTGGCCCGAGTTCTTGTTTTTCAATGGAGTGGAATAGGAATAGCCTCATTCAGTGATAAAATATGAAATGTGAATTTGAAATTTTTTTCAAGAAAAAAAATACAGGTCCGGGGTCATCATTTTTGGCGAAAAAACCCAAATGTCTTAAATCTATCCAAATTGGCCCGAGTTCTTGTTTTTCAATGGAGTGGAATAGGAATAGCCTCATTCAGTGATAAAATATGAAATATGAATTTGAAAAATTTGTTGGAAATAGCTGCAGGTCCGGGGTCATCATTTTGTGCGAAAAACCCAAATGTGTTAAATCTATCCAAATTGGCCCGAGTTCTTGTTTTTCAATGGAGTGGAATAGGAATAGCCTCATTCAGTGATAAAATATGAAATGTGAATTTGAAATTTTTTTCAAGAAAAAAAATGCAGGTCCGGGGTCATCATTTTTGGCGAAAAAATAGCCTCATTCAGTGATAAAATATGAAATGCGAATTTGAATTTTTTTGGCGAAAACGCCAAATGTCTTAAATCTATCCAAATTGGCCCGAGTTCTTGTTTTTCAATGGAGTGGAATAGGAATAGCCTCATTCTGCGATGAAATATGAAATATGAATTTGAAATTTTTTTTCAATAAAAAGCTGCAGGTCAGGGGTCATTTTTTTGGCGAAAAACCCAAATGTCTTCAATCTATCCAAATTGGCCCGAGTTCTTCTTTTTCAATGGAGTGGAATAGGAATAGCCTCATTCAGTGATAAAATATGAAATGTGAATTTGAAAATTTTTTCAAGAAAAAAAATGCAGGTCCGGGGTCATCATTTTTGGCGAAAAAATAGCCTCATTCAGTGATAAAATATGAAATGCGAATTTGAACTTTTTTGGCGAAAACGCCAAATGTCTTAAATCTATCCAAATTGGCCCGAGTTCTTGTTTTTCAATGTAGTGGAATAGGAATTGCCTCATTCAGTGATAAAATATGAAATATGAATTTGAAATTTTTTTTCAATAAAAAGCTGCAGGTCAGGGGTCATCATTTTGTGCGAAAAACCCAAATGTGTTAAATATGGCCAATGCGGCCTGAGTTCATATTTTTACATTCAGTGGAATAGGAATAGCCTACTTCTGCGATGAAATATGAAATATGAATTTGAATTTTTTTTCAATAAAAAGCTGCAGGTCAGGGGTCATTTTTTTGGCGAAAAACCCAAATGTCTTAAATCTATCCAAATTGGCCCGAGTTCTTGTTTTTCAATGGAGTGGAATAGGAATAGCCTCATTCAGTGATAAAATATGAAATGTGAATTTGAAAATTTTTTCAAGAAAAAAAATACACGTCCGGGGTCATCATTTTTGGCGAAAAACCCAAATGTCTTAAATCTATCCAAATTGGCCCGAGTTCTTGTTTTTCAATGGAGTGGAATAGGAATAGCCTCATTCAGTGATAAAATATGAAATGTGAATTTGAAATTTTTTTCAAGAAAAAAAATACAGGTCCGAGGTCATCATTTTTGGCGAAAAAACCCAAATGTCTTAAATCTATCCAAATTGGCCCGAGTTCTTGTTTTTCAATGGAGTGGAATAGGAATAGCCTCATTCAGTGATAAAATATGAAATATGAATTTGAAAAATTTGTTGGAAATAGCTGCAGGTCCGGGGTCATCATTTTGTGCGAAAAACCCAAATGTGTTAAATCTATCCAAATTGGCCCGAGTTCTTCTTTTTCAATGGAGTGGAATAGGAATAGCCTCATTCAGTGATAAAATATGAAATGTGAATTTGAAATTTTTTTCAAGAAAAAAAATGCAGGTCCGGGGTCATCATTTTTGGCGAAAAAATAGCCTCATTCAGTGATAAAATATGAAATGCGAATTTGAATTTTTTTGGCGAAAACGCCAAATGTCTTAAATCTATCCAAATTGGCCCGAGTTCTTGTTTTTCAATGGAGTGGAATAGGAATAGCCTCATTCTGCGATGAAATATGAAATATGAATTTGAAATTTTTTTTCAATAAAAAGCTGCAGGTCAGGGGTCATTTTTTGGCGAAAAACCCAAATGTCTTCAATCTATCCAAATTGGCCCGAGTTCTTGTTTTTCAATGGAGTGGAATAGGAATAGCCTCATTCAGTGATAAAATATGAAATGTGAATTTGAAAATTTTTTCAAGAAAAAAAATGCAGGTCCGGGGTCATCATTTTTGGCGAAAAAATAGCCTCATTCAGTGATAAAATATGAAATGCGAATTTGAACTTTTTTGGCGAAAACGCCAAATGTCTTAAATCTATCCAAATTGGCCCGAGTTCTTGTTTTTCAATGTAGTGGAATAGGAATTGCCTCATTCAGTGATAAAATATGAAATATGAATTTGAAATTTTTTTTCAATAAAAAGCTGCAGGTCAGGGGTCATCATTTTGTGCGAAAAACCCAAATGTGTTAAATATGGCCAATGCGGCCTGAGTTCATATTTTTACATTCAGTGGAATAGGAATAGCCTACTTCTGCGATGAAATATGAAATATGAATTTGAATTTTTTTTCAATAAAAAGCTGCAGGTCAGGGGTCATTTTTTTGGCGAAAAACCCAAATGTCTTAAATCTATCCAAATTGGCCCGAGTTCTTGTTTTTCAATGGAGTGGAATAGGAATAGCCTCATTCAGTGATAAAATATGAAATGTGAATTTGAAAATTTTTTCAAGAAAAAAAATACACGTCCGGGGTCATCATTTTTGGCGAAAAACCCAAATGTCTTAAATCTATCCAAATTGGCCCGAGTTCTTGTTTTTCAATGGAGTGGAATAGGAATAGCCTCATTCTGCGATGAAATATGAAATATGAATTTGAATTTTTTTTCAATAAAAAGCTGCAGGTCAGGGGTCATTTTTTTTGGCGAAAAACCCAAATGTCTTAAATCTATCCAAATTGGCCCGAGTTCTTGTTTTTCAATGTAGTGGAATAGGAATAGCCTCATTCAGTGATAAAATATGCAATGTGAATTTGAAAATTTTTTCAAGAAAAAAAATGCAGGTCCGGGGTCATCATTTTTGGCGAAAAAATAGCCTCATTCAGTGATAAAATATGAAATGCGAATTTGAATTTTTTTGGCGAAAACGCCAAATGTCTTAAATCTATCCAAATTGGCCCGAGTTCTTGTTTTTCAATGGAGTGGAATAGGAATAGCCTCATTCAGTGATAAAATATGAAATATGAATTTGAAAAATTTGTTGGAAATAGCTGCAGGTCCGGGGTCATCATTTTGTGCGAAAAACCCAAATGTGTTAAATCTATCCAAATTGGCCCGAGTTCTTGTTTTTCAATGGAGTGGAATAGGAATAGCCTCATTCAGTGATAAAATATGAAATGTGAATTTGAAATTTTTTTCAAGAAAAAAAATACAGGTCCGGGGTCATCATTTTTGGCGAAAAAATAGCCTCATTCAGTGATAAAATATGAAATGCGAATTTGAATTTTTTTGGCGAAAACGCCAAATGTCTTAAATCTATCCAAATTGGCCCGAGTTCTTGTTTTTCAATGGAGTGGAATAGGAATAGCCTCATTCAGTGATAAAATATGAAATGTGAATTTGAAAATTTTTTCAAGAAAAAAAATACACGTCCGGGGTCATCATTTTTGGCGAAAAACCCAAATGTCTTAAATCTATCCAAATTGGCCCGAGTTCTTGTTTTTCAATGGAGTGGAATAGGAATAGCCTCATTCAGTGATAAAATATGAAATGTGAATTTGAAATTTTTTTCAAGAAAAAAAATACAGGTCCGAGGTCATCATTTTTGGCGAAAAACCCAAAGGTCTTAAATCTATCCAAATTGGCCCGAGTTCTTGTTTTTCAATGGAGTGGAATAGGAATAGCCTCATTCAGTGATAAAATATGAAATATGAATTTGAAAAATTTGTTGGAAATAGCTGCAGGTCCGGGGTCATCATTTTGTGCAAAAAACCCAAATGTGTTAAATCTATCCAAATTGGCCCGAGTTCTTGTTTTTCAATGGAGTGGAATAGGAATAGCCTCATTCAGTGATAAAATATGAAATGTGAATTTGAAATTTTTTTCAAGAAAAAAAATGCAGGTCCGGGGTCATCATTTTTGGCGAAAAAATAGCCTCATTCAGTGATAAAATATGAAATGCGAATTTGAATTTTTTTGGCGAAAACGCCAAATGTCTTAAATCTATCCAAATTGGCCCGAGTTCTTGTTTTTCAATGGAGTGGAATAGGAATAGCCTCATTCAGTGATAAAATATGAAATGTGAATTTGAAAATTTTTTCAAGAAAAAAAATACACGTCCGGGGTCATCATTTTTGGCGAAAAACCCAAATGTCTTAAATCTATCCAAATTGGCCCGAGTTCTTGTTTTTCAATGGAGTGGAATAGGAATAGCCTCATTCAGTGATAAAATATGAAATGTGAATTTGAAATTTTTTTCAAGAAAAAAAATACAGGTCCGAGGTCATCATTTTTGGCGAAAAAAACCCAAAGGTCTTAAATCTATCCAAATTGGCCCGAGTTCTTGTTTTTCAATGGAGTGGAATAGGAATAGCCTCATTCAGTGATAAAATATGAAATATGAATTTGAAAAATTTGTTGGAAATAGCTGCAGGTCCGGGGTCATCATTTTGTGCAAAAAACCCAAATGTGTTAAATCTATCCAAATTGGCCCGAGTTCTTGTTTTTCAATGGAGTGGAATAGGAATAGCCTCATTCAGTGATAAAATATGAAATGTGAATTTGAAAATTTTTTCAAGAAAAAAAATACACGTCCGGGGTCATCATTTTTTGGCGAAAAACCCAAATGTCTTAAATCTATCCAAATTGGCCCGAGTTCTTGTTTTTCAATGGAGTGGAATAGGAATAGCCTCATTCAGTGATAAAATATGAAATGTGAATTTGAAATTTTTTTCAAGAAAAAAAATACAGGTCCGAGGTCATCATTTTTGGCGAAAAACCCAAATGTCTTAAATCTATCCAAATTGGCCCGAGTTCTTGTTTTTCAATGGAGTGGAATAGGAATAGCCTCATTCAGTGATAAAATATGAAATATGAATTTGAAAAATTTGTTGGAAATAGCTGCAGGTCCGGGGTCATCATTTTGTGCAAAAAACCCAAATGTGTTAAATCTATCCAAATTGGCCCGAGTTCTTGTTTTTCAATGGAGTGGAATAGGAATAGCCTCATTCAGTGATAAAATATGAAATGTGAATTTGAAATTTTTTTCAAGAAAAAAAATGCAGGTCCGGGGTCATCATTTTTGGCGAAAAAATAGCCTCATTCAGTGATAAAATATGAAATGCGAATTTGAATTTTTTTGGCGAAAACGCCAAATGTCTTAAATCTATCCAAATTGGCCCGAGTTCTTGTTTTTCAATGGAGTGGAATAGGAATAGCCTCATTCAGTGATAAAATATGAAATGTGAATTTGAAAATTTTTTCAAGAAAAAAAATACACGTCCGGGGTCATCATTTTTGGCGAAAAACCCAAATGTCTTAAATCTATCCAAATTGGCCCGAGTTCTTGTTTTTCAATGGAGTGGAATAGGAATAGCCTCATTCAGTGATAAAATATGAAATGTGAATTTGAAATTTTTTTCAAGAAAAAAAATACAGGTCCGAGGTCATCATTTTTGGCGAAAAAACCCAAATGTCTTAAATCTATCCAAATTGGCCCGAGTTCTTGTTTTTCAATGGAGTGGAATAGGAATAGCCTCATTCAGTGATAAAATATGAAATATGAATTTGAAAAATTTGTTGGAAATAGCTGCAGGTCCGGGGTCATCATTTTGTGCAAAAAACCCAAATGTGTTAAATCTATCCAAATTGGCCCGAGTTCTTGTTTTTCAATGGAGTGGAATAGGAATAGCCTCATTCAGTGATAAAATATGAAATGTGAATTTGAAATTTTTTTCAAGAAAAAAAATGCAGGTCCGGGGTCATCATTTTTGGCGAAAAAATAGCCTCATTCAGTGATAAAATATGAAATGCGAATTTGAATTTTTTTGGCGAAAACGCCAAATGTCTTAAATCTATCCAAATTGGCCCGAGTTCTTGTTTTTCAATGGAGTGGAATAGGAATAGCCTCATTCTGCGATGAAATATGAAATATGAATTTGAAATTTTTTTTCAATAAAAAGCTGCAGGTCAGGGGTCATTTTTTTGGCGAAAAACCCAAATGTCTTCAATCTATCCAAATTGGCCCGAGTTCTTCTTTTTCAATGGAGTGGAATAGGAATAGCCTCATTCAGTGATAAAATATGAAATGTGAATTTGAAAATTTTTTCAAGAAAAAAAATGCAGGTCCGGGGTCATCATTTTTGGCGAAAAAATAGCCTCATTCAGTGATAAAATATGAAATGCGAATTTGAACTTTTTTGGCGAAAACGCCAAATGTCTTAAATCTATCCAAATTGGCCCGAGTTCTTGTTTTTCAATGTAGTGGAATAGGAATTGCCTCATTCAGTGATAAAATATGAAATATGAATTTGAAATTTTTTTTCAATAAAAAGCTGCAGGTCAGGGGTCATCATTTTGTGCGAAAAACCCAAATGTGTTAAATATGGCCAATGCGGCCTGAGTTCATATTTTTACATTCAGTGGAATAGGAATAGCCTACTTCTGCGATGAAATATGAAATATGAATTTGATTTTTTTTTCAATAAAAAGCTGCAGGTCAGGGGTCATTTTTTTGGCGAAAAACCCAAATGTCTTAAATCTATCCAAATTGGCCCGAGTTCTTGTTTTTCAATGGAGTGGAATAGGAATAGCCTCATTCAGTGATAAAATATGAAATGTGAATTTGAAAATTTTTTCAAGAAAAAAAATACACGTCCGGGGTCATCATTTTTGGCGAAAAACCCAAATGTCTTAAATCTATCCAAATTGGCCCGAGTTCTTGTTTTTCAATGGAGTGGAATAGGAATAGCCTCATTCAGTGATAAAATATGAAATGTGAATTTGAAATTTTTTTCAAGAAAAAAAATACAGGTCCGGGGTCATCATTTTTGGCGAAAAAACCCAAATGTCTTAAATCTATCCAAATTGGCCCGAGTTCTTGTTTTTCAATGGAGTGGAATAGGAATAGCCTCATTCAGTGATAAAATATGAAATATGAATTTGAAAAATTTGTTGGAAATAGCTGCAGGTCCGGGGTCATCATTTTGTGCGAAAAACCCAAATGTGTTAAATCTATCCAAATTGGCCCGAGTTCTTCTTTTTCAATGGAGTGGAATAGGAATAGCCTCATTCAGTGATAAAATATGAAATGTGAATTTGAAATTTTTTTCAAGAAAAAAAATGCAGGTCCGGGGTCATCATTTTTGGCGAAAAAATAGCCTCATTCAGTGATAAAATATGAAATGCGAATTTGAATTTTTTTGGCGAAAACGCCAAATGTCTTAAATCTATCCAAATTGGCCCGAGTTCTTGTTTTTCAATGGAGTGGAATAGGAATAGCCTCATTCTGCGATGAAATATGAAATATGAATTTGAAATTTTTTTTCAATAAAAAGCTGCAGGTCAGGGGTCATTTTTTTGGCGAAAAACCCAAATGTCTTCAATCTATCCAAATTGGCCCGAGTTCTTCTTTTTCAATGGAGTGGAATAGGAATAGCCTCATTCAGTGATAAAATATGAAATGTGAATTTGAAAATTTTTTCAAGAAAAAAAATGCAGGTCCGGGGTCATCATTTTTGGCGAAAAAATAGCCTCATTCAGTGATAAAATATGAAATGCGAATTTGAACTTTTTTGGCGAAAACGCCAAATGTCTTAAATCTATCCAAATTGGCCCGAGTTCTTGTTTTTCAATGTAGTGGAATAGGAATTGCCTCATTCAGTGATAAAATATGAAATATGAATTTGAAATTTTTTTTCAATAAAAAGCTGCAGGTCAGGGGTCATCATTTTGTGCGAAAAACCCAAATGTGTTAAATATGGCCAATGCGGCCTGAGTTCATATTTTTACATTCAGTGGAATAGGAATAGCCTACTTCTGCGATGAAATATGAAATATGAATTTGAATTTTTTTTCAATAAAAAGCTGCTGGTCAGGGGTCATTTTTTTGGCGAAAAACCCAAATGTCTTAAATCTATCCAAATTGGCCCGAGTTCTTGTTTTTCAATGGAGTGGAATAGGAATAGCCTCATTCAGTGATAAAATATGAAATGTGAATTTGAAAATTTTTTCAAGAAAAAAAATACACGTCCGGGGTCATCATTTTTGGCGAAAAACCCAAATGTCTTAAATCTATCCAAATTGGCCCGAGTTCTTGTTTTTCAATGGAGTGGAATAGGAATAGCCTCATTCTGCGATGAAATATGAAATATGAATTTGAATTTTTTTTCAATAAAAAGCTGCTGGTCAGGGGTCATTTTTTTGGCGAAAAACCCAAATGTCTTAAATCTATCCAAATTGGCCCGAGTTCTTGTTTTTCAATGTAGTGGAATAGGAATAGCCTCATTCAGTGATAAAATATGCAATGTGAATTTGAAAATTTTTTCAAGAAAAAAAATGCAGGTCCGGGGTCATCATTTTTGGCGAAAAAATAGCCTCATTCAGTGATAAAATATGAAATGCGAATTTGAATTTTTTTGGCGAAAACGCCAAATGTCTTAAATCTATCCAAATTGGCCCGAGTTCTTGTTTTTCAATGGAGTGGAATAGGAATAGCCTCATTCAGTGATAAAATATGAAATATGAATTTGAAAAATTTGTTGGAAATAGCTGCAGGTCCGGGGTTATCATTTTGTGCGAAAAACCCAAATGTGTTAAATCTATCCAAATTGGCCCGAGTTCTTGTTTTTCAATGGAGTGGAATAGGAATAGCCTCATTCAGTGATAAAATATGAAATGTGAATTTGAAAATTTTTTCAAGAAAAAAAATGCAGGTCCGGGGTCATCATTTTTGGCGAAAAACCCAAATGTCTTAAATCTATCCAAATTGGCCCGAGTTCTTGTTTTTCAATGTAGTGGAATAGGAATAGCCTCATTCAGTGATAAAATATGAAATGTGAATTTGAAAATTTTTTCAAGAAAAAAAATACACGTCCGGGGTCATCATTTTTGGCGAAAAACCCAAATGTCTTAAATCTATCCAAATTGGCCCGAGTTCTTGTTTTTCAATGGAGTGGAATAGGAATAGCCTCATTCAGTGATAAAATATGAAATGTGAATTTGAAATTTTTTTCAAGAAAAAAAATACAGGTCCGAGGTCATCATTTTTGGCGAAAAAACCCAAAGGTCTTAAATCTATCCAAATTGGCCCGAGTTCTTGTTTTTCAATGGAGTGGAATAGGAATAGCCTCATTCAGTGATAAAATATGAAATATGAATTTGAAAAATTTGTTGGAAATAGCTGCAGGTCCGGGGTCATCATTTTGTGCAAAAAACCCAAATGTGTTAAATCTATCCAAATTGGCCCGAGTTCTTGTTTTTCAATGGAGTGGAATAGGAATAGCCTCATTCAGTGATAAAATATGAAATGTGAATTTGAAATTTTTTTCAAGAAAAAAATGCAGGTCCGGGGTCATCATTTTTGGCGAAAAAATAGCCTCATTCAGTGATAAAATATGAAATGCGAATTTGAATTTTTTTGGCGAAAACGCCAAATGTCTTAAATCTATCCAAATTGGCCCGAGTTCTTGTTTTTCAATGGAGTGGAATAGGAATAGCCTCATTCTGCGATGAAATATGAAATATGAATTTGAAATTTTTTTTCAATAAAAAGCTGCAGGTCAGGGGTCATTTTTTTGGCGAAAAACCCAAATGTCTTAAATCTATCCAAATTGGCCCGAGTTCTTCTTTTTCAATGGAGTGGAATAGGAATAGCCTCATTCAGTGATAAAATATGAAATGTGAATTTGAAAATTTTTTCAAGAAAAAAAATGCAGGTCCGGGGTCATCATTTTTGGCGAAAAAATAGCCTCATTCAGTGATAAAATATGAAATGCGAATTTGAACTTTTTTGGCGAAAACGCCAAATGTCTTAAATCTATCCAAATTGGCCCGAGTTCTTGTTTTTCAATGTAGTGGAATAGGAATTGCCTCATTCAGTGATAAAATATGAAATATGAATTTGAAATTTTTTTTCAATAAAAAGCTGCAGGTCAGGGGTCATCATTTTGTGCGAAAAACCCAAATGTGTTAAATATGGCCAATGCGGCCTGAGTTCATATTTTTACATTCAGTGGAATAGGAATAGCCTACTTCTGCGATGAAATATGAAATATGAATTTGAATTTTTTTTCAATAAAAAGCTGCAGGTCAGGGGTCATTTTTTTGGCGAAAAACCCAAATGTCTTAAATCTATCCAAATTGGCCCGAGTTCTTGTTTTTCAATGGAGTGGAATAGGAATAGCCTCATTCAGTGATAAAATATGAAATGTGAATTTGAAAATTTTTTCAAGAAAAAAAATACACGTCCGGGGTCATCATTTTTGGCGAAAAACCCAAATGTCTTAAATCTATCCAAATTGGCCCGAGTTCTTGTTTTTCAATGGAGTGGAATAGGAATAGCCTCATTCTGCGATGAAATATGAAATATGAATTTGAATTTTTTTTCAATAAAAAGCTGCAGGTCAGGGTCATTTTTTTGGCGAAAAACCCAAATGTCTTAAATCTATCCAAATTGGCCCGAGTTCTTGTTTTTCAATGTAGTGGAATAGGAATAGCCTCATTCAGTGATAAAATATGCAATGTGAATTTGAAAATTTTTTCAAGAAAAAAAATGCAGGTCCGGGGTCATCATTTTTGGCGAAAAAATAGCCTCATTCAGTGATAAAATATGAAATGCGAATTTGAATTTTTTTGGCGAAAACGCCAAATGTCTTAAATCTATCCAAATTGGCCCGAGTTCTTGTTTTTCAATGGAGTGGAATAGGAATAGCCTCATTCAGTGATAAAATATGAAATATGAATTTGAAAAATTTGTTGGAAATAGCTGCAGGTCCGGGGTTATCATTTTGTGCGAAAAACCCAAATGTGTTAAATCTATGCAAATTGGCCCGAGTTCTTGTTTTTCAATGGAGTGGAATAGGAATAGCCTCATTCAGTGATAAAATATGAAATGTGAATTTGAAAATTTTTTCAAGAAAAAAAATGCAGGTCCGGGGTCATCATTTTTGGCGAAAAACCCAAATGTCTTAAATCTATCCAAATTGGCCCGAGTTCTTGTTTTTCAATGTAGTGGAATAGGAATAGCCTCATTCAGTGATAAAATATGAAATGTGAATTTGAAAATTTTTTCAAGAAAAAAAATGCAGGTCCGGGGTGCGTCTTTTTTTTTTGTAACCAAGCCTAGGCAGATTTCGCATTTTTTCATGAATATTCATGACGCAGGGTCGGGAAACGGTTCCGATTGGTCTTGATGAAAGCACGGTCGCCGGCCGGTGGGGGAGAAAGTCCCTGGCCTGCACGCACGTACGCATAATTTTTATGATCGTATGTGTTCAACGTGTAGGCGCCTAGCCTACGTTTTTGCAATGAAACTATTATCGATCTAAGTTAGATCTTAATATAAGAGTTAGAATTGCCTCCACGTATCCCTCAAAATGCTGGCCTAATAATAGACGTGTGGTAGACCCAACTTCAAAATGGAATCGGAATGTGATGGTGTGATATCATCAAATTTGCAGTCTATGTCTAGCCAAGACTCTAACTACTCTAGATCTACTCTAACTAGACCAATTTTGTTACAATTTTCAATTTCAGTTAAGTTTAGATTAAGTGAATGTTATTTTAAGGTCAATGAGCATGATGAGTTAGACCTAGATCTAATCAGTACTAGTAAATGATTAATGATGGGGGTAGATCTACATCTAGATGATTTTTAGATCTACCTACAATAACTAGTTACGCACTTTGTTTTCATCAGCTAAAAGGTCACCAAAATAATTTGTTTTCTTGGTACTAACGTTAGTCTGCTTCTTTCAGTCCTGAAGACTCTTGCAGTTCTTCTATTGAACTCAGGGCAATGTGCGTTACAGGAGCAGGGTGCAAGTGCTAATTACAGTGTGCATGCAAGTGTAACACAGGGAAATAAACAACGCCCAGAAGAAGATGTTAACTGGGGGTTTTCCACTTTTATTCCTCCCGTCGTATGTGACAAATATGAACAAGAAGAAGAAGAAGAAGAAGAAGAAGAAGAAGAAGAAGAACCTGTATCAAAATACAACAAAATAACAAATACATGTCACTGGTGTACATGTTGTAATAAACAGTTGTAGAAATATATACATACATTATCTTCACATTTCAATGGCAATTGTACTTTAAACCAAACGTTTGACTCGTTAAGATGCTAGACTGAGTTGCTTCAAATATCGAATAGATATACCACTAAGAACAATAGACGAGATGCCTAACCTGATTCATTAGTGAAAACTTGAAAGCATTTCATAAACAGCAATTCAATATATGATTTGAAAGTATTTTACCACTGAATCTAGTACATGTATAGCAATTAAAGAGAAAGTGTCACAATAAGAAACCCCATCAGAGTAATCTGCTAATTCAGTCTTAATGAGCAATGAAACAAATTATCTTACTTGAACTTCACTGCACTTCATTTAAAACAAAGTATCATTCACAAATTAAAATGTGAATATTTGTGTAATTTCAACCCGTTAGTACATTCCATACACTCACCCCGACTACTTCATGCCCATCAAGCAAGTGTAATTAAATCAGCCTTCATAGCCCTGATACTGATGACTGTAATCTAAAAGAAACATGACAGATAAAGTTATAAACTCTAGACCAAACTATCTCGTAGAGTAACTAATCTTTATAAACATATGACAAAAACACTAAAAATCTTGTAAGAGGATTTCAACTGGTTATCTCAATAGTCCTGTTCCATCTTTACCTTGTGCTTGTAAAGTTACAGATTTTAGTCAGCACTGCTGCCAAACTTAACACACGCAGCTACAGCTATACACACACACACACACACACATGCATTAAGTTAAAATGTGTATTAGCCCTACATGGTCCTTACTTATCTATACAGGTACTATACATACAGGCCTAACTGCTATTAGCCATAATACACACACACACACACACACACACACGATACACACACTGTAACTTTCTATGCAAATAGCATGTTACAACTGAATCCCAAATTTGCTCGTGTGTGAACTTTTCTCACATCTACCTAAGATATACAATTCATGAATCAAATATTTGATTGATCAAATAGGCCTATCATGAAATATTATAACAAGTTGACAATTCCTAACAACTTGATGAATACAATACAATCATATACAATTAATTTGGAATGAACTATTATGCAGTCTCCCCATGTCAAAAGGAGTAATAAAGTTTAGCAATTCATCAATCATCACTTTCACTTATAACTGAACTCCTCATTACACTGTGCACTGTATAATAAAGTTCAGCAGCCACATGAAAGGCTGAGATTGAATCATTATAAAACATCACTGAATCATACATCTTAATCACTAAAACTCTTCAGAAGATTAGCTGTAAAACATACATCATTCTTACACTATTACAGATATAAAATTAATCAACATACCTGTTAAAAAGAGAGAACTGTCTGGCTTAACAGACTCTTCGGCGCCATGGCCGGTGAGCTTATCGAGTGCAGTGCTTTCTTTGATTTTTGTTTCAAACAGAAAATGCAAGAAATTTCTGGACTAATCCATTCCACAGAAGGGGGGGGGGGGAAGAGGGAGAGGGCTATTTACAAAGGAGGGGCAATTCATGTAAAACTTGTTTTGCTCTGTTACACACTTCCCTGCTTAATTGAGTGGCGTCCCGACACTCAGGCTACAAAAATTAATTACACCAAATATCTTGTCACCATCACAGCTGTTTCAGATTTTATAACACTTCCACATTGCCAATATGCAAACTAATATTAATCGTGCGATTAAAAAAATAGATTACATACTAGTAACACAGAACCTGAAAATTCAAGTCATATATAACACAACTGGCCAACCCGCACCACTAATACGAACTTTCAGGTCTCATGACGAGAATCACTGAAAACATATCTAGTGCATAACTCAACTGTTTCAGCCCTACACTCCTCACTATGCAATACTAAACTCATGACGAGCCTCCTAGCATTGACATCAGCCTAAGTGCTAACCGACTGATCCTAACAGTTTTAGAGTCTTTACTGCCAAGCCTCTTATCGACATAAATTTTCATGTTACAGCTGTGTCTCTCACAAACCAAATGATTTTAACAGTATATACACCCCGGTGGAGCCACTCCCCCACAGAGGGGGACGCGTATGACCGTTACCAAAAATGCAAATAACCCCCTTTTGCAGTCCATTTCGAGGACATTTTGTGAAATTTAACCCCCTTTTTTACGTCAAAACAAGGACAAAATGGTACTTTGAAATACCCCTATTTTTAAGATAGTAAGGACACTTTCGGAAACTTTCCCCTATTTTACCATATTTCAAGGACAAGACATTTATACCCTTTTTTCATTAACATATAGGTGTCCAAGACCCGATTCCTAAAATTACAAATTCACACACAATTAATATAAGGGAAAATGCATTTTTTAATGTGTTATACATTTAAAAATATTTCGGCAATAGTTCATATAAACTCCTGGGGAAAACCATTGAACTCTATGGACCATATGGTTATTTGAAATAACCGCTATGTCTGACCATGCACTCACAAATGTGGACAGTCCCACAATAGGCAAGGGCCTAAGAGTGTACTATAATAAGCAGCAATGGCCACTCATAGGCCCTTGCCTACGTGGGACTGTGTCCAACATTCACTGTTGCAGCAGTCAAAAGCAGACAACAAAATTGCTCTAAACAAGATTTAATTTTCTTAAATTTGCTAGATTCCCTGATTCAGGGACTCTTCAACTTTTACTTTGCCACAAATGTAGGGATTCAGACTTGAAAGTGAAATTTTAAATAATTATTTTCCTCTCATGTATGAATGATCTAGCCTGCATGGGAAAGGGCCTGCTGATACACACAAAAGCTATTGAAGCCTATTCACTCGTAAAAGCTAGTCTGGAGTACAAGGTTATCTTCAGATAAGCTTGTACATATATAAGTGAGCAATGGCCTATGAGTATGAGTGCCTCATACCCATACACCCATAAACTAACATGAAAGCGTATGAATGGGACTGTAGTGTTACTGTTAGTGTTACTGTTACTTTAGTGTTACTGTTAGGGTAAGTTGAACTATTCATACCTGTGAAGTGTGATCACTGTGAAACATAAGTTCTTTCACACGATTTTCACGAAAATCACGATTCGTGCATCTTCCCACTTCATCTTTGAAGGGCATATGATGATTATATCAGTGAAAATAGTCCTTCAAACTTGGTCAGCGCCGACGTTCCGGAATTGTTTTGAGGGAAACAAGATGGCGCTGGCGAGCTGCCAGTGGCGTCATGTTGCCTATGCTATGCGCTATGGCTAATCAGCGTGCATCGAGCGATCGAGCCCAACAGTGGGAAAAACTTACCTTCACGTCCGCTGAGTGACGGCAGTACGGGGATTTTTTTCTCAACGATGAACGCGCCCTCCCCGGCAGACCAGCAGCTAGCGACTCGGCTCCGGGATTTTTCTTCATGCCTTGGGTTTCCTTCCCTTTTCCTGACCCCTATTTTATCAATTTCGAGGACACCTGCGCACCCCTATTTTCTATATTTCGAGGAATATTCTGTTCGCGGACGTTCCTTGAAATTTACCCCTATATCCGCGATTTTGGTAACGGTCATGCGGTCCCCAAGTCACATTGAGTGGCTCCACCGGGATATACACCCTATATAAACCTATACCCAGCGTCATTTCTGATAAAACAATTGAATACTTTCGTATAATACCCACCAGGAAAACAAACCTGTGCTTCGTTACGATAATGGATATCCCTATCACCTTTGCAATACACAAAGAAATCCTAGTAACCTATGGCTAACACTCAACGCAACCAATGTGCCCTTTCCGGCCTCCTCACGAGGTTAACAGAAAAACAAAGGTACGGAGAAACTCTTTACTGTTCCGAATAGTCAACCCGTATTTCTCTCATGCAATTCCGGTCTCATGTCGAGGTTTTCGAAATTAACATTAAATACTTCAACCAACTAATTCTAACAGTAATTCCATCCAATTCCTAGTAACATAAGAAATATCAATATGAAACAATGCAATACGATATCCATATCAGACTATACACGCACTCAGTTACCATTGCTGACCAAAATATTAAATAAACCATTACGGACATAGGCTTCCCTGCTTTTTCAAAAGCAGTCTCTAAAACCAGCAAAACGAAATGTGCATACCCTAAATTAACAACATTACTAATACTTTCAAACAAAGTTACACTTTACTGGACTATCAATTCCAAAAGTCCCCAAATTTCAAAGCAAGAAAAATTCTGATTATTCATTATTGACAAAGCCATCAAAGCTAGAGTTGCATACCTGCTCTACTCATACTGTATTACTGCCATCCCTCCTAATGTCCTATCAATATATAAAATATCGAAACCGACCCAGCTACAGCACTCATAAATATACACAGTTACCATGGTAACACCTTAACCTACAGTAATATTTACAAAACTTTGACGTCCAAGATCAAAGTTGACAGAGTCCTTTGCTGAAGAAGCTGCACAGAAGGCCAGAGATGAAAATCCTGCCGACTGCGCCATGTTGATGAAAGTATTTAAATGTCCATTAATCACGAAAAATAACTCACACCCATGATGTCAACCACTCTGGAATCGAGGTTTCCAGGTCCCTTGGTGGTAGAAACTGATCACATCATACCGGCGTAGTCAGGGTTCTTGCGTGACGACGTCCCATCCGGAGGAATCCTGTCCGTGACGCCAAGATGTAACACAGGGAAATAAACAACGCCCAGAAGAAGATGTTAACTGGGGGTTTTCCACTTTTATTCCTCCCGTCGTATGTGACAAATATGAACAAGAAGAAGAAGAAGAAGAAGAAGAAGAAGAAGAAGAAGAACCTGTATCAAAATACAACAAAATAACAAATACATGTCACTGGTGTACATGTTGTAATAAACAGTTGTAGAAATATATACATACATTATCTTCACATTTCAATGGCAATTGTACTTTAAACCAAACGTTTGACTCGTTAAGATGCTAGACTGAGTTGCTTCAAATATCGAATAGATATACCACTAAGAACAATAGACGAGATGCCTAACCTGATTCATTAGTGAAAACTTGAAAGCATTTCATAAACAGCAATTCAATATATGATTTGAAAGTATTTTACCACTGAATCTAGTACATGTATAGCAATTAAAGAGAAAGTGTCACAATAAGAAACCCCATCAGAGTAATCTGCTAATTCAGTCTTAATGAGCAATGAAACAAATTATCTTACTTGAACTTCACTGCACTTCATTTAAAACAAAGTATCATTCACAAATTAAAATGTGAATATTTGTGTAATTTCAACCCGTTAGTACATTCCATACACTCACCCCGACTACTTCATGCCCATCAAGCAAGTGTAATTAATTCAGCCTTCATAGCCCTGATGCTGATGACTGTAATCTAAAAGAAACATGACAGATAAAGTTATAAACTCTAGAGCAAACTATCTCGTAGAGTAACTAATCTTTATAAACATATGACAAAAACACTAAAAATCTTGTAAGAGGATTTCAACTGGTTATCTCAATAGTCCTGTTCCATCTTTACCTTGTGCTTGTAAAGTTACAGATTTTAGTCAGCACTGCTGCCAAACTTAACACACGCAGCTACAGCTATACACACACACACACACATGCATTAAGTTAAAATGTGTATTTTTAATTTTTGTTAAATTTCTTCTCTAATTAACAGTAAATTTAAGTTGTAAATTTGAATAATATTTACCTCAAAATATACTAATTTCTTAAACTTTTAGAAAATCTCGTTTTATACCCTCATCGAATTTTTTCTTGCTTAGTTCTTGTTAAAATTAAGTAATCGAAGATGTCATCTTAGTTAGGTCAACAAACTTTTTTCTTGTAGAGTTTTTTTTGGATCTCGAGAAAACCTGAAAGATGACCAAATTCATGGTAAATTTTAAATATTTTAAGCTAAAGTCGGCATGTTCGGAATTTTTGTGTGATATGACGGATTATGCATGATTATGTGGGGGTTCTTGATATATATTTTTGTTAATGTGCTTTATCTTAAAGTAATATTGACGATTTTACCGTATCTTTGGTTTTAAAAATTTTGAGACGACGTAAACAAATCATGGCTTTGAGACCTGGATTGATTTTCCATCGGGACGCTCGTAGCTCAAACCCCGGACGCGCTGGCCTAGGTATGCTAGTCCCGCTCTGTACGTGCGCACTGTCGCCTGCAGGCCGCAGTAGTGAATTTTTGGCCAAGGAGAATTCACATAGCATGTAAAAGAATATTATTCTAAGATTTGGTTGTAAATTAATTTATTGAATGAATGTTATATTCCTAGATCAAGATATAAATGTTAACCCGACATTAGATGTTCTGGAGGAGGCATTGGGGGGGGGGGGGGGGGGGGTTCTCTCTGCCCCCTCTTAATCTTATGAAAACCAAAAAATAAGCAATAGATACAAAGTAGTCTACATGTAAATATTTGCAAATGGGTTGTGCCTAACAAGAATGGCTTTACTGGCTTGGGGTCTAGATTTTAGACTTATTGGCTGTTGGTAGCTGAGCTCCTGACAGTGGGAGGGGGTAGCAACTAAAAAAAAAAATGACAAAGATAGATTTCCTAGACCCCAAATGACGGATGTCTATGAAAAGTACACATCAGTCAGAGGCAGCGGAACGTTAGGCTCGGACAATGGAAGCGGGGGGGGGGGGGCACCTTTTGTTTGGAGGACACAAAAGGTGCCCCCCTTCATTTCCATTGTCCGAGCCTGACGTTCCGCCACCCGCTCAACGATGAAAGTGGGGGGGGGGGGGGGAGGGACCTTTAGTTTGGCGAACGAAAGGTCCCCCCACTTTCATTGTCCGAGCCCGACGTTCCACCGCCTCTGACATTAGTAGATCTATGTCATCTAGTCTACAACAATAAATTTTTCTAATAATAGCTAATCAGTTGCATCTAGAAGGGAGCTAGCAACCTCAATGTCGCTACTGGGTGACCGTGGGCATGGTGGGGTACATTAATTAATAATTAGTAGACACATTTCTTCCCATAGCACAATATTGAAAACTTTTTTTAATTGCTTTCCATGCATACAGATGCCAGAGGTAACCTGCATATTGGATTCTTCTAGTACAGTCAGCCATAACTGCTAATATTCTGAAGCAAAATCTTAGTCCTGGCAAAACATCACTTGCAAAGGACAAGCTAAAGGTAAATGAATGTATTGTAATCTGAAACTATTTTAGTCTTATTAAATATTTCCATTAGTCACTACTTTTTTTACATAAACTAGCAAGCTAATGACAAGTTCAAATGAATCTTAGAATGAGTACTAACTGATTAAGTCCCACCCCCCCCCCCCCGCCTTTGACTAAACTTAATATCTAATACATTGTATTTCTTTAGATCAGGCACAACAATACTTCCTGTTTTTAAATACCTATGCTGATTTCTAACATGATGGTGTTAGACAAAATATTGATGTACTTACACAAAATAAAATAAAAAAAAAATAAAATCAAAAATCAAAAAAATCAATTATCAACAGCCAGTAGATTTGCCTTTTCCAGAATCTTTCAGCTGAGTAATAGGGGACAACAAATTAAAGTCTCTCATCAACTGATTCTTCTTTTTCATTTCTTCCAGCTGTTTGCAGTATAATTGAGGATTACTCCATGTAGACTGGACCTTGACTGACTGCAGAGTTCTCCTGGTATCCATAAAGGCCACCGCAGACTGTATTGAGCTGTAAATCCTCCTTCTTGTTCACCAATGAAGCCGAAGGGAGCTTTCCATTTCCACATACATGTACATGGAATGAAGCATGATTAAAAAGTAGCAATAGATCAGGGCAGTTCTAAGGTGTATTTTGGTCATTTGATTTCCCATACAGTACAGGAATTACAGAGTTCTGAGCATTATTGACATCAAAAGTCTACATTGGACTTGCCCATCAAACAAATAAAAGAAAGAAATCAGCAAGAATACTATGACATGGACTTCTTAGATTCAGAACATTCCATTGTTATAACTGAAAGACAAGTTACAATGATACAACCTACCATTACAAGCATCCTTGCCTCTTTCTTGTTTTCTGTATATCGTCTCACATGATGAAATGTTAATGTTACCTCCTCATTTTGATATTGTAATGAAATAGTTAAGATCCAAACTGTAATGGTACAAAGCTTTGTACATGTATATTTACTGTTCTCTGTTCTATAAGAGCAAATAATGATGTCTTTCCATTATCAGAGATAGGAAAATGTTTTTATGTGCAGTATTCTGATTATTACATACATGTACATTCAAGACCTAATTGTTTCTTACAATAAAATGTGGCACTCTCAGACATTTTATCTCACTGAATGCTTGACATGCATGCCAATCATGTAGGGTTCGTTCACCTCTCGGCACGGACTCGGCTAGTGCATTTTTTTCTCCATCCATGCCTTCCCCCTTTCACTGAAACAAATTCAGTTGATAAAAGACTATTGGCATGGCTTGCTGAACTGAGAAATGTTTTTCATGACTTATTTTTTTTAAATCCTGATGTTTATATCCTCTTTTCATTCTTCAGCAAATCATTTTCTTCTGTTTTCCATATTTTGCAAAAGATGACCAATGTGATTTTTATTTCTGGTTTTGTAACAAAGGATGGCACATACATTGATCTTGTTCATTAAAATGACAATGATTATGTTTTAAGGGAAATGTATACTACAGTATAATAATTCTTGTGATTGTAATTAGTAGTAAAATATCTCGCAATCTTTTGATATTATACACCCTTTGTATTTAATCTCTCTCCCTCTCTCTCTCTATCATTGCTTCCTCTTCATCCCCCCCCCCACCCCAATGTTCCCCTTTCTTTAGTTTCTCTTTCAAATTATAAATGACATGCATTGTATATTTGTAATGCTTCTTTGCCAAATAAAATGGTGAAATTGAAATACTGTATAGAAATAACAAATAATATTTTTAACCCCATGGTAAATTTGCAGTGATGTAAGTTGAGTGTGAGACTGTGAGTGGAGTCTGTGTCTTAATTAACTGAAAATGGCCGTGTGGTTGCAAGGCCGTACGCAGAAATTTTTTTCCTGGGGGGGGGGGGGGGCAAGATGATCGCTTTCAAAGGAACCCATAACTTGAAGTCTAAAACCCAATTAAAAAAAAGTATGATTTTGAAATTTCTGGGGGGGGGGGGCAACTGCCCCCCCCCCCCCCCCCGCTGCGTACGGCCTTGTGTGGTTGATATGATGCATGAATGTCACTAGTTTGAATATAGGGTACAGTATGTTGAGTTTGTGTTCCAGCTTCTTTGGGTTAAACTAAGGATCCAGAGGCAGATTCAGTACATATATTTTGAAATGGGGGGGGGGGGGGGGGGGGGGGGAGGGATTCTGCAAGCTTGTACTTATTCAAAATTTCCAGAGGGAATTCCCCCCCCCTCCATTGTTTCCCTGTATCACCCACGCACCACACACACAGATATACATGTAGATCTATGTAAAAAAATAAAATAATAAAAAGGGGTCCAGACCCGATGAACCCCCCCCCCCCCCCCCCCATCTGATTTCTGGCATGTGTGGCACGTTATCCTGAGCTACCCCACCACTCGATCGGCTACAAAGGCTATATGGGGATTTCAAACCCTGCACCATTTCTCAAAAAGTAAACAGAAAATGATGCTGGCAAGCCCATATTACTCGTTCAGTAACTCTTACAAAAAAACTCTACAATGCCCAGAATAAAAGGAATATGCAGGCAAATGCATCAAAATTTCCAAAAAAGTAGGCAGCAACACACAGAAAAATTCCGACAATTATGACAGAAGTGAAATAATAAGTGTCAAATTTGTGAATTTTGCGTAGAAACGTATGTATATCGTACGCGCGTCTACCGTGCGCACATCCACGCACGGCTGTGAAGGTGCAAAAGCGCGAATTGGTGCAAAACCGCGAATTGCAGCCTAGCTGAGTAGAAAAGAGTTCCGCAAAAACGTACACACAGTGCACGCGTATTGTACGTGCGTGCGGGGTGTGTGCGATCCCTGTATCACATATATGCACACAGTTCTCAGTACTAGTAATGTGGTCGCGAGCTCGTCAAGTTCTCATTCTGCGGCAGCCCGCCGAGTAAGTAGCAAGCCTCGCCCCCGAACCTCCCCGGCCCTCTGAGCTGCAGTCGTGCTGGGTCGTTCGGCCTGCCTGCCTGTTGACTGTAGATATTTCAAGTAGTTATCGTATCGTTCTTAATTCTAGGCATACTCATGCTATGATTTAATGATGATAATGAATTGGAAAGCCTTGTTCTGGTTTTGTGTGGGCCTGGCCTTGGTGTTGATTCGTACGGGCCGGAGTCTACCAATACCACCACCAGATTGCTCCCACTCGGAATCTTCCCCACCGACCCCAGCAGAGCCAAAGTCAGAGCCAGAGCCAACTGACTGCGGGGGTGGAGATGCTGATGGACTGGCGCAGATTATGGAGATTCTGGGTGATGACGTTCATCCTGCCAACAACAGCCTTGACAGTACTGACCCAAGCAAGACAGAAGAATCTACAGTGAGTTTGATTTAGTTTGATATTATTTAATTTTCTGTAATTTAATGTTTTAAAAGGTGGCCCTAGGCCTAGAGAGGTCTTACCATAGTATAGTCTATAGACCCTAGACCCTATATAGATCTATCTGTATAAACAATTATGATCTGTATAAAAGGCAGTGTTTAAAATTGTGGTGGGAGGATTTTAAAAATTCTCAAGTTGTAAGGATTAATGCATATATTATAGGCATGTTTGCATTAAGTCAGACGAAATCCATTCACTTTTGAGTAATATCTGTGAAAATTAGATAAAAGCGTACGGTGGACGCTTGTAAGTGTAACTAGTACAGGAGGCAATGGACCACGCCGGAGGCAATTAATCACTGTATTACTCGTATACTTTGTTTCACACCGTGATGGTTTTATGCCATACCGCACATGATGACATCAATGGAATGTCAACTGCTCACATTTTTTAACTGAGAACATTGTTAAATTGTGACTGTACTAGAAACATTAACATTTCTCCATCTATTTGATAAAAAACTCACCAATACGCGTAGGGAGATAAATTGAATTGGGGGGTTGAGGAGGTGAATAGGTCTGGTAGGAGGGTCTGGGGGCATGCTCCCCTATTAACATTTTAATTTATGTTAATAAAATTAAAAGACCTCGGCAAGCGACCGACTGATTGGTCTACAAAGTAATGTTATATCTTGATTTCAGAAAAGGTCAAGCTGCATCTTGTGTATAAAACATATTGAGAGTTGAATTGTCAGCAGCATTGCCACATGTAGCAATAAACCAACCTTCAAAATGGATTACTTGGTATGGATTACATGGTGTGGAAGTGAATTCAACACATCAATGTATGTAAACTAGTGTAGTACACCTGAAAAGTAGTAGAGTTATGAACCTTTTGGAAGTGAAGTAAATATTATACTTTTCGTGCTGAATAATACTCCACCTATTAATGTTTTCCCAAATATGGGTGTTAGCCTTGAGGTTGATCTTATTTTAACACACTTCTTTCCATTCTATGGAACTTTAATTATTTACATGATAAAATATCTTATTTGTTGTGTAGTGACTACCACCACTACACTGTAAAAAATAACTGTAGATTAACAGGTTTTTTTGACTTGTAAAATTACAAGTTTTGGCCGTTTTTTTTGTTAAAACGTTTTTTTTTCCTTTTGAAATGGCAGGAAAATTGCTCATTTTCCGTTAATACCGTATTAACAGAAAACTTGTAATTTTACAAGTCAAAAAACCTGTTAATCTACAGTTACAAGTCAAAAAACATGTTAATCTACAGTTATTTTTTACAGTGTACACTCTTGATAATATACAATTAATCCCTCAAATCCAGACCCTCACTCACTTGAAATCACATCAATAGCCTTCCCCCCCCCCCAGACCATCCATTGAACAACTGTAGATTACCACCACTTTGATGAGTTCCATACCCTAATCTACATTCTGTCATCCATGTATTACCTTTTGTCCTAAAAGATCAAAGGCCCTACCCAAGCATCTATTAACATTGCACTTTTTCGTTCTAAAATATCAAAGCCCCCTACCCAAGCATCTATTCACTACTTCCTTATTGACCTAAAAAGGTTAAGAACCCACAATATACCCAAGCCTTTATTCACACACCACCATTGTATCTTAAGTTCCCTATTGTATTTTAACACCAGATATGTATTACCTTTTGTCCTAAAAGATTTTTTTGCTATCGATATCAAGTATTTTTTTTATTGCGATCGCGAGCGCAAAAACCCGGAAGTGTTTCGGACAGAACCCGCTGCATTACTACACACACACAAAAAATATCCCGACCTACCTACCCTATTTTTCAGTGACCCGTTACTCCAATGCAACATTTTTTTTTTTTTGAGGGGGGGGGGGGGGGCCTTAGTTCTTCATAAGATGAAGGATGGAAGATATCTGCAATAGAGTACAAACATCCATGTCTCACATCCACAAGTATATTTGGTTTGAATTGATACCTCTTTAGTAATATTATTGTAATATTTAGAACAATTTTAATAAATTAGTGATTTGATTCTTGTCAGTATTATATTAACTAAGTAGTACTACTACTACTTATTGCTCCTACTAATACTACTTCTACCTCTATCACTACTGCTACTACGACTTCTACACCTATTACTACTACTACTACTACTTGTAATATTTAGAACAATTTTAATAAATTAGTGATTTGATTCTTGTCAGTATTATATTAATTTCTTTGGATTTTTTATTTTGAAAATTTCTCCATGCAGTTGGAGCGAAGCCATCCAACCTGGAAATCAAAATTAAGGCTGATCCTTGAAGAGTTTTGCCTGGAAGACGAGTGTTTTGTTTGGGCTGACTCCCTTGAAAATGTGGAAAGGTTGTACAATGAAGGTCATCACAGTTCCATAGGTAAGCCTACTGAATTTATTTACATATTCCTGCTGCTGTGCTTCAAGCCAATCGATCTACTACTGTATGACGACGACGTACTACTGCTACTACTACTACTGCTACTACTACTACTGCTACTACTACTACTGCTTCTACTACTACTGCTACTACTAATACTACCACTACTACTACTACTACTACTACTAATAATAATAATAATAATAATACTTATTGCTCCTACTACTACTACTTCTACCTCTATTACTACTACTACTACTACTACTACTACTACTTACTGTTGCTTCTTCTTCTACTACTACTACTACTACTACTACTTACTGTTCCTTCTTCTTCTACTATTACTACTACTACTACTACTTACTTCTGCTACTACGACTACTACTACTACATGTAATACTACTACTTATTGCTCCTACTACTACTACTTCTACCTCTATCACTACTACTACTACTACGACTTCTACGACTTCTACACCTCTATTACTACTACTACTACTACTTACTGCTGCTACTTCGACTACTACTACTACTTACTTCTGCTAATACTACATATTGCTGCTACTACTACTACTACTAATGCTACTTCTACTGCTACTACTGGTACTGCTGCTGCTACTACTACTACTACCTCTATTACTACTACTACTACAACTACGACGACTTCTACGCCTCTATTACTATTACTACTACTACTACTTATTTGCTACTACGACTACTACTACTACTACATGTACTACTACTACTTATTGCTCCTACTACTACTACTACGACTTCTACGACTTCTACACCTCTATTACTACTACTACTACAACTACTACTACTTACTGCTGCTACTTCTACTACTACTACTACTACTACATATTGCTACTACTACTACATTACTACTACTACTACTACTACTTACTTCTGCTACTACTACATATTGCTCCTACTACTACTACTAATGCCAGTTCTACTGCTACTAATGGTACTACTTCTACCTCTATTACTACTACTACGACTTCTACACCTCTATTACTACTACTACTACATGTACTACGACTTATTGGTCCTACTACTACTTCTTCCTCTATTACTACTACTACTACTATTTACTGCTGCTCACTACTACTACTACTGATGGTACTTCTACTGCCTGCTACCACTACTACTACTACTACCACCACTACTACTACTACTACTACTACTACTACTAATAATAATACTTACTGCTTCTACTACTACTACTAGTACTACTTACTTCTGCTACTAAAATACTCCTACTCCTATTACTACTGCTGCTACTACTACTACTGCTGCTGTTACTGTACTACTGTTCACTTTATTCATAAAGCTTGGCTTCCATTGGCTGAAATTCATTAATTTTACCATAATTATACTTGAAGGTCCTGTGAACATTTCTGCAAAAAACCAAAAAGCTTGGAAAACTAAGAAATTAATAAAACAATAAAATACATGAGAAATGGTTTTTTTTGAAATCTCATTAGAATGCTTTACTACTACTACTACGACGACGACAACGACTACTACTTACTTCTGCTACTACGACTACTGCTACTACTACATGTACTACTACTACTTATTGCTCCTACTAATACTACTTCTACCTCTATCACTACTACTACTACTACGACTTCTACACCTATTACTACTACTACTACTACTTACTGCTGCTGCTAATACTACATATTGCTACTACTACTACATTACTACTACTACTACTACTAATGCTACTTCTACTGCTACTACTGGTACTGCTGCTGCTACTACTACTACTACCTCTATTACTACAACGACTTCTACGCCTCTATTACTACTACGACTACTACATGTACTACTACTACTTCTTGCTCCTACTACTACTACTTCTACCTCTATCACTACTACTACTACCACGTCTCTTCTACACCTCTATTACTACTACTACTACCTCTATTACTACTACTACTACTACGACGACGACGACTTCTACGCCTCTATTACTACTACTACTACTACTACTACGACTTCTACACCTCTATTACTACTACTACTACATGTACTACGACTTATTGGTCCTACTACTTACTGCTGCTACTTCTACTACTACTTCTACTACTACTTCTACTACTACTACTACTACTTATTTCTACTACTTACTTCTGCAACTACTACATATTGCTGCTACTACTACTACTACTAATGCCACTTCTACTGCTACTACTGGTACTGCTGCTGCTACTACTACTACATATACTACTACATATACTACTACATATACTACTACATATACTACTACTTCTACCTCTATTACTACTACTACTACCTCTATTACTACTACTACTACTTCTACCTCTATCACTACTACTACTACCACGACTCTTCTACACCTCTATTACTACTACTACTACCTCTATTACTACTACTACTACTACGACGACGACGACTTCTACGCCTCTATTACTACTACTACTACTACTACTACGACTTCTACACCTCTATTACTACTACTACTACATGTACTACGACTTATTGGTCCTACTACTACTTCTTCCTCTATTACTACTACTACTACTATTTACTGCTGCTCACTACTACTACTACTGATGGTACTTCTACTGCCTGCTACCACTACTACTACTACTACCACCACCAATACTACATATTGCTGCTACTACTACTACTACTAATGCTACTTCTACTGCTACTACTGGTACTGCTGCTGCTACTACTACTACTACCTCTATTACTACTACTACTACAACTACGACGACTTCTACGCCTCTATTACTATTACTACTACTACTACTTATTTGCTACTACGACTACTACTACTACTACATGTACTACTACTACTTATTGCTCCTACTACTACTACTACGACTTCTACGACTTCTACACCTCTATTACTACTACTACTACAACTACTACTACTACTACTACTACATATTGCTACTACTACTACATTACTACTACTACTACTACTACTTACTTCTGCTACTACTACATATTGCTCCTACTACTACTACTAATGCCAGTTCTACTGCTACTAATGGTACTACTTCTACCTCTATTACTACTACTACGACGACGACGACTTCTACGCCTCTATTACTACTACTACGACTTCTACACCTCTATTACTACTACTACTACTACTACTACTATTTACTGCTGCTCACTACTACTACTAATACTACTACTGATGGTACTTCTACTGCCTGCTACCACTACTACTACTACCACTACTACTACTACTACTACTACTAATACTTACTGCTGCTACTACTACTACTAATACTTACTGCTGCTACTACTACTACTAGTACTACTTACTTCTTGCTCCTACTACTACTACTTCTACCTCTATTACTACTACTACTACTACTACTACTACTTCTGCTACTACTTACTTCTGCTACTACGACTACTACTACTACTACATGTACTACTACTACTTATTGCTCCTACTAATACTGCTTCTACCTCTATCACTACTGCTACTACGACTTCTACACCTATTACTACTACTACTACTACTACTACTACTTACTGCTGCTAATACTACATATTGCTACTACTACTACATTACTACTACTACTACTAATGCTACTTCTACTGCTACTACTGGTACTGCTGCTGCTACTACTACTACTACCTCTATTACTACTACTACTACGACGACGACGACAACGACTACTACTTACTTCTGCTACTACGACTACTGCTACTACTACATGTACTACTACTACTTATTGCTCCTACTAATACTACTTCTACCTCTATCACTACTACTACTACTACGACTTCTACACCTATTACTACTACTACTACTACTTACTGCTGCTGCTAATACTACATATTGCTACTACTACTACATTACTACTACTACTACTACTAATGCTACTTCTACTGCTACTACTGGTACTGCTGCTGCTACTACTACTACTACCTCTATTACTACAACGACTTCTACGCCTCTATTACTACTACGACTACTACATGTACTACTACTACTTCTTGCTCCTACTACTACTACTTCTACCTCTATCACTACTACTACTACCACGTCTCTTCTACACCTCTATTACTACTACTACTACTTACTGCTGCTACTTCTACTACTACTTCTACTACTACTTCTACTACTACTACTACTACTTATTTCTACTACTTACTTCTGCAACTACTACATATTGCTGCTACTACTACTACTACTAATGCCACTTCTACTGCTACTACTGGTACTGCTGCTGCTACTACTACTACATATACTACTACATATACTACTACATATACTACTACTTCTACCTCTATTACTACTACTACTACCTCTATTACTACTACTACTACTTCTACCTCTATCACTACTACTACTACCACGACTCTTCTACACCTCTATTACTACTACTACTACCTCTATTACTACTACTACTACTACGACGACGACGACTTCTACGCCTCTATTACTACTACTACTACTACTACTACGACTTCTACACCTCTATTACTACTACTACTACATGTACTACGACTTATTGGTCCTACTACTACTTCTTCCTCTATTACTACTACTACTACTATTTACTGCTGCTCACTACTACTACTACTGATGGTACTTCTACTGCCTGCTACCACTACTACTACTACTACCACCACCAATACTACATATTGCTGCTACTACTACTACTACTACTAATGCTACTTCTACTGCTACTACTGGTACTGCTGCTGCTACTACTACTACTACCTCTATTACTACTACTACTACAACTACGACGACTTCTACGCCTCTATTACTATTACTACTACTACTACTTGTTTGCTACTACTACTTATTGCTCCTACTACTACTACTACGACTTCTACGACTTCTACACCTCTATTACTACTACTACTACAACTACTACTACTACTACTTACTGCTGCTACTTCTACTACTACTACTACTACTACATATTGCTACTACTACTACATTACTACTACTACTACTACTACTTACTTCTGCTACTACTACATATTGCTCCTACTACTACTACTAATGCCAGTTCTACTGCTACTAATGGTACTACTTCTACCTCTATTACTACTACTACGACGACGACGACTTCTACGCCTCTATTACTACTACTACGACTTCTACACCTCTATTACTACTACTACTACTACTACTACTATTTACTGCTGCTCACTACTACTACTAATACTACTACTGATGGTACTTCTACTGCCTGCTACCACTACTACTACTACCACTACTACTACTACTACTACTAATACTTACTGCTGCTACTACTACTACTAATACTTACTGCTGCTACTACTACTACTAGTACTACTTACTTCTTGCTCCTACTACTACTACTTCTACCTCTATTACTACTACTACTACTACTACTACTTCTGCTACTACTTCTGCTACTACGACTACTACTACTACTACATGTACTACTACTACTTATTGCTCCTACTAATACTGCTTCTACCTCTATCACTACTGCTACTACGACTTCTACACCTATTACTACTACTACTACTACTACTACTTACTGCTGCTAATACTACATATTGCTACTACTACTACATTACTACTACTACTACTAATGCTACTTCTACTGCTACTACTGGTACTGCTGCTGCTGCTGCTACTACTATTATTGTCCAATGTTTGGCTAAATGCAGCATTTTATGCATACATTAGCATAATTAATATAAATAACTTGGTATATTACGCGATGGGTAAAGTATGTGCCGGTTTTCATGGTGATTATGCTGTACAAATGGTGGGGGGGGGGGGGGGGGTCCTGGGTTGAATTCTTACACTTTCATCTTCTTCTTGAAAATCATTCATCATATTTCGACCAAATTTGGCAGGGAACAGCTATATGGGAAGGGGACTTAAAGTTGTACAAATGATGGGCGTGCACCGATGGGCGTAGCCCCAAGGGGGGGGGGCTTAAAATTTGCCAAGTTGCGCAATATATGTGATTGCGTGTGCTCGTCTTTTTCGCCTATGATGGCGCTATGCAGTACAATGAGCATAAATCCTTAATATCTCCGAACTATGTATGGCCAATTTTGACTGCGCCAACGGCAATTATCTTCTGATGAATGTCCACTGATTCGAATGAAACATAATTTTAAAAGTCTATGGCAGTTTGTGTGGTAATTAAATCGATTTTATCGTTCGATATAACATGGCCCAGGATCTTAAACATATTTATGTAGAATGATCCTGAAAAGTTACTGTTCTTTGTTTATTCAGGAATGTCCCCTTTTGAGATATTCTACGGTCGTAAATCCAATCGTGAAGTCAACATGATGCAAGTTGGTCAGGATTGTGCGCCAGAAGATATTGCAGTTGAGATGGAGTATCTTCCGGAGGGCCAGACGTTAGAGGTGGGTAGAGTAATAAGACATACATTTGATATTGATCCAATACAATGATATTTTACCCCCAAATATTCAAAAGGCACTCTCAGATCAGGCCATTTCCCCACCCCACCATTTTCCCCAACCTACCAACTTGCAGTGTTCAAAAAAGGAAAAATGTGGGTTGCAGTAAATGGAAGGCCCATGCAGGCACATGTAGGAGCCAAAAGGGCCACATTATGTAAAGTTTTGTGTACACAAATTTTCCTGGGATTTTTAGCTCGATTAACAAACTAAAAATTTTGCAAAAGAAAAGTACCATGAACAGTGAAGGATCAAGTTTGTTCATGAGGTGTCCCAGGATAGCCCCATTTGTGTCCAAGGGGGGCCTCAAGTTCATTGCACTTTGTTCACATCATTTCCTTGTTATTTCACGCACAGATTTTAACCAAACTGAACAGGAATAATCCATGTGGTAATTTAATCTTGATTTGTTGATCTATGTGCACCATTGCCCATCAGGTGGCCCTCTGGTGGGCCGCAAATGAGCAAAAGGTACATGTAGCTAATTTTCATAGATTTTCTGCTTTAAAACCAGAAATGACAGAGCTAAGATTTGGCACAGATAAGTATCTTGAACAGTGAAGAATCAAGTTTGTTAATGGGGTGTCCCAGGGTAACCCCATTTGGGCCCAAGTGGGCCTCAGCTTCCATGCATTTTAAACTTATTCATCGTTTCCTTGTGATTTAATGATCAGACTGTAACCAAACTTGAGAGGAATCATCCCTATGGTAGCCCCAATTGCGCCTGAGAGGGGCCTAATTCAGTTCAGAACACTTTTTTTGACAGTTTTACAAATTCCTTGTGATTACATGATCAGATGTTAACCAAACATTGCAGGAATTATCCCTGCAGTACAGCATAACATTTTTTATAGGCAAAATAGGATATTAGGGTGATCTCTTGTGTGATCAGACTGCCCAAAATGTAGTTACTTTTCAAAACTTTTTTTTAGAATGACAGAGCTAAATATTATGCGACAGATAATTACCATGAGCACTGAACAATCAAATTTGTTTACATGGTGTCCTTGGGTGGCCCTATTTGGGCCCAAGAGGTTCCTTAAGATCAGAGCACTTCTTCATTGATTTTGTGCGATCAGATGTTAATCAGACATTGGCTGAGGGTCTCTTGTTTTCTGTTTTATGGGTATTCAGATAAAATTCTAAAACATAAGAGCAGACTCTTGATGTATTGTAATTTATTTTGTCCCTATCTTGTGTTATTGCAGGAAGATGTATTATTTGCTGAAGGCAATGCGGAAGATGTTCAAAAACACTTTGAAGAACATCAAGAAATTTGTTCCAAGGCAAAGAAAAAGGCTGACCAATCATCCTCATACATGGTCCAGAGGAATGTACGGAAGAACCCTCCTTCTTCCTATGAAGTAGGAGAGAAGGTTTTCCTTCGAGTAAAGGACAAAAGATGCAGTGTGATTCGCGGTGGAAAACCATTACATAAGCCGTTGGTGTATAAAGCTGAAATTATTGGTGTCAATCGCGAAACGTATCGGTACAAAGTAAAATATGTCGACGCTGGGAAAGACTGCATTGATTGTGTCAGTGTCAATAACATCACATCACTAACCAGAGCCCAGGAAAAGGACAAGCAGATACAAGCTAGCGGACACTCTAAAACAAAACTTAAATGCACGTGCAAGAATGATGACTGTAGAAGGAGGCAGGCATTACATTGCAGATTCAAAATGAATGCTGCCTGCTGCGAAAAGCAAGCAAAAACGTGTCGCCATCACAGGTATTTTGCGCAGCAGCCTTCTTCAGCCGAACAACCGTCTACATCTCAACAGTCTTCAATGACATTACAGGACACAGCATCAGAAATTCCTTCAACATTTTCCACTTGTAGATATAATCTATCCTCACCCGATTTTCTCGGGAGGTTTTTGGGAGATTTTTCAAAGGATCTTCATCTGATGACATCAAATCTATCCCCTCAAAACAATGAGAGAAACTTAGATATAAACATACAAAAGGCAGGGCTTGAGTATGAAGAGCCGAGAACACCAGGTGATGGGAATTGTCTGTTCCATGCGCTTGCTGCACAGCTTCAAAGGACCACAAATATAAGGATCACACATAGTCAGTTGAGAGCCCAGGTAGTGGATCACCTCCACAGAAATCGCAATACTCCTGATGGGACTCACATGCAAGCATGGATTTTGAATGAAGACTGGGATGGATATTTGGCGAACATGGCTAGGGATGGTGTATGGGGGGACGAACTAATTTTAGTGTCCGTGGTCAACATTTTTAATGTTGAAATAACTGTGATATCAAGTTTACCTGGGACGTCCATACGAATTTTATCTCCTTCAAGTACTGATGTTCGTGAAATGCCTATGCTTTTGCTAGGACACTTGTCTGAGGCACACTATTCCAGTTTAGTACCAAGAGAAGCAAACATTGTTGACCCAGCATTATTTTCCCTTGTGAATAAAGTTGAAGGAATGACTAGGTATGACATCAGGGAAGAGATGGAATTACCTTCTGAATATCAATATGTAGAAGCAGAACCATTGAATTTGAATTGCACCATGCTTGGAATGTCGGACACATCTCGCTTCTGGGCAGCGCATGTTTCAAAGAGAGGTAGCTCCATTCCAATACATAACAATCCATTTGTTGTTACAAATGAAGAAATGGATAACTTTTTACATTTCCGTGATGTTCACAATCACTTTGAAGTAGAGAACAATGTTTGTGTGATTTATATTGATATTGTTCTGATATATTGGCTAGTTAAAACAGGGAAGTTAGACCTCCTAAGGAAGGGTAAAAATTCACATGGATCCTTTATATTTTTACATTCCAATGATGCAGACAGGTACAGGGAATTTTTTGACAATTTGATAGCGGAAAAGCTAATGGAAAACTGAGCAAAGTGTAGGTGATTCAAGTGAACATTAAAGCATGAAGCACAAGGTAGCGTGCATGATAATTCACAAAGGTCAGTTTGTTTAAACCATGTTGATTAATATTTTGTTGTTTCAGTTGTCTGAATTGTCCTAGATCTAGGTTTTGTAGATTAGATGTACATTTCCTAATAATTTTAGTATTATTTATTTTTAGTAGAGACATGTTGCATTTTGACTTAGAATATGTGAACAGAAGTGATTTATTATACTTCAGGGAACTACATGTACATTGGGGAACTTTGTGTATCTATGTGAGTTCTGTTCTTTTAGAGCTGTGTGGTTTGTAAATATTTGATTTGATTTTTTTGCTACAGACTGACATTCCAGTTTTTGAAACATGGCAGACCAACATAGTAAACATTTTGTACTACAGTTCTTGGTCCTAGGCACAAATGAAAGCTTTACTGAAATGTCCATTAGAATTATAGAATATACTGAAATATTCATAATTGCTTTTGGTTGCAATATCATCATATAAAGTACATGTAGGTATATACTGTACTATACAATATATTTTGCCAACTTTTGATGTCTTTATTTAAACATTTACAAATGTATCAATGCTGTAAAATTTTGCAAGAAGTTTATCACTTAACTCAATTGTGATGTGCGTGTGTGTGGGGTGGGGGTGGGTGCGTGTCTGTGCCTGTATGTTCTGCCTGTGTGTTTCCTAGAAAAAATATGCTTCTCTATTCACATGATTGTGTCGTTAAGGAAATTATGTATTACTGTTTATAATTACTAGGTTTTATTTCATCGTACGGTACACGTATCGTATAGGTTACACACTGTACAAGTAGTTTTAGTATCATTTTTTAGAGACTACTGCATTTTGACTTACAATATGTGAACATAAGTGATTCTATTTTAGAGAACATGCTGTATTTTGGCAATAAAACAGTTTCTTGCCGATTGTGTTTGCAATTTTAGTAGTTGCAGTATCTCATCTGATGCATGTTTTTGCCAAACTGTTGTAGTTTTTTGTGCCAAAGATACCAATACCTTCGACAGTGTCAATTGTTTGTGTCTGGTTCGTGTTATAGAGTTGTGTAGGGTTTGTAAATATACATTCTAAGTGTTTTTGCCACAGACTGAAATTTTTCAAACGTATTTTGACAGTGCAACATGATAAACATTTCCTACCTCAGTTCATGTCATTGACACAAATGGATGCATCGCTTACATTGCCAATAGAAATATAGAATATTCATAAATATTCATATTTGCTGCTATTTCAGTATTTCTTGTGGTCTTTTCATTCCAAAGATACCGATGTTAATAGGATATAGACATATTTGTATATTCTTCAGGATTTATAGAACAGTTTCAAAAGCATTCACTTTTTTGTCTTTCACAGCCTTAATTTGTTGTGTGTGATTTATTATCTTTTTGAGTTGTATATTTATATTTGCTGCTATTTCAGTAATTATTGTGGTCATTTCATGTGTAAGATACCGATTTTGGGATATTCATGTATATTCATATTCTTCGGGATTCATAGAATAGTTTTACAAGCATTAATTTGTTGTCTTCCACCACTTTAATTCGTTGTGGGTGATTTATATTCTTTTTGAGTTGTGTGGTTTGTAAATAATTTCTTGCCAGTGTGATATGTGAGTAACTCCTCGCATATGCAAGGAATGTGTGTTATTGTATTCATTTGTGCAACTGCAGTCAATATTTTTCGACAAGAACTTGTAAATAAAGTGTCTCGTTTTCACATTTTAAAGTTGTTTACTGAATAATTCCTCACTTGAGAATATATATGAGAAATGTGGGTTTGAACAACTATTTGTTATTGTGTATGCATGTGCAATGTGCAATGTGCAATGAGCCTAAGGCTCGAGTGAGCTATTGCGATGGAAATTTGTCCGTCGTGCGTCGTCCGTCGTCCGTTAACTTTTTACATTTTCATCATCTTCTCCAAAACCCATGATCAGAATTCAACCAAACTTGGTAGGAATCATCCTTAGGGGTAGGGGACCCAAAGTTGCTAAAATGGTACATGTGGCCCCCAGGGGGGGAGGGCCCCCAATTGTAAAAGCTATGTAAATTTCAAACATCTTCTTCTACAGAACCAGGCATAGCTCAGACTTAGTATTGTGTATGAAGATACCTCTATACATGAAGAATGAATGTTGTTCATGAAATTTCTCTGAGTGGCCCTATAGGGGCCCTGTGGGGGTAACATACTGGAGGGGGGCGCTGCCAGGCAAAATGTACATTCTGATCTTCTTCTCGAAAACACATGATTGAAATTCAACCAAACTTGGTAGGAATCATCCTTAGGGGTAGCGGACCCAAAGTTGCTAAAATGGTACATGTGGCCCCCGGGGGGGGGGGGGGGGCAGGGGGAAGGCCCCCAATTGTAAAAGCTGTGTAAATTTCAAACATCTTCTCCAGAACCAGGAATACCTCAGACTTGGTATTGTGTATGGAGATACCTCTATAGATGAAGAATGAATGTTGTTCAAGAAATTTCTCTGAGTGGCCCTATAGGGGCCCTGTGGGGGTAACATACTGGAGGGGGGGGGGGGTGCTGCCAGGCAAAATGTACATTCTGATCTTCTCCAAAACACATGATCGGAATTTAACCGAACTTGGTAGGAAGCTCATACTTAGTATTGTGTATAGAGATACCTCTATAGATGAAGAATGAAAGTTGTTCATGTGCAACAGAGAACATGCACCAGATGTGAATTGTTCCACCTCAGGTGAGCTTCGTGCCCCCTGGGGCTCTTGTTATAAAAAAGGGGGCGGTCGGTCGGGAATTAATTTTATTTTATTAATTTTTTTGGCTTATAGAAGCGTGTACCAGGCCGTTTTGATTGTGGGAGCATCTGAGATAGTTGCTAGCCTTGCAGGTGAGCATCTGACAGCGTTTGGACAAAGTTTTGCCGTATTTTTGGTTTAAAAAAAAAAAAAAACATGGGTCGGCACTTTCACATAGGGTCGGTCGGTCAAGGACGACCAATTTTTGGGCCTAAAGTAGCTCATTCTATAGATGATCATTCTCATTTAATTGATATCTTCCTGGACTTGTCCCAAGGCATTCGACAATACCACTCATAACAGCTTACTTTCTCACTACGGCATAAAGAGGAATCGACTTGGGGTGGTTCAGGAATTACTTACGAAATAGAAAACTGTACGTTTATTTGAGCTACCTCATTTACAGTCTGAGGATAGAAATTAACAGTGGTGTCCCCAGGGTAGTATATGGCTTATGTTATTTATAGTTTACATTAAAGGCAGTGCATAGTGTTGGTGGTATAGGGTATATAACAAATACATTTCGTTCATTTTTTGCTTATTATACAAAATCAGACCCCTAAACCATTCGAATTAATTTTGTTGCGTTTTCAAAATATTAGTTTAATACTAATACCCCCCCCCCCCCTCCGATAAACATTCTGACCCCAACCCAAATCACACAGATTGATTTATCTCCGTTATTCATTGGCCGATCTCCATTAAATTTTCGGAGTATGTACCTTTATCTTTATCTTTTACATAAATAATGTTGTGTTAATGTTTAACCATTATTTTGAAGAAAATTGTCATTTTCGCCGATGAGGGCGCTATTAAGAGCGGTGAAAATGAATCCGTAGTATTATCTCAGAACTATATGGTTGATTTTGACCACGCCAACGGCAGTTTCTTCCGGAGTTTCTTCTTCTGTAATATCCACTGATTTGAATAAAAAAAACACACGTTTTCGTATTAAGTAGCATATAAATGTTACGTACAGCATTATCAAATTCCACGAGCCTTGCAAACACTATGCAATACCTTAAACTCGTTGTGTGCCAAGTATAGTTTCTGTCCCTAGGTTTGTGTGTGACATTCGTGCACATTTGACTCACTGGCGCAGAGAGAGTTCAAAGGCAGTGCATATTGTTGGTAGGGTCAATAAATGTCATTTTTTTTAGTTATAATCCCTTAGGGGTACAAAATCAAGCCCCAAACCGTTCGGTCCTATTTCGTTTCGTTTTCGAGATATACATTTGTAATCATATTTCGATTTATCGGGGGACCCCTCCTCCCCCCCCCCCCCCCCCGCCCATTAAAAATCTGAGACCCGCCCTAAACCACACAATATATACATCTCCGTTATTCATTGTCCGATCTCCATTATATTATAGGAATATCTTGCTCTGAGACCTAATTATTATAATCTTTCACAAATTGTTTTTAAAAATTATTATTATCATATTTTCGGTTTATCGGACCCCCCCCCCCCCCCCAACCAATAATTATGACCAATAACTATGCATTACCTTTGTCGTGGATGTACTTTTCATTGAAGCATAACATGTTCAAACGCATGACAAGATGTGACAATACGTGATTAATGTCTCCGTGAGCTGCAAAAGTATATACCATTATAGCATCAGGATAATTAATACCTTCTCGTATACCTAGAGACGTAATATAAAAAATAACCACTTGACGAGATAAGTTCTCCGAAAGGCAGTGATAGTATTGGATGGGTCAAAAATAAATTTAAATTTAAAATTAAAATAAACTTTTTGTTGTTATTATACTCCATTTGGGGTACAACATCAAACCGCCAAACCGTTAGGATTAATGTTGTTGCGTTTTTGAGATACATTGTATTATTTTGTTAGCATATTTTTATTTCGTATCATCTCGATCTGAACGATGGCCGATTTTGACCGCGCCAACAGCAGTTATGTTCTTCTGATATCCACTGCTTCGGATAAAACAGTTCATGTATAAATACAATAACAAATCTTTACCTCCCATATTTTACTCCATGTTCCCCCAAAAAATATATTTTCATAATTGCCCTATTAGACGATCAGGAGAATTTCTGTTGTCTCGTTTGAGAACACTCTTAGCACAAACCACATTCATATACACAGGTCCAAGATTTTGGAATTCCCTTGAAAATTAAATTAGATATGCATTTTTGAATGATTAGAATGAACGTGCACGTTCATTATAATCATTCAAAAATATGGTAAAGTCCATGCTTCTATAATCGTACTAGTTGATCACATTCTTTAAAAAAAATAACGAAAACTATTTTCCTCTATGAGCTCCAGTACATAACTTTCGAAATATTTACTGTATATTCATTCATAACAGCTTGCATATTGTACATTTATATAAACCATTAAATCGCCCAGTTTTGCATCCGTCTTCCCCATCTCTCTTTCTCGCGTAGGCATTTATCGTACAATTAACGTCCATGTTTATGTGTTTTTATAATTTTATTACCTGTGTTTCTTTCTCCTTTTTCTTTCTCTCTTGCAAATATACATTTCACTCATTTATTTTACTGATGATTGATTATTAGTTATTCGCCTTACACAGATTACACATATATATTGCAATTCACTTTTTGTTGTGGATAACTCTTCATTCATTTTGAACACAAAACTTCACTATTTTCCCGTTTTCTTCTGAAACAATGATTTATATGGTCTGGCTTCACTTATAGAAATAGTTTTACATGACATATCAAGAGTTTAAGAAACCAATAATCCCAATCAAAAGTGGGGGAAAGTATGGTGAAGTTGTCCATGAGCATGATAACATTCAATTCTCACTCTCTGTTGTTTACTTACATAATCAGCAGTTCTCTTATTCCTATTAAGTTGGTTTAAACCTTCTGTAACTAACCAAACATTTCCAAGCAAATACAATGATCGTGGTGTGAAGGTTTTGGTTTCCATTTAAGTGTATAAACGCGCTTCTGTATAAGGGTCTGAGCACAAAGTTGGGGCACCAAAACGTGACATTTTATCGTAAAAAAATTGTAGTTTTAACACTATGACTTACACCATTAGGTTGTTTTATATGAATGTACTTGGTGCCTCCAGGAAGCTTCTGAATAACACAAGACAAATTGTTTTGAGAGGCATTTTCAAAATATTGACAAAAACATACTGGTGTCCCATGTTACATCCACAACCACCTTTTTTTAGATTACCAGCATATCTACATGCATGATACCATACATAGCTAAATCCTAATGGGTACAGTGTGTTATGGTGCTGACTTAATGAAGCAAAACTTTTAACAACATAATAACTATATTCCCTGAGTTTATCATGAATGTTGTGGGTGTAACGGTTTCCAATCAAATGTCACAAATTGTGGATGAACGGGACACCAAAGAATATCTGCAACTTTCATCAATAATTAACTCTTGAAGTCAGTATACTCTCATTGCAGTTGTTGCTGCATTGAATTAAATAGAGAGCCTAAAGTAACCAGGCAAATACTTATCATCAAGAGCATTATGGATGTGCCGTTATATCTCAAAATGAGACTTTGCGGCTGTAACACGGACACGATGTCCAGTTACATTCACATGCTGGTTTCATAACTATTTTCAAAATACATTGTGGAACAACATGTTTATGATTCTCAGATGCTTTTTATTTTCACCAGAGATCGAATTTTCTTACTTGGCCATTCTAAGTAGACTTTTTCATCAAACTACAGCGATAAAAGAAAAAAATGCCTCAAAAGGTGCCCAACTTTGTGAACAGACCCAGAATCGCCAATCTTCGCCAATCACCATCTCCATCCCCGCAGTCTGGCTCATCATGCTCATAGGTCTGGCTCATCAGGGGAGCGTTTCATCAAGCGTTTTGTCAGTGATTTTTACCGACAACTGTTATAAGCTACTGAAATCCTTGCATCTGATTGGCTGAGAGCAAATTTGTCGGTAAAAATCACTGACAAAACGCTTGATGAAACGCTCCCCAGGCTATGACTCTTGGCACAGAATTAGAACTCACAACACACGCGTTGCATGTGTACGTCGCACACACGGGCACTGTGCGTATCCTGTTATCGAATGCCGAACCTTTTTTCTGCAAGCCTAGGCGGTAATTCGCGGTTTTGCACCAATTCGCGGTTTTGCACCTTCACACACGCCATCCGTTCGCGCTCCTTAAACTTTCAGACTCACCGTCCGCGCGGACATACGTGCATGGTCCTTACTTATCTATACAGGTACTATACATACAGGCCTAACTGCTATTAGCCATAATACACACACACACACACACACACACACACACACACACACCCGTTTACATGGCTTTACTTCCGAGGACAACTATTGTTCCTCTATTGTTACTCGTCCTCGGACAGTCGACGGAATAAGGCATAAATTCATTGTTCGACGTTCGAGGACTATTGTCCGCCTTCCGAGGACCATTGTTGTCATGATTTTTTTTTTGTTCTCTGTCCGAAAATGTCCTCGGACATAATGCTAAACAAACGCACGATACACACACTGTAACTTTCTATGCAAATAGCATGTTACAACTGAATCCCAAATTTGCTCGTGTGTGAACTTTTCTCACATCTACCTAAGATATACAATTCATGAATCAAATATTTGATTGATCAAATAGGCCTATCATGAAATATTATAACAAGTTGACAATTCCTAACAACTTGATGAATACAATACAATCATATACAATTAATTTGGAATGAACTATTATGCAGTCTCCCCATGTCAAAAGGAGTAATAAAGTTTAGCAATTCATCAATCATCACTTTCACTTATAACTGAACTCCTCATTACACTGTGCACTGTATAATAAAGTTCAGCAGCCACATGAAAGGCTGAGATTGAATCATTATAAAACATCACTGAATCATACATCTTAATCACTAAAACTCTTCAGAAGATTAGCTGTAAAACATACATCGTTCTTACACTATTACAGATATAAAATTAATCAACATACCTGTTAAAAAGAGAGAACTGTCTGGCTTAACAGACTCTTCGGCGCCATGGCCGGTGAGCTTATCGAGTGCAGTGCTTTCTTTGATCACGTATGTCCGCGCGTTGAACATTTAAGGGCGGCGCCATATTGTCGAAGTGCCGTGTGCAAAATTTAAAAGGATCACACTATTAACGGTTTAGAAAAATGTAAACAAAACAGCCCCCAATCGAATTGTCACCAATCAAATATCAAGAAGTGATCAGATATATGGATATGCATGAAGGGGTGGTACTTGTACCGTAACAGCATGCCCAGCTCAGATTTTTTTTTACGTTAATAATTCTCTCAGATATACATTTTTTCTAAGTTGTTAATTTTTTGAAATATATGATGTAATACATGAAAATTTTTAAGGGTTTTTTTGAATTGTTATTGTGTCTTGTTAGGATTTTTTCTTATTTATTGGTTGTTTGTATTAAGTATTCCATGATGTCATCTTCGCTAGGTCATCAAACTTTTTCATTGTCAGGTTTTTTCCTGACAACGAGAAAGCTGCAAATTCGACTGAAATCATGGTAAATTTGATGATTTTTTAAATTAAGCGGACATGGTCAGAATTTTTGTGTAATGTTGTGGATTGTGCATGACTGTGTGGAGTTTTATGGTGTGTTTATTTGTTGATGTGCATTTTTTTAAAGTAATACGAACGGTTATAAATAAGATATGTTTGCAAAAATCCAGATACGACTGCGACTAAACGTTGTCGTGAGCCCCTGTTTTCATATTTCCATCGGAGCGCTATAGCTTAACCCCCGGGTGCGCCGGACTGAGAGAACTAGTCCCACTCCGTACGATACGCACGCAGTGCATTCTCCTGTGCTTGTGTGTAAATTCGGAGTAGTCGGAGTAGGATTCTTGTAGCAGTTTGTAGATTCTAAATATTGTCTGGATAAATTGTATATTAATTCTGTAATCAGTTATTTATCTGTGTAGCAGATTGTGTGTGTGTGTGTGTGTGTGTGTGTGTGATGTGAGGGGCGGGGGGGGGGGGGGGGGGAGCTGATTTGTGGCCCACAGCTTGTGCCTGGGTCAGGTACATGTAGATGTAGAATAAATCTAAATGGCTAGAAATTGCAGTCATATTTTTTTCAATATGTGTATGAAAACTAGAATTTTTATAGCCTTTAGGCTAGTACAAGTGGGGGGGGGGGGGGCATTACATTGGCGAAAAACACAGAAAATCTGTAACTTTACATTATTTGTTTGGTATATTTACCGGTATTCTTTAATTTCCCTGGAGTCCAGGGAAATTAAATAAAAGAATACCGGTAAATATACCAAACAAATAATGTAAAGTTACAGATTTTCTGTGTTTTTCCCAATGTAATGCCCCCCCCCCCCTCCCCCCCCCCCCCCCCACTTATGCAAGGACAAGGTTAATGTAGATATCTTGCATTCCGTGTCTTCGTATGAGTGATTTTCTCCCATGCATAGTAAGTGTAAGTGCCTCCTCCCCCCCCCCCCCCCCCCCCCTTATCAATTTCATTTAATCCCTGTAGTGTCAGATAACACAAATTCAGAAATCAGAGGATACAGACAAAGCACATTTTCAGCAGATCAAAACATCTTTTAAGAATGGAAAGACTTCCTTTTACGACAGCCACCCTAAACCCTAACTCCTAACCCTAACCCTAGGACTCTTGATTTACCAAAAAATTTCTTAAGTATATAGAGCTGGTCTAACATACGAAGCTACTTTATATATTTAGCTTCCTATTTTTTAGACGTTTATATATATTTTTTTTAGTATGGGTGGCTGTCGCAAAATGAAGTCTTTCCCAATACACAACCTTGATTTAAAATTTAAAACAGAACAAGATGATAAAGGTAATTAATGGTGCAATGTTGACTTTAATATCTATCTGTATTGATGCATGGGCACCAAAATCTTGCAAGGTTAGGCTTATTTTTCAAACCTTGCTATAACTAAGGCAATGTAGAATACACTTTATTTTCACATAGCTGTCGTCACTTGAAGTACATATATACAAGATAAACAATCTGAAATCATGCACACATGTATAGATTTTAGTGGTAATCAGCACATTTGATTGGATGTACCGATTCTACAATATTACAATGAGCCATCAGTGCTAGTATTATTATGGCAACCGCTGACTGAGTTGCTGTCAGTATTACCGGTAAAGTAATTAAAAGTTACTGCAACGAGAAGCTTTTTTACTATCTTGCACACAGTTACATTCATCTCTGAATTTCTTCATTCAGCTGATGACAAATTCAGTTTATTTATAAGGTTTCAACCTAGTACTCATAAATGTGTATATATGTAGATGTATATTCATTATTTCAGAGAAAAAAGGGCAGACTGGCATCAACCAGTGGATATGGATGCCTTTTTAGCAGCTAACTGGAACATGTGAAGGCAGAAAGATCTGAATTGAATGGCGTTGAACTGGTTATGCAGCTCGAGAACTGAAACTGGTAAATTTACAAAAGATGCATCAATTTAAATATCACAATGGTATCTGAAACTAATTTGAAATATAAATAGATTATTTTTATATTAAATAGAAAATAAATATTAACATTTAAAAATTCATTGCATATTAATTATTTTGATGACATTGTGTACATTTGAGAAAATGAAAATTATTTTGCTAACATCTGCAATGCTCAAAACTACCTGAATATCATTACAATTTGTTTAAATAGGAATGAAAGTGAGAGGGGTCAATGTTGGTCTTTGATTAACAATATAAATGGGTTTCCAAAAGTGATATTTATGGACTCAATTACTGGAAAGACAATGTTAGAATATGAGTACATGTACAATAAATTATTTTAATACATGTAAGCCATAGTACATAAGGTAAAATCTAAGAGTAATACACTCGTAAGTAGAAACAGATACAAAGATATGATCCATCACATTGTCGCCCGAATAGATAGAGATAATAAAAACTGGAAGCTTGGGCAGTAAATTGGGCTGTTATCTAGGCAGTCAACCAATAAGTTAATAGTCTTTTTTCCATGACTTCTTTTCCAGTTCTTGTGTTTGTTTGTTGTACACTGCAGGATTACTCCTTGTCCATTGTATTCTTACTGCTTGTAAGGTCTTCTTCAGATTGTCGTTGTATCCTCTCAGATCACTGCACACAGTGTTTAATTGGGCATGAACAGCTTCGCCTCCCTGCTCCCCCATGAAGCCACATGCGGCCTTCCATTTACGCATCCATGGAACTGTGTGCTCTTCTAGAAGATGCATCTTGGGGGGGAACGTGTCCAGTGGGAAAGACTGTCTGAAGTGTGCAAGGTATTCCCTGATATGATGATCTGTGAGGGATGATAATGGTAGGGGGTGGGGAGTTATATACAAAAACATTTTTTTAATTGCATTTTAAGTATATGTGGTGCTTCTTTACCCAGACTGATGCTTATAATTATTATAGAACTCTGCAGACAGAACATTCATTGAACATAGTTTACTCACCTAAATCATCAATTTCAGTTTCACTTAGGAATCTTCCAGCATTGAAGAGGTTGTGGCACTTTCCATAAAGCAAGAAGAGCTCCCTGTAAGTAGTTGATATCACTTCAGCCTGCTTCTGTAGTGTGGGGCTATGTGGTACAAGTTCCCGGACCTTCTCTGTTACAGCGCTAGTAATCTTGTCTATGTTTTCAGGCTGTAACAGACATTAAATCAAACAAAAAATAAACTTCAGCATGACTTCAGTATAAGAATGTTCAATTTGTCAATAATGTCAAAATTTATTGTATATTCCATATTCCATATTTCTTATTTCTTATGATTGGATTTCATGCATTATAGAGGAGTTATTCATTAAGCTCACCTTCAAACACTTATGCACGTGGTTTCCCACAAACGTTCGGCCGTGGTATGCTTGCCGATGTACTCCAATTGCTTTTAGAGTTCTGTCAAGATGAGAAGTGACAGGTCCAGCACCTAGAGGCAGCTGTGGCTTTTTCGATAGGGCACATTGCTGTAAAGGCAATCGAGACATTATTTAACTTAGCATCATTTAAATCAATGTTCATTATTTGAGATAAAGGAAGGATATGGTTATTAATTGTCATTTCTTTATACATATACTTCTTATAACAGGACCACTGATAGATACAAATGACACTAATGTTTGAATATTATTAAAACCTACCACTCTCTCTTTCTCTTTGGCTTTCTCTTCTGCAGTTTCCAAGATGACTGGTGGGGGTTCTCCCTCTGGATACAGAAGTGCAACCATGGTGTGCTGCTCTGTGAGTTCTGTGATGTCTTGAGACAACTCTTGTAGCTTAGCCTCCATCTTGCATCTCTCCAAGTGTTGCTTGAACGCATCCTTGCAGGCAGTTTGCTCATCACTACTTTTGGCCAGAACTTCAGCAATCTGCAGATCCAACTTATGGCACTCTCTCTCAAAGGCATCAAAATGTTTGAGGTGTATGCCCAAAGACATATGAAGCCCTGGTGGGCAAACCTGAATAAAGAAAATTTACCCATATACAAAACAAAGTTGAGTTTCTTAAAGCTTGAAACTAAACAGCCTAAAATTGCAATGCAAAATGCTTAAAGATTGAAAGTAATAACCAAAATTTTCCCTAAACAAATTATAACACAAAAACACTAGTGCCAGGTATAAACAACATCTTCAGGTTGTGAAGTATTGGGCAATGCTACGGTAAGTAACAAGATCTGTTCGGCCAGGGTCAGGCATGTAAAAGTATACATGTCAGATTCAGAAACAGGCCTTTTTAAATATTTATTTTACCACATCCTGGCTGCTGATGAAGAATGTGGCAAAAGGTAATTAAGGAAAAGTACACTGTATTTCTGTAACAAAGCTATCACATTGACCATGAACTGTTATGATATGATAATGATGTTGATTGTAACTAATAATGCAAAATTGTAAATATGTTCATAATGGTATAAGATAACCTGTTTAAATCAAAAGCATCACATAATGCACATACCTGATCCACTGGAATGCTGAACATAGGCTCCTGGATCACATTCATTGCATCTTTGGCAACTTTCCTTTCCTGGAATTGTGTAAGTGATATTGCTAAGGACGCTAGCGATCTGGGCTGGGAGGGTGCTCGCTGGTTTGGAGGGATGATCATTTGTTGTTTGGTGATCTCACAGTACAAGCAACAGTGACGTCCTAGTGGAAGAACAATATGTCTGACATTTGAAAAATCATAGAACAATTCCCCTTTGCTACAGATAAAGGATGTAGTACGAAAGTTCAGAACAAAATTTCTGGTACATGTACATACATCTTGACCTACTGTGCATTTATTACAAAACATTAATACTAACCTGTCGGTCCAGTTAACCCGTACACCTTGGTTAGGTACTCATAATCCCCAAAGTGGAACAAACGAAGCGACTTCCCTCTGAATGATGGAAAGAAAGAAAAAAAAGAATAAACCTGTATATTAGTCTTCATCCAGATGTATCACATAATTGTGCATATCCTTCATATATTGCAGAAGAGTGTATTAAGTATTACATCTGTATTTGAATAAAATTTGCAAATTATATAGTACATTGTATAGTCAAGGACTTTTAACTGAAATTGAAATGTTTCCTTATTTCATTTTTCCTAAGGATAAAATTGAGGGTGTCTACCTCCATGTACAAGATGTCAGGCGGGTTAATTCTTCCTGAAGTGACTGCAGGGCAACACGTAGATTGTACTGACAGTCGCTGCCTTCAAAAAGGCCGATGATTTGTGTATTCGCGAGGCTGTTTGGCCGTCTGACGTTGGCGACCTGCAGGACCATCTTGAATGTCTTGCCTCCCTTATCTCCTCCAACCTTAAGCCAGACTTCGTTACTGGGAATACAGCCATCATGCCATGTAAGTTCACCCAATCTGTAAGTTAATAATTTATATACTGACATCTTAGGAATAGGATTAAGATTTTAAAAATTACATTCATTTCTCAATATTCTTCAGGTCGTTACATGTAACACAATGTCTGTAGGAAAGCAATTTATCATATGTGATTAAACCTATTATACTGAATTTTCTCATTGAAATCATGTCATTCATAAATTCAATGACAAATACTTGTGATAAAGAAGAATGGCATTTGAATGAGTAAATTCCAGATTTACCTAGCTGACTGGGCAAGTGGTAAAACAATTTTTCTTGCGAACGTTCTGGGATATGAGGAGTAACATACTTGTCATAATTGTCGAGAAGGTCAAAGACCTTTGCTTGTAGATCGATGACTGTGATGAGGGGTGCCCGAGAAATGGTCTTGACTTTCGTATCTTCATCTGTTCCTTGAAGAGGTACCCATTCACTGTGGAGGTTGTTCGCAATGATTTGATCCTGCAGATGTCGTACTGCGCCTTCGTGTCCTGTATGTATGTTGCGTTGTTTGAGCCACCTAGCAAGGAACATACATTGTAATTTGGTACATTTGTCCATGAAAGCAATAAGCCTCTCATATATGAGTGGAACGATAGGGTAAACGCAGTAAATTTTTAAATGAAATCAAGTTATCTGAAATTTTCTGAAATTGGGTCTTTGATGGTGCTGCAGCTGCTGCCCCCCCCCCCCCCCCCCCCCCCCCCCTCTCCACGATGCAAACAAGGGCTAATACTTTGTGGTTTCCTTGTTTAGTGGTGCTAAATCTTGTTTTCTTTTTAGGTATTGGCCTGGAAATGCCACTTTCAATTTTAAAATGTAATGATACATGAATTTAACAAAATAAATCTACAGATTTCTGCCATTTAATAGTCTTCTATAATACATGTTCTAGTCTTAATAACAGCAGTATATTCATTGATAACCCATTAAATTAATTACTCAAGTTTTACCAATTGTAAACTCACCTTTTCAGCTTCCTCAGACGTGCCCAACTAAGGCCAAAGAATCCTTTCAGTTCAAGTACGTCATGTGCAGGTATACTTATACGGTCAGGGAGGATCTCTCTCAGTTCCTCTTCATGGGTTTTGAGTTCATCCCTCAGCTGGGCAGATGACTGATCAAGGGAGAGAGCAGATCTCACGTTCTCAATGATGCGAGTCCTTTTGCGAAGGGTTACTGGATGACACTGTGAGCTACTTCTCAAGGTTGTTGGTATTTGCTTTGTCATAATAGGCTGAAAAATTCATGCATTTGATGTTAGTATGACTGTTCAATTGTCTGCAGTTGTTTCCCACTGTTAAAGCTAAGTAAAAATTATTCTAAGTTTTTTTGGCCCCATCTGCATCCTTGTTTTGTGCCTACCTCAAAATTGTTATCTTTTGTTTTTACTCTAAAATGAAAAAAATAATATTCTGAGGACATCTTCACAATGAGGTACCCAAAATCATTGATATAATGCATGTTTACCTTGTTGTGACCTCGAGTGCATTAATTAACAAAAGAAATAAAATATGAGAATTTGTGTTAAAATTAGATCAATAGCTTTCTATTATATTATTATTAAAATATCAATTATCAAATAACACGGAACTCCCTCCTCATCACCTGAAAAGAAATCTGGACAAGGAACTAGGAATCAGTTTTATTTGACCCTATTTATGAGCTCTAGTATAGTACCATAGGCAACAAGAATGTTTTATCTAATCAATTCGGCTATTGCGGATCAATCCATCAAAGAAAACTTGTGTATATCAACCGAGGTACCTTGCAAGAACATTACTCCACCTACAGCCCCCCCCCCCCATTCATTCTATTTGTGAAAAAAGTAAAAGAGAGAGAGAGAAACAAAGGGAGAAGAGGAAAAGGATAAAATAGGAAGATGCCTGGACGACCTTCTACACCGTACATCCACTTAATAAGTAGCCATCTCATTTCATTTTCTGAGTTTCACCAATGATACTTCCCCAAGCCTCCACAAATGGTCTTTTTTGTGTTGCGCAATAACAAACATGGTGCATGAATTCCATCCAATTCAAAATTGTTTTCATTAGTAAAGTTTTCATTTACCTTTTAGAATACAATATACAAATGAATGAAATCCAATTAATGATTCAAATATGAGTGAGGATCAGATCTCATTGCAGTTTGGTCTAGATCTACACATAAAATGCCATAATAATCAACTCATTGATTGTGGGCGTCAACGGAAAGACAAGACAAGACAGATAATGTACATGTATGTATTTACAGTAGAACATAGTGTTAAACTCTGCAAGAGCAAATCACCTTGTTTTAAATGATTTGTTAAACATTGCTCTCTCTGACAAGTTTCCATTGTTTGTATAATATAGGCCTATCATTTATATAAGTACATCGATATTATATATATATATATTTGCTTATTTATAACGTAAAGTTCACTTACTGGCACAGTAATAGATCAATAAATTGAGGGGGTAATGCATTATACATTCCAATTGGCTAACAATGCATTCAGCCAATTTATTCATCTATTGTTTATTTATATATAATAGATAAATATTAAAAGATTTATATTTAAATACTTCTGCTAATATATATATTATACCAGCTCAGTGAATGTAATCAGAAAAAGAAAAAATTTAAATTTAATTTGATATTGTATATTTACCTTTCTTTGTCCTGGTATTGCAAAGGAGGCTGTTTGTCCATCGTGAGAATTTGCAATTTTTTCTGTGATTATTTTTGCCCCCAGATTGTCTATCTCTCGTTTTGTAAATGTTGTGAGTGGTGTCTGTGCATTGAATTGTATGTATGTGTGATCTGTAAGTGGTTGTGTGACTGATTTGATACATGAATGTTGATTAGAATGAGTATAGTGTATGTCTGCTGTGCAATGTTTACAATGTATTCTGAGGTTTGTGATGATGTTTGTGATGTATGGTGCTGGTTGTTTAATGTTGGTGTAATGAATATTTGTTTCACATACAGGACAGTTGACAGATACTTTACAGAACAGAGAAGACATACAATCTACACAAAACAAATGATTACATGGAGTTTCTACTGGACAACACACAACATTCTTACATATACTACAAATAAGAAATGAATTGGATTCGTCCAACTCGAACAAACTAAAATCAACATGAGACTGAGTACTTGTACAAGAAGACTTTACTTTTAATTCCTGAAGGAATTCATGTGGGCCGCCAGCCTTCTTTTGGGGGGGACGGCCTCCATACTTTTTTTTCTTCGGCCGGCCCTTCTGCGTGGATGCCTGAAAAAGTTGGCATGACAGGCATCCACCAGTTCGCTTATGGGGTGACCAGTTGTTTTTGGGGACCCATGATGTTGATGCCCGCAAAGTGAGATAGCAGTAACAAGAATGACAGAATGTGGGTGGGTGAATTTGAGGGGAATCTTCATCAACATCAATTTTGAAACGGGTCCATAGGACAAACTGGTACTTGATCACTGGGTATGTGGTATTCAGCCCCTTATCTTTGGTTACCCTCCTCCCACAAAGCCTACATAGTGATTGCAAACCCTGGATATGTTGGTCCATTGCACAGACAGGGATACCCAGTGATGCTGGCAAGCCCACAACACACGATCAGAAACTTTCACAAAAAAACTTGACAATGCACAGAATTATAAAAACATACAAGCTAATACATCAAACTTTACAAAAAAGCACACAGCAACACACAAAAAAATCCGAGAATTAAGACAGAAGTGAAATAATAGGTGTCAAAATTTTGATGTTATATGGTATATTTACTTGTGATGTCTGTGCGTATGAGTGGGGCTCTCCGACGAACGATCGGACAGGGTGATCGAACGAGGGAGTTATTTCATCGTATGGGCCACGTATGTATACAATGACCATTTGCATTGAACCCTAGGCTTTCCTGCTTATGAACTTTTGAAAAAAGTGGGTCAGATGATGTTGTCTCTTCTTTAAATACCCCGCCAAAAGTGGGAAAGCCCCCCAGCTGATCGCCAGAAAGCGTCCCTGGCGACAGCGTAGCAACGAATCTACGTAAATTGTTATGGCGCTCCCTACGTTGCATCCACGTACATGCAAGGCCGGCCGAGCGCTCCTTAAGTTTTCATGATCTCCGCGCGTGCAGACATACGTGTGATTTTTGTTTCAAACAGAAAATGCAAGAAATTTCTGGACTAATCCATTCCACAGAAGGGGGGGGGGGGGAAGAGGGAGAGGGCTATTTACAAAGGAGGGGAAATTCATGTAAAACTTGTTTTGCTCTGTTACACAAGAAATTTAATTTCTAACGTGAACAGTAAGACTCTAACGTTGTTAGACCTAGCCTAGAGTCTGTGTCTTGATTCTGCATATTGTTGTAAAGTTCATTTGTGGAGAACATTACGATGGGCAATTGTCAATATACGCATAGCCTAGGCCTAGACCTATTTTCAGAGTAATGCCAGTGGCAGTGTCAATTTTGGTCGGAAAAGGAGGGTGTCCTCAAAAGAGCTAATTACTAAATTAGAGCTACGCACATTATTAATGCGAAAACTAAAAAATTAATGCAAAACTTGATTTTGAAATTGACTGCTCAATCCAATTTTTTACGTGTCACATTGCATAGGTGGGGTGAATATGTTGAGAATTAAACAATACATACATGAACGTAGGCTAGGCGCCTACACGTTGAACACAACATGACAATGACAATATTTGTATAGCGCTGCAGGTAATATGCGTACGTACGTGCAGGCCAGGGACATTTTTTCCCCCACCGACCGTGCTTTCATGAAGACCAATCGGAACCGTTTCCCGACCCTGCGTCATGAATATTCATGAAAAAATGCGAAATCTACCTAGGCTTGGTTACAAAAAAAAAAGACGCGTCCGGGTCATCATTTTTGGCGAAAAACCCAAATGTGTTAAATGTGGCCAATGCAGGCTGAGTTCATATTTTTACATTCAGTGGAATAGGAATAGCCTACTTCTGCGATGAAATATGAAATATGAATTTGAATTTTTTTTTCAATAAAAAGCTGCAGGTCCGGTGTCATCATTTTTGGCGAAAAACCCAAATGTCTTAAATCTATCCAAATTGGCCCGAGTTCTTGTTTTTCAATGTAGTGGAATAGGAATAGCCTCATTCAGTGATAAAATATGAAATGTGAATTTGAAAATTTTTTCAAGAAAAAAAATACAGGTCCGGGGTCATCATTTTTGGCAAAAAACCCAAATGTCTTAAATCTATCCAAATTGGCCCGAGTTCTTGTTTTTCAATGGAGTGGAATAGGAATAGCCTCATTCAGTGATAAAATATGCAATGTGAATTTGAAAATTTTTTCAAGAAAAAAAATGCAGGTCCGGGGTGCGTCTTTTTTTTTTGTAACCAAGCCTAGGCAGATTTCGCATTTTTTCATGAATATTCATGACGCAGGGTCGGGAAACGGTTCCGATTGGTCTTGATGAAAGCACGGTCGCCGGTGGGGGAGAAAGTCCCTGGCCTGCACGCACGTACGCATAATTTTTATGATCGTATGTGTTCAACGTGTAGGCGCCTAGCCTACGTTTTTGCAATGAAACTATTATCGATCTAAGTTAGATCTTAATATAAGAGTTAGAATTGCCTTCACGTATCCCTCAAAATGCTGGCCTAATAATAGACGTGTGGTAGACCCAACTTCAAAATGGAATCGGAATGTGATGGTGTGATATCATCAAATTTGCAGTCTATGTCTAGCCAAGACTCTAACGTTAACTACTCTAGATCTACTCTAACTAGACCAATTTTGTTACAATTTTCAATTTCAGTTAAGTTTAGATTAAGTGAATGTTATTTTAAGGTCAATGAGCATGATGAGTTAGACCTAGATCTAATCAGTACTAGTAAATGATTGATGATGGGGTAGATCTACATCTAGATGATTTTAGATCTACCTACAATAACTAGTTACGCACTTTGTTTTCATCAGCTAAAAGGTCACCAAAATAATTTGTTTTCTTGGTACTAACGTTTAGTCTGCTTCTTTCAGTCCTGAAGACTCTTGCAGTTCTTCTATTAAACTCAGGGCAATGTGCGTTACAGGAGCAGGGTGCAAGTGCTAATTACAGTGTGCATATATGCAAGGAAATTTAATTTCTAACGTGAACAGTAAGACTCTAACGTTGTTAGACCTAGCCTAGAGTCTGTGTCTTGATTCTGCATATTGTTGTAAAGTTCATTTGTGGAGAACATTACGATGGGCAATTGTCAATATACGCATAGCCTAGGCCTAGACCTATTTTCAGAGTAATGCCAGTGGCAGTGCCAATTTTGGTCGGAAAAGGAGGGTGTCCTCAAAAGAGCTAATTACTAAATTAGAGCTACGCACATTATTAATGCGAAAACTAAAAAATTAATGCAAAACTTGATTTTGAAATTGACTGCTCAATCCAATTTTTTACGTGTCACATTGCAAGGTGGGGTGAATATATTGAGAATTAAACAATACATACATGAACGTAGGCTAGGCGCCTACACGTTGAACACAACATGACAATGACAATATTTGTATAGCGCTGCAGGTAATATGCGTACGTACGTGCAAGCCAGGGACTTTTTTCCCCCACCGACCGTGCTTTCATGAAGACCAATCGGAACCGTTTCCCGACCCTGCGTCATGAATATTCATGAAAAATGCGAAATCTACCTAGGCTTGGTTACAAAAAAAAAAGACGCGTCCGGGGTCATCATTTTTGGCGAAAAACCCAAATGTGTTAAATATGGCCAATGCAGGCTGAGTTCATATTTTTACATTCAGTGGAATAGGAATAGCCTACTTCTGCGATGAAATATGAAATATGAATTTGAAATTTTTTTTCAATAAAAAGCTGCAGGTCCGGGGTCATTTTTTTTGGCGAAAAACCCAAATGTCTTAAATCTATCCAAATTGGCCCGAGTTCTTGTTTTTCAATGTAGTGGAATAGGAATAGCCTCATTCAGTGATAAAATATGAAATGTGAATTTGAAAATTTTTTCAAGAAAAAAAATACAGGTCCGGGGTCATCATTTTTGGCGAAAAACCCAAATGTCTTAAATCTATCCAAATTGGCCCGAGTTCTTGTTTTTCAATGGAGTGGAATAGGAATAGCCTCATTCAGTGATAAAATATGCAATGTGAATTTGAAAATTTTTTCAAGAAAAAAAATGCAGGTCCGGGGTCATCATTTTTGGCGAAAAACCCAAATGTGTTAAATATGGCCAATGCAGGCTGAGTTCATATTTTTACATTCAGTGGAATAGGAATAGCCTACTTCTGCGATGAAATATGAAATATGAATTTGAAATTTTTTTCAATAAAAAGCTGCAGGTCCGGGGTCATTTTTTTTGGCGAAAAACCCAAATGTCTTAAATCTATCCAAATTGGCCCGAGTTCTTGTTTTTTTCAGTGGAATAGGAATAGCCTCATTCAGTGATAAAATATGAAATGTGAATTTGAAAATTTTTTCAAGAAAAAAAATGCAGGTCCGGGGTCATCATTTTTGGCGAAAAACCCAAATGTCTTAAATCTATCCAAATTGGCCCGAGTTCTTGTTTTTCAATGGAGTGGAATAGGAATAGCCTCATTCAGTGATAAAATATGAAATATGAATTTGAAAAATTTGTTGGAAATAGCTGCAGGTCCGGGGTCATCATTTTGTGCGAAAAACCCAAATGTGTTAAATCTATCCAAATTGGCCCGAGTTCTTGTTTTTCAATGGAGTGGAATAGGAATAGCCTCATTCAGTGATAAAATATGAAATGTGAATTTGAAATTTTTTTCAAGAAAAAAAATGCAGGTCCGGGGTCATCATTTTTGGCGAAAAAATAGCCTCATTCAGTGATAAAATATGAAATGCGAATTTGAATTTTTTTTGCGAAAACGCCAAATGTCTTAAATCTATCCAAATTGGCCCGAGTTCTTGTTTTTCAATGGAGTGGAATAGGAATAGCCTCATTCAGTGATAAAATATGAAATGTGAATTTGAAAATTTTTTTCAAAAAAAAAAGTACAGGTCCGGGGTCATCATTTTTGGCGAAAAACCCAAATGTCTTAAATCTATCCAAATTGGCCCGAGTTCTTGTTTTTCAATGGAGTGGAATAGGAATAGCCTCATTCAGTGATAAAATATGAAATGTGAATTTGAAATTTTTTTCAAGAAAAAAAATGCAGGTCCGGGGTCATCATTTTTTGCGAAAAAATAGCCTCATTCAGTGATAAAATATGAAATGCGAATTTGAATTTTTTTTGCGAAAACGCCAAATGTCTTAAATCTATCCAAATTGGCCCGAGTTCTTGTTTTTCAATGGAGTGGAATAGGAATAGCCTCATTCAGTGATAAAATATGAAATGTGAATTTGAAAATTTTTTTCAAAAAAAAAAGTACAGGTCCGGGGTCATCATTTTTGACGAAAAACCCAAATGTCTTAAATCTATCCAAATTGGCCCGAGTTCTTGTTTTTCAATGGAGTGGAATAGGAATAGCCTCATTCAGTGATAAAATATGAAATATGAATTTGAAAAATTTGTTGGAAATAGCTGCAGGTCCGGGGTCATCATTTTGTGCGAAAAACCCAAATGTGTTCAATCTATCCAAATTGGCCCGAGTTCTTGTTTTTCAATGGAGTGGAATAGGAATAGCCTCATTCAGTGATAAAATATGAAATGTGAATTTGAAATTTTTTTCAAGAAAAAAAATGCAGGTCCGGGGTCATCATTTTTGGCGAAAAAATAGCCTCATTCAGTGATAAAATATGAAATGCGAATTTGAATTTTTTTGCGAAAACGCCAAATGTCTTAAATCTATCCAAATTGGCCCGAGTTCTTGTTTTTCAATGGAGTGGAATAGGAATAGCCTCATTCAGTGATAAAATATGAAATGTGAATTTGAAAATTTTTTTCAAAAAAAAAAGTACAGGTCCGGGGTCATCATTTTTGACGAAAAACCCAAATGTCTTAAATCTATCCAAATTGGCCCGAGTTCTTGTTTTTCAATGGAGTGGAATAGGAATAGCCTCATTCAGTGATAAATATGAAATGTGAATTTGAAAATTTTTTTCAAAAAAAAAAGTACAGGTCCGGGGTCATCATTTTTGACGAAAAACCCAAATGTCTTAAATCTATCCAAATTGGCCCGAGTTCTTGTTTTTCAATGGAGTGGAATAGGAATAGCCTCATTCAGTGATAAAATATGAAATGTGAATTTGAAAATTTTTTTCAAAAAAAAAAGTACAGGTCCGGGGTCATCATTTTTGGCGAAAAACCCAAATGTCTTAAATCTATCCAAATTGGCCCGAGTTCTTGTTTTTCAATGGAGTGGAATAGGAATAGCCTCATTCAGTGATAAAATATGAAATGTGAATTTGAAATTTTTTCAAGAAAAAAAATGCAGGTCCGGGGTCATCATTTTTGGCGAAAAAATAGCCTCATTCAGTGATAAAATATGAAATGCGAATTTGAATTTTTTTTGCGAAAACGCCAAATGTCTTAAATCTATCCAAATTGGCCCGAGTTCTTGTTTTTCAATGGAGTGGAATAGGAATAGCCTACTTCTGCGATGAAATATGAAATATGAATTTGAAATTTTTTTTCAATAAAAAGCTGCAGGTCCGGGGTCATTTTTTTTGGCGAAAAACCCAAATGTCTTAAATCTATCCAAATTGGCCCGAGTTCTTGTTTTTTTCAGTGGAATAGGAATAGCCTCATTCAGTGATAAAATATGCAATGTGAATTTGAAATTTTTTTCAAGAAAAAAAATGCAGGTCCGGGTCATCATATTGTGCGAAAACCCAATGTCTTCACTATCCAAATTGGCCCGAGTTCTTGTTTTTTCAATGGATTGGAATAGGAATAGCCTCATTCAGTGATAAATATGAAATGCGAATGTGAATTTTTTTGGCGAAAACGCCAAATGTCTTAAATCTATCCAAATTGGCCCGAGTTCTTGTTTTTCAATGGAGTGGAATAGGAATAGCCTCATTCAGTGATAAAATATGAAATGTGAATTTGAAATTTTTTTCAAGAAAAAAAATGCAGGTCCAGGGTCATCATTTTTGGCGAAAAAATAGCCTCATTCAGTGATAAAATATGAAATGTGAATTTGAAAATTTTTTCAAGAAAAAAACATACACGTCCGGGGTCATCATTTTTGGCGAAAAACCCAAATGTCTTAAATCTATCCAAATTGGCCCGAGTTCTTGTTTTTCAATGGAGTGGAATAGGAATAGCCTCATTCTGCGATGAAATATGAAATATGAATTTGAATTTTTTTTCAATAAAAAGCTGCTGGTCAGGGGTCATTTTTTTGGCGAAAAACCCAAATGTCTTAAATCTATCCAAATTGGCCCGAGTTCTTGTTTTTCAATGGAGTGGAATAGGAATAGCCTCATTCAGTGATAAAATATGAAATATGAATTTGAAAAAATTGTTGGAAATAGCTGCAGGTCCGGGGTCATCATTTTATGCGAAAAACCCAAATGTGTTAAATCTATCCAAATTGGCCCGAGTTCTTGTTTTTCAATGGAGTGGAATAGGAATAGCCTCATTCAGTGATAAAATATGAAATATGAATTTGAAAAATTTGTTGGAAATAGCTGCAGGTCCGGGGTCATCATTTTGTGCGAAAAACCCAAATGTGTTAAATCTATCCAAATTGGCCCGAGTTCTTGTTTTTCAATGGAGTGGAATAGGAATAGCCTCATTCAGTGATAAAATATGAAATGTGAATTTGAAAATTTTTTCAAGAAAAAAAATACACGTCCGGGGTCATCATTTTTGGCGAAAAACCCAAATGGCTTAAATCTATCCAAATTGGCCCGAGTTCTTGTTTTTCAATGGATTGGAATAGGAATAGCCTCATTCAGTGATAAAATATGAAATGTGAATTTGAAAATTTTTTCAAGAAAAAAAATACACGTCCGGGGTCATCATTTTTGGCGAAAAAACCCCAAATGTCTTAAATCTATCCAAATTGGCCCGAGTTCTTGTTTTTCAATGGAGTGGAATAGGAATAGCCTCATTCTGCGATGAAATATGAAATATGAATTTGAAATTTTTTTTCAATAAAAAGCTGCTGGTCAGGGGTCATTTTTTTGGCGAAAACCCAAATGTCTTAAATCTATCCAAATTGGCCCGAGTTCTTGTTTTTCAATGGAGTGGAATAGGAATAGCCTCATTCAGTGATAAAATATGAAATATGAATTTGAAAAATTTGTTGGAAATAGCTGCAGGTCCGGGGTCATCATTTATGCGAAAAACCCAAATGTGTTAAATCTATCCAAATTGGCCCGAGTTCTTGTTTTTCAATGGAGTGGAATAGGAATAGCCTCATTCAGTGATAAAATATGAAATAT
>CM046863.1:400083-456691 GCA_025617745.1 Heliocidaris erythrogramma
TTCCTGTCTACTTCTTTCTCAATGTGTTTTTTTTTTAATTCCTTTATCAATCTTTTAATTCTTTCAGTGCCGATGTCGCATAATGTGACAGATAGACTTGTCCTTTTCATTCACCGATTGCTCGACTAAAGGATAGATATATGGTGGTCAATGTATATCAACATTTTAAGCATAAATCAACCATTCTAAATATATGATTATAATTATATGCTACCATAGAAATTTTCAGAGAAAATAGCAGGTTTTTAAAAAGATATTACCTTATTTCAGCATTAAACAATAGTAACCACATGAGAAACCCAAAAAATAATGGACAAGAAAGAAACTCAGATATAATTTTCAATAATGCTTATGCATGAGGTTGGGGAAATTAATAATGTGTGATATCATAAGAAAATGTAAAAAATTTCGTACAAGTTTTGTACACAATATTTTGTGAAATAATTGATGGTTAATAAAAGTGCAGATGTTTGAAAAGTAAAAATTGATCATATTTTGCTAAAATTTTCAAGAGAGCTAAACCCCATGGCACAGTAAGAGTTTATAATTTTTCTTTAGATATACAGACTAATTTAAAGGGGGAATCCACCCTGATATAAAATTGGTTTTAAAAGAAGGAGAGAGTTTGGCTTTGGTGTTGCAAAGTAAAATGTGGCACATAGGTCACTCACCGGCTGTCTCCACAGTCCTCAGCTGGGCCTCGAAACCTGTATATGTGTACATTTCATCACTCGTAAACCGAATCCAAAGATAAGATCCAATGGATGTAATGCCATTGGGCATGTTATATGCATTCAAGGATGCCCTCAACGCCGAATCCTTGTACTCTGACGCTTTTCCGTCTGATATGTCTACGGAATCTTCATAGCTTACTGCACGTTGGGTGAAGTGAACCATGACACGGTATCCGCCAGGGGCCACCACCTGCCAAACGATGTCGATGTTGTTATCGTAACGTAAAGGAAAGTTTGGTGAAGTGAGGGTTTGTTTCTCATTTGCCTGTAAAAGAATCACTGTAACAGAAATAAAGTTGATCGTTTGCAAAAATATAGGCCTAATATTAACAAAAATTATATCATTATGAAAGTTTACACCATAATTATGTTCTTGTTAAATTGTAAATCCCCCATCCTTTTCTATAAATAATTCTGTTAGAACTAAAAGTTGTAAAATAATTATCCATCATTATAATCATGCAACATCACCCCACCTTCTCAGCAGAGTTTATTTACGAGGTACAGGTGGTCCTCTTGTGTACATTCCTTCTGACCACTCACTTCCTCTCTGGACACACACAGCTAACTCTTTGTTCCCCTACTGGATACAGAGGATATAATTATATAGTTGAAGAATTGCTGAATGTATAGTTTTTCTCTTCTTAGTCCCACCATCCGGTGTGGAGTTATTATACGCCTGTCTATTGATGGCATAACGATAGGAATTCAAGGCTATAACTGCTTTTATATCATATTGCCATTTCATCACTTCGTTAATAAATAGAATCACCTTGAAGTGTACATCATCATCGTCTTTGAGTTTTCTGTGTGATTTCGAACTAGTTAACACTCACCATTCACGCTACTCATCCTCGCATACTACTAAATTATCAGAGTGTTACATTGGCGGCAGCGTGAAGCGGTTTATTAACGCCGTCCCGCTCGATATCCAAGTTATTGCTAACTTTCTGCTGATGCCGATTATATACTTTTGACAAGATATTACTTTGATGAACTGTTCCTGCTTATTTATATCTTCATTGCCTCGATTACCGTGCTCATTTTTTCTTTTCATTAGATTGGATGGAGCTTGCTACTCGTCATTTTGTGAACTGACGTTCCTGCATTTCAGTGTGGACAATTTCTGCTTTCGATCTCTGTCGCCCATACTTTGCCTGTATAACCAATGTGTTGTTCTTGCCATCCCTCAGGTACCATTCCTGAATGTAACTGAGTTATCCATTCAGGAAGTGTTGCAGAATCATTTCTACACTCCACACTCGTGCTCCGTCTACTATTCGCCATGCTCCTGAGTGCTAATTCTGCTAATTTCATGTTTCCATTCTGACCGGACCTGTTCTACACTGTAAAAAAACTAAGTTACAGCAAATCTGGCGTCACCAGAGTCGCCATAACTTCTGATGTCAAAATACAGATTAGTTGTAACTTTTTCCTATGACATTGATGTACAAATAACATCAGCTTAGCTGTTATGAGTAAACACAGAACTAATCTGTATTTTTTCCCCTGTAAAAATACCGATATTTTTACAGTGTACCCTATCCCGTCGTGCCTGTCATCCTCCTGGTTGGCTCGGAGTCACCGCCCTCGTTGTCATCGTCATCGTTATTGTCATCATCATCGCCATCGTTGCTGGTCATCTGGTTGGTGCACGACTCTACCTTTCTGTCCTCCTTGCTCCTTCACTTCTGGCTGGCTTCGCAACTGTTCCTGTCATCGATTTTTTTTCTTCGATATGTTCTCCTTCTGCCTTCGCTCCTGCCTAAACGTTTCATTCACATTCGATTTCAGTTTTATCTTTTTTTGTGAACTCTACGATTGTTTCTCACAACCTACTGCATGATTTGTCGGCAACTACTCTATGGACAACACACTTAACGCAGATCTACCTCCCTGTTGGCTCGCTGACTATCTCGCTTACCCTCCTGTTTTCATGATGATGGCTGTTGGTTCCTGCTCTCTACCTCTCCTTTCGGCTACGAAAAAGATGAACCAGTTTAGGACATTACATTTTCGTCAGGCGTGGACTAGTAACTGTCTTAAATTATTCAGTTTGTTTATTTTTGTTACATGTATGCCTTCATTACTTAACGACCTGAGAACCTGAGTGAGTTTTCCCTTCTTGATTTCTCACCATGTTACACATTCGACTTTCTTATACCTGATTGTTAATGTCTGTAATCCTCTAAGTTTCGCTTCGATTTTCTTAATATTCTTTGTCTTTATTTCCGTATTATTCCAAATCCGTGCACCCTACCTATTAATTCAATTTCACCTATGTTGCTGCCCTAGTAGTTCACATTCCTTGTTTAGCGTGATTCAGATGGATTGGAAATTGAAATATGGCATGTACTCTCGCCTAATTTCCTTCTGCTCCACACATCCCCATCTTCTATCCTAACTCTTCTACGCCGATCCCAAAATTGCTATAAAACGTCAGAGCATTCGGAAGGGGAAAACTCCCCCCCCCCCTACCTGCACCCACCCCCTAGCGTGCTCACAACCGCTCCGCTGAAATGAAATCCTGGTGGTATTGTGTTCCCCAGCCCCCTTTCACCGCCTTTGCACTTCTTAAGATGGGGGGGGGGGGGGGGGGGAGGAGGGAGGCTGTCGTTGGGATACCAATTGGGCAAATTGTGCCGGGGGTAACTTTCTGGGGGGGGGGGGGGTTCCTTGTCTTAGATTCACCTCTCACCTCCCACACAATTTTTGAGATTAGAAATAATAATAATAATAATGATGATGATAATAATAATAACAATAATAATAATAAATAAATAAATATAAATGGACATATTATTATTATATTATAATAATAATAATAATATTAATATATTTTACAACTTTATAGCGTTTTCCGTGAATTGTGCTTTGCAATGTTATTTATTATTACCCAAGGGAGGTAAATGATGCACGAATTTTACTACTTTGGAAAGAAAGCTGATAGTAGGAAACTACATACTAGTATACACCTCGATGTGAATGTGGAAGTGGGTTTTCCTCCAACCTTGAAAAATTATAGTTTTGAAATCCCCGATCTGAGTCATGATACGAGAGGGTTTTTTTTTTAAAGAAAATCAAAGGATAAGACAATGGATATACATCCAGGATGGATGTTGGAGAAAGGGGTTTTAATATTAGGCGTGGTTAAAGAATGAAAATGTAGGGCAGGGGGGGGGGGGGGCGGAGGGGGCCCTTGGGGGCTTCCAATGCAATCGAAGTGGAGTGCATGAGTGGCGAATTGTGTTGGAGGAGTGGTATAGCCTATAATTAGCCTATCCAAACTTTTAAAAGACCAACTGGATGATTATTTACTATAATGATATAATTTCCCCATTTATTACTGAAAGATCCTATTATTTAGAATTTTCAAGGGGGCAACTTGCCCCTCCCCTTTAGCCCTTTATTTTCGATATCGAAGCCCAGGGGCGTCGCTAGAGGAAAAGGAGAAAAGAGAAAGGAGAACAAAAAATTAAAAGAAAAGGGAAAGGAAAGGAAAACAAAACAGAAAGAAAAGATGGAAAGGAAAAGGAAGAAAAGAATTTTTTTTTTTTTAGTCTTGGGTTAATATTTGGGCAAAAGGCGTCCCCCTTCGGCAATAGGCTGCAGCCCCCCCCCCCCCCCGAAGATTGTCAAAGTTCGATATTCGGGCAACCACCACTTCATATGCGAATTTGGGTCTCGCCCCCCCCCCCCCCCCCATTTCAAAATGTTCTAGCGACGCCCCTGTCGAAGCCCCTTCCCACTCTAGGGAGCTTTACTGTTTTCAATCTTCCAAATTTGCAAAGAGAAATTTAAGGAGAATGAGAAGTAACAGTACTGTGTAGCTAAGCATAATTTTGATAGCCCCTTTAAAAACTCATAACATGTACTCCATATTACATTCCAGAGACCACATGGGAAGGATAGCGTAGATAATGGTGTTTATTGTAGCCCACTTTCCTTTGCCCAAGGGTAATTTCTGGAGCTTATCAGTAAATTGTTTACACTTAGTAGCCCCTCTGCTTTGTTCAGAGGAATTTTTTGCTCAAGCTGGTTCTCTCCACCCACCTTTTTAGTGAGAGCAATTTTAGACATCAAGGCAGAGAGACGTGCATATAACTTTCTCCAGAAGTTAACTGCTTTGCAGCTCTTATATTCCTGCCTTGATTTTACATTTTAACAGGTAAGCTAACATTCACTGTTCTACGGTCATTTTGTAATAAGCATACATAAAGCACAGGTTTTTCTCATACAATTTGATATGTTGGTATGGATTGTTAAGTATGATTCTCCTTGCATTGAAGAATCTATTATTATATGTCTTGATATGATTATTCTTTAAGTCTCAAGATTGAGACAGATTATTTTTATGAGTTGTATATAATTATGTAGAAATAATACCGTGTAAGTTCAGGTCCCGTAGACATATCTACTGAGTTAAGAATATTATTTTGGCTTCTTACAGTAAGAGATATACATGTACCGGATTATATATTCATGCGAAATCATTGCATTTTATTACCTTACTTGTCTTTTAAGACTATGATACATTTTGATTTAATGGTTGTGTAAGAAGATATCTTTCTTCATGGGGTACACAGATTCATTGTTATTATTTGAATTCATTGTAAAATACTCATCTTTAAATAGCTTCATATTTAGTGAACACACTATGCTTAATACTAACTCATTGTTTCTGAGAAGTGTGCTATAGCATAGCAGCATGCTGTGCGTTATTAGTGATATGTTATACTATTATTGATTCATTATCTTGTTGAATATCTAAGAGAGAAATACGAATCTTGTAAATAAAAATTAGGGAGAGCAATTTTAGACATCAAGGCAGAGAGACGTGCATATAACTTCAGGCCCGTAACTAGGATTTTTGCGGGGGGGGTTCAACATTGGAAAAAGTGGACCTTTCTGAGGGAGCGAAGCGACCGATTAGGGGTGCCGGGTGGCGGGTGGGGGTCAGGGGGGCGTGCCCTTCGAAGGGTATGGGCACGAGCGTAATAAGAATTACATGTATGTGACAGGGGGGAGGGTCAAATGTGAAGCCCGAACATCTGCTACCACTGTGTAGGATTCCAAATACTGCGAGCAAGCAAAGCGATCGAGAGAAAAATAAAAATGTACTTTTAAATGGCAACATTTTATTTCATTAGTCACCAATAGGTGAAATGTAAAGCTATATCTCCGGTGATCTTGTTGCCATATATGCAGGAATCATTCATATTAATAAAGTTTTTAGGAAGTGAAGCGATCGAGAGGGGGGGGGGGGGCACTTTGCTGTTGTTCTTAAATAGAAAGTAACCGTAATATCAGGGCGCCATGGTGATAGGGCAGTGACGTCCCCGAATTGTCATAACATTGAATATTCATGGACCTCGCTGCATGAAACTATCTTGTTTATAAGGTGTGCGAGCGAGCGAAGCGAGCGAGGAAAAAAAGCACGTTACTAACTAACAAGTATTCGGGTGCCATGGCTACCTGCCTGGATATTGCAATAACATCCTTATGGAAATATTCATGGACCTGGCCGCCTGAATCTCATTTCTAAGATTTGCGAGCGAGCAAAGGAAAATGTATTTTAATTCGTTGATGTTCATGTCAATGTAGAAAGTACATGTAAGGTAACCCTGATTTCTGGGCGCCATGGCGAAAAGGCAGTGACGTGCCGGAAAACTGTCATAACATTGAATATTCATGGACATATTATAATAACATACTATGGAAATATTCGTGGTCCTCGCTGCCTCAAACCAGAGCCTGAAACCATCTCGTTTCAAAGTTTTGTGAATGAGCGAAGCGAGCGACGGTAAACGCACTTTCCTATCTCCCAAATGTTATTTCCAAAACACCCCAAGTGTTATATCGGGACATTTTGTTATTTCTGATTATCAGAAGTCAATGTCTTATAAAATACTCTCATGTCACTCCAGTTGAACAGGCTGGATTAGAGGGCCATAATTTAAGGGCCTGAATGACTAGACCAGGTCCGCCAGAAGTACTCCATGCAAAATGAGAGCGGGAAAATTTTCCATTTTAAAGTGAACAGACACATTAAATACCCCTCTCTGTTTTCCAGTATGGTTTCTATATTTCACTATTATATTGCATTACCACATATTTCATTTGAGTCTTATCATGCTTATCACTGCTTATCTTCCCACGTATATGGTGTTTTAAGCAATCTATTTCCTTGTTTTGTCAGGATTTCCTGTCCAATCTAACACTTCTGAAAGATCAAAATGCTATTCAATTTTGTCCTATAGGCTGAATCAATAATCATCTAAATGTCAGATGTCAAAGATAGTTTAATAATTACAATTTCATTCAACAGTTTCAATGGTCAATCAACTTCAACATATCTCCATTCATTTTCGTCAGATTTCAATCGAATTCGTACGACCTGGCAATCCGCTGCAAAATTTTATCATTAAAGCCATCTTTGGGAAGTCGATTTCAAGAAATTGTCATTCAAATTCGTCACATAGACAAGACCTTACAACGATCGGGTGACGATTTTGAATAACTCTTTGAACTCTTTCAGTCTTTGACAAAATCGATAGCAAAATGAAATATTAATTCCGAAAATGAATGGCGAAAGACGTATAATAACTAGGCTTTATTATGAAGTTGCAGGACGAAAGCAAATAAAAAAGTGTTAAAATTGCCTGGAAACCCGGCTGGAAACCCTGTTATCTCACATTATTTTCCACTTTCCTTCTTCTCTCCCCTTTCACGTGACCCCCTTGTGCGCCCTCCCCTATCTAAGCCAGTTGGTATGTGGAAATGTTTTGAAAATTTTAACCTAAATATCACTATTCTGATGTCACTTTGGAGAATTTTTTTTCGCCTTATGATTCTTTTTTGTTGTTGTTCAAGCAGATTTCTGCTCGCCAGCTTGAGGGGGGGGGGGGGGGGGGTGTTCGAACCCTCTGAACCCCCCCCCCCCCGCCTCGTTACAGGCCTGCCATGGATACTACAAACGAATTTGAATAATTCTTTGAATGACGCTTTGAAAAAATCGATTGCAACATGGCACAACGTACAAAATTCGAAAATGAATGGTGAAAGAAGAAATTGATTAATTATACATTTGCCAGATTAGGAAGTTACGGGAAAAAATCAAAATAAAATGTATTAAAAATAATAGACATTTTCCCTTTCCATCATCTCTCCCCTCGCTTCTTCTTCTTTTTTTTAAATCTTTTTTTTTTTCAAGCGGACCTCTGCTCGCCAACGGGGGGGGGGTTCGTTCGAACCCCCTGAACCCCCCCTAGTTACGGGCCTGAACTTTCTCCAGAAGTTAACTGCTTTGCAGCTCTTATATTCATGCCTTGATTTTACATTTTAGCAGACGTTCCACGTCCATTCCCCCGTTTGGTCAAGCTCCGTGTGGGGAGTGGGAACACATTTTGAGGTCTGTAACTCTTGGGTTGGTCATCAAGGCAACGCTCTCCGCCTGGCAGTCAGACCCAACTTCGGAAAACCGAGCACAGTTATATACTCCGAAAACGGCGTATGCGTATAGAGCCCTCATCGTTCAGTACGAGACAGTGTGTACAAAAGGCATGAGGAAAATCTTGCAAAGTCAACCTGCCAACGATATACATATTCTTAAAAATAATGCTGCGTGTCAATCACCTTCAAAATCCTTGAATGATTCGTCATATGAAATGACTTTCAAATGACAAACATTTGAAATAAATATATCCGCAGCATTATTTTTTGAAAAATATATTATCAACAGCCGGTCGACACTGCACGATTTTACCCATGCCTTTTGTACACACTGCCTCGCACTGAACGATGAGGGCTCTATATTCATCTTGTTCTATACGTCGTTTTCGGAGTATATACCTGTGCTCGGTATTCCAGAGTTGGGTCTTACTGCCTGGTCGACAGATTTATTACATTCTGAAGGATGACTAGTTACTAGAAGACGGTCTTGCTGTTATGTTTCTTAAGTTGTTCTTTTGTTTCTTTCGATCCTTGATCTTTTCTTCCGTTATTTTATCCTTCTCACTTTAAGCTTAAGTTTTATCTACTTTTGTTACATCCTCTGTCATACACAGTACATTGTAAAGCCCTGCATGTGAGCTATTATCAGTGTGTTTGTTAAATTGACACATATCATTTATCTGTGAAATAAGAGAGTGCCACTTTGTTATACTCGGAATTTATTCTCAGTGTACTTTTGACACTGGGTAATAATAAATATCTCTTTTGGATTTCTTTTGCACAAAATTCATGTTTGAACTTTTCTTTTGTTTTAGTAGATCTCCGTGTTTGGTAATTTAAATTAATCGAACCGGCGCAGGCATAGAGAAGGCGTATGCCATTTCACTACCCTTTGCCCATGATTTTCTGACAAGGAGAGCGCAGGTTTGGCTTAGAATTAATTTTGCAGTAGCAAGACCCCTCTTTCCCATAGCGTCTAAAAAAAGTACCTTTGGACGGGCTCCCGTGTATTCAGGTAAATGTCACCCCCCCCCCCCCCCCCCCCCGTTCATGTTGTAAAGGACATGGGAGCGACCTTATCATGTACATTCATTACCACATGTGAGTTGCCACGGACTTAAATTTAAAGCATTCCTAATGGCCGAGCACATTCACGTTCGGGGGGGGGGGGGGGGGGGCTGGGGGCTGGCAGCTGCAGAAAATGGGGAGGAAAAGGGGAAACATTTTAAAGGACAATATTTTGGGCGATTTTCACCTCCCATTCAAGCAGCGAGGTTGTCTATTTGTTAATTTTTTTTTTATTCCGTGTTAAGTATATTTTCACGACAAAATTTAGAAAACAAGATGCTTACTCGCATAATTTATGTTTCGTCAGGATCTCGAAAATTCTATCCAGGATTAACTGCCTCAATTCATTTCCACAAAGCGTTTGAGGTTAATAACAGTTTTAGTTTCTTTTCTTTTCTTTTTAATCAGGGAGGATCGGGGTCAGTTTCATAGTTTGTCCCTAGATAAGCCACTGTATATGACATTCCTCTACCACAAGTCATTTTTAAGTGCCTACCAAACGCCATAGAATGACCAACCCCCAAGCCCCCCCCCCCCCCCAAAAAAAAAAAAAAAATATATATATATATATATAAAGGACGGGGGGAATTGATTGGTTCAGTAAGAAAAATGCAATATTACAGGAAGTCCGGTTGTACTACATTAATGCCTAGTTCACATTTGCCCCGGACGCCGTGCGATAAAAGTGTCTACGATTTTCCGTGCGATTTTTGTGGGCATCGTATGTCGCTAAGGGCTACGGCATTTGTGTTCACATTGTCTACGGGCATCGTGCAATTTGTTCTTCGGGACCTCGGGGGCAACCCGTCTAAATTCCGTACAGGCATTGTGCGATGTCAATGCAGTCTCCGTACAGTCTCCATAACCTCCATGAGAAAATCGTACAGAGCCCGCACGGCTCCCGTGGCGAGGCTTCACGGAGGTGGTGCGGTGAATGTGCAGTCACCGTGCCGTTTGAGGATCCCATTCCCCAGCAATAAGGATTATGTGTACATGTTTCATATTTTACGGGTACTGCACGGGCAGCGAGCGGCACCTTTGCGATAGCTGTGCGAGGGCCGTACGAACGTACAATCTCCTTACAATATTTTTTTTGCCCCCATGTCCAAAAATCGTGCTTGGCCATTGCACGGTGCCCGTGCGAGGATTGTGCGATGTCACCTACGACATGACTACGGGCTACGGTCTTACGATTTTTAAAAATTTGTCAAACTCCTCTCGACAGCAAATCGTAGAGGCTGCGGAGCCCGTGAATCCGCACGAAAATCTTACAGCCTCCGCACGGAAAGGGGAATACGGGAATTTTACGGGCTCCTTAGACACATCGCAAACCAAATGTGAACTAGTAAACTACTAGTATAATGAATGGGGGTTTATGCACGTTTGGGCTAAAATCACTTGGTCTAATTTCCAGATGGGCTACCTTCATTCGGGCTAAACCCTTTTGGTTCACTCTTCATTTGGTCCAATTTGCACTTGGTCTAATAACCAGAAGGTCTAGTGACCACTTGGGCTAATTATCACTTGGTATATTTACCATTTGGTCTACTTTATTTTGGTGTCGCTTGGTCTAAGTACCAGTTCATCTAATGTCAGATTGTCTAATTCCCAGTCAGTCTAAAACTAGTTAGTCTACAGGCATTTCGTTTAAACCCACTTGGTCTAATAGCCATTTGGTCTATGTAGCATTTATATGGTATAATCATGCAGTTGGTTCACTGTTTGCCCAGGGCGTCATAATACCTAGATACGCCACTGCCGTAAAAGAAGAAAAAGAAGGCAGTGAACAAGTATAAGTATATAAGTATATTTTTGTGGGTGCTTGGAAAGGTGAGGGGGCATTGTGTCCCCTGCTTTTAGATGAACAAATAATAATAATAATAAAAATAATAATAATAATAATAATGATAACTAGAACTGCAATCGTATCAGAACGATGTGCATGCATTGACGTCTGTATTTTGTATTTCCTTGAACAGTAAAATAAATAGTATCTCTTAAACTATCTATAGCAATTTGTTTGAAGTCTGTAGCATCTAGAACAGTGGAGATAGGCAAAATCTAACAAAAGGTACGAAAAACGGACAAAATGGCGCCTGGGCGATCATGCATGAGTGATTTCGGAAAATGAAGAGTTCAGTGCATTACATGGCATGCCAAGGAACATGCATACGAAATTTGAATCGAAATGGACAAGGGGAAAGGACCTAGACAGTGATCACAAGCACTGCATGCAAAACAAATGGGCCACAATGGAAATCTGGCTCCTATAGCCCGCCATAGTTCCATCCATAGTGGCATATATGCAGGATATAAAATTGCGTTTAAAACGAAGCGCTTGATAGATTTTGAAAATCCGGCTCGAGAGTCTCTTCATTTTGCCTCGAAGCATGTACCTGCCAAATTTCAAGAAAAATAAAGATCGTTCAGGGGGTCAGAGGCGGGAAACCGATTTGCCCCATAGACAATACGTGTAATACATGTGCAGGATCCGTATAATGACCTGACTTCAATCGCGATTTACTCAAAATATTCTGTGAGACCATATATCTTTTTTTGCATCCCTGACGAGGGAATTTCATTGCGGTCATTGTGAGCCAACTGCGACTAGCGCGCCATTTAAAATAAGCATATTATGCAATATTATGTAATGCATAGTAAATTAAGGTTTTTGCGTAATATCTTCGCGATGACGTCATCGATTTCAACCAAATTTGGTTAACAGTTGTCAAATACACAAATACACATACCCACCAAATTTCAAAGACGTACGTTGAACGTTCACAAAATTAGAGCAAGTTGTCTTTATTTCGGCATTTATGCAAATATTGTGATTTTCAAGTGCAATTTTCTCAAAGTCGGTCAGAGATGAGGTATATATTTTTTTATTTGGCTGAAAAGGGTATATATTGAAGTATCTAAATCCAAAAAAGGGTACGGGTTTACCCAGGCATGACGGAGATACGGCCACATGAAGAGAGCCGTTTTGAAAACTTTAGAGGGCGCTGTTTATATAATGCGTAATCAGAAATGCATGGAATTTAGCTGAAATGTGTGCAACGACAAGACCAAGACATGGTAAAAGTTTGAGACAAAAATCAATTGATATGACAAAGTTATAGGAATTTTTAATATTCGGGAGTGAAAATTTCAAGAAATTTAGCGTTTTTCAATATGGCCGATTGCGGACTTAAATTTACAGTGTGAAGATGGCATTTTTCGTATTATTTTTTTTATTAGAATGTAAAGAGCAACTCTTGGACTATCTATAGGAATTTGTTAGAAGTCTGTAGGATGTAGGATAGCTGAGATGGGCAAGGAGAACAAAAGGCATGAAAATGGCCCCAAGACGGACAAAATGGCGCCTGGACGGTCATGCATGAGTGAGTTCGGAAAACGAAGACATCAGTGCACAACTAGACATGCCAAGGAACATGCATACGAAATTTGAAATAAAATGGACAAGGGGAAAGGACCTAGACAGAGCTCACAAACACCCTGTGCAAAACAAATAGGGTCTGAGGTCTAAGAAGAAAAAGAAGAATGCAGAACATGAACAATAACAGAGCACTGAGGTTCAGCAGACCGTTGACTCGTTGTCCCAGTGGTGTGCAACAAACAGTTTGAAATTGAACCCTACTAAATGTTTCATTATGCAGGTTGATTTTGGTAAATATAATCGAATCCCTCCCAATGTTGCTCTTGATAACCACACATTAGTAGAAGTCGGTACAATGAAAATATTAGGAATCCTCATTCAGGTAAATCTGAAGTGGGATGACCAGGCCAATCAAATGGTCAGTAAGGCAAACGGTCGAATGCACATGATTCGATCCCTCATCCCATTCAGACTTCCGGTGAAGGACTTGATACTGATATACAAAGGGTTTATACGGCCATTATTGGAATATGGAGTACCTGTTTGGCATCCCGGCCTAACAAAAGCTCAGGCCACAGCAATCGAAAGGGTCCAAAAGAGGGTGTTGAAGTTGACTTTGGGTCCTTCCTACATTTCATATGATAATGCCCGAAATGTTTCGAGTACGGATATGCTAGAAACCAGACGTGATCAAGCCTGCCTCAAGTTTGGCAAATCATTGTTACATTCTAGTAGTTTCCGAGACTGGCTCCCTGAGATAAATGATCCTGGTAGACAGTTGAGAAATTTAAAGTTGTTGAAACCCATTAGATGTAGAACTGAAAGATACAAGTCTAGCCCCATTCCCTTCATTGTTAAAACTCTAAATGAAAATTTGAATGAGAATTAAATTATCATTACTTCCCGCCTCTTGCCGTAGAAAACCCACTGAACATTGAATGTAATCAATAAATTAATATTTTAATCTTGCCAATTTATGTGACCGGACCTAGCCGAACGAAGCATTTGTGGGTGATAAAAAAATGATTCAATTTGGATTTTTTTCCCCCCTTTCGGTTAGTACTTGTTTTAGTTATGTACTTGTGTATAAATAATTCGAAACGCCTATGAGTGTTTGTATTTGCTGGATCCGGTCAAATTTCTTTTTAATTTTTAATTGTATAATTTGTTTCCATACATATATTTTAATACATTGATTGATATGATTAGATGTAAATGTTATGATTTTATTACATTATATATATATATATGTTTGTTCACATTCATTAATATCTGTCTTTGAATGTATGCACTTTGAAATATTTTATAAAATAAAATACAATATGGTGTTAAATATTATTTTATGTACATCAAGAAAATAATTCCCACTATTTTAGCCATGTTTTTCTCCAAACACTTTATTTTGATTCAAAATGGTCACAGTTTTTTTATCTGATACATCTCCATTGTAATTTAGTTTCCAAATTACGCCTCTCATCCTGTCAATTCCCCTTCTATCTCCCCTCCCTTTCTTTTTCTTACCCCCCTCTCTTATTATAAAAGCCCTATGTAGTTTCCTATGTTATTTTGTAAATCTTTACTGCAATTCAGTATTACTGCGAATGTAAAGATCTTTGTTATATTGTTTTATGTCTTGTTTTTGAATCAATAAATACCATTATTATTACTGACGTCATGACGTCAATGCAATAATAGTTGCATACTCTTCTTTCTTCTTTCCTTTTTCGTTTTTCTTCTCTCTCTCTTTGGTCACTTGACAAATCATAGGGGTTGCCCCCTACCCCCGTCCTGTAGCGCCGCCCCTGAAAAAGCAGTTTGCATAACTCAAAAGAATCAGAGAAGCTTAATGGCAGAATATTTAGTTCTTGATATGACAACAGTGTGACACCTTTGAGCAGGAACTAAGTGAGAGCGAGAGCTAAATGTTTAATAATATTGCAGCAATTAAGATATCCCCCGCCCAAAGCTTGCTCGGTACGCTCGCTCGCACTCACTTATTGTTACTCATGGCAGTAATGTGTGTGTGTGATTGGGTTTTTACAGACGTGTATCAATCAGATAAGATTATTTACGTCTGGGACCGACCTTTAACGTCACCATCCGAAAGACGTGACTCAGTCTCGAACCTGGGTCCGCTGAATCAGTTTATAACTTCCACTGGTAGCTGGATTACATGGCAGTAAAGTCCTATCTATCTCTTTTATTGGGAGATTGTGCTTGAGATTAAACGCTTTTGCTGCATCTTCGTCATGAAATCACTGTATAATGCAAGCTTCATGCATGACCTTCAACAAGAACATAACATTTTTGGTCGCTCGCTTGCAAGTTAGGAGTAGAGCAGAATTGCATATTGTGGATTAAAAAATATATCCTTAAAATTTAATGTGTGTTAAATACTGGGTGATTTCACGCTCTGCGTTGGTGTTTGGTGTTAGTGTTTAGAGCGAAATCCTAAAATCGAGCTCAAACACCGCTGTTCAGATTAAAAAGCCGATACCTATATCCTAACAATGTGCATCGATAGCGTAACACTGGCAATGTCTCCTTTTCTCCTTTTCCCTTTATGTTTGTTTATCTATCTGTGCTGTTGGTGTGGCCGTTCCTCCTTCCTTACTTGTTTTATCTGTTCGTTTGCTGTTTTTTGTTGTGTTGTGGTGGGATGGAGGACGGGTGATAGTGTCTCTTACCTTTTTTTTCTTTCTTTCTTTTTTTCGATTTTCTTTCTATCAGGTTTTTCTTTTTATTTTTCCTCTTTTAATTTAATTCTTTCTCTCTGAAGGAAATTGCTATATGACCCAACAATATATAATTTTGTTTTAAAGAATGTTAAGATAATTTCATACGAAATATAAAACTTTATTTACGATTTGTTTATTGAAAATACATTTCACTTGTCTTTTTTTCCTTTTTTTTTTAGGTAATGAAATGAAATGTGTAACTTAAATATATTTTTACATGCAAGGTTCTGTATTGTTTTGAAATGTGAAAATTCAGTTAGTAATATTTATGTGAAGATTATTTATATTTTATGAAATGTTTCTTATGTTTGAAATGTATATTGTATTGTATGAAATGTTTGTTATATTGTATGAAATGTTTCAAATTATGTTCAATTTTCTTTGAGAGAGAATAATAAAAACTTCTGAAAAAAAAAAAATGGCGTCAGCACCAGTTTTAACGAAGGAAAAAAAATTGTTTAAAACTAGTTATTAGTCTAGAATATGGTTAAATTACACGAGTAGTCCGGTAATTCTAAAATAAATAATTATTTGATCTAGAGTGCGGTAATGGATATTCTTGAAAGGAACAGTAAGTTTAGATATGATTTCTCTCGAGTTTCTCACTTGCAGCAGAAAATGCTACGGTAGCTAATGCAGCTAGACGCCGGATCGGACGGCGTAGCGCGTACAGGGCAAACAGCCAAATTTCAGGCATTGGCTCAGATTAGCCGTGAAGTTTCATGACTTCTGTATTGTAAATATTGATTTAACTCTCATCCTAGTAAATGATGTGGATTCTCTGGGTTTTTACCTACGGAATATCTAACGTCATTTTTATCAAATCTATCTTGAAAAGAAAATTAGGTAGGAATTTTTATTCACTCCTTCAGCCCAATTAAAAAGCAAAAGTAGTTCCTTTCCGTGTGCTCTAGATCGAATGTTAGACCAAATGTTGGCCTAGATCTAATTTCAGGCCTATATGAACATAATACCTCTTAACACCTATGAAATTACACTTCGAATGACTTTATTTCTCATGACTAATCAGCAAAATTTTCCATAGCTAGCAACACCAACAACAACACCGACCGTAAAATCGATATTTCTTAATATCTAGGGGTATAGTGTTAGTGAATGGGAATTTGTACATGAAATTAAACACCGGCGGCCAAGCTCGGTTCAGCAGGCGATTATTAACAAAAAATAAACACCTGCAACCGGAACTACGTAAAAAAAAACTGAGGTCAACCCCTAACACCGACTGATTTTTTTCTCATTTCATAGTCGGTGTTGGATCACGATTTCGCGGCAAAATAGACACTAACAACAAACACCAACACCGAGGGTGAAATCATCCAATGTAGGGGTTCAGCAACGTATCAAAACGCCATTTTCCATTCTTGTCTTCACCCTTTCTAATTAAGTTTCCCCCTTTTCCAAAAAAAAGGTACCCAGTTCGTTGAAACCCCAAGTCTGTGGGTCGTCTTGCCCCTCCTATGAAAATACCCTGATTCCTCCCCTACCTTTTACTGACTACTTGCAAAGACATTTGTACATTGGATATCCAATGAGAAACATCAATAACAGATTATCAACCAAACAAACATAATTTGAAGTGCAATACAAAATCAGGTTCTTCTACTTCTCCAAATTTTATTAACCGAAATGGAAATTCTTTTTGCCCAATTGATAGTGGGCCTGGCAGCCACTGTGCAGCGCCAGATCGACGTTGCTCTATCCTTTCAATTATTGAACGCCAAACAAGGTAGCAGCAACTCCCATCTTTTAACGCCTTTTGGTATGACGCGGCCGAGGTTCGAACCCACGACCTCCCGATTGTGACTACTTAAGTCATGAAAGGAAGAGACCTATGAATGTTTTAAGTACTAAAAAACAAAACCAAATAATTGATTTTGATGAATTAAATAATTAATATATAAAAATGTAGGGATATTGATTGATCTTGATATAAGTAGCAACAAGGTGAATAACTCTTTTAATACTCATTCATTTACCTAGATGAGAATGGAAAAAAATGCAGTTATTGAAAGGGATTAATAGGTACATTTGATGCAAAGAAATGAAATAAAGGGAGCACTTATATCAGACAGAATAGGGGCAATTATAAGATTGCAAAAAGGGGTACGTGTTATAATATAAACTATACTTATAGAAGGGGAATAATAATAAGAAGAAGAAGAAGAAGAAGAAGAAGAATAAGAATAATAAGAATAATAAATGTAACTTATATAGCGCCAAATCCACTCTGTGGAGTGCTCAACGCGCATGTAGAAATTAATTAAGAAATAAACAGAAATTTAGGACACGCATGGGCAAATGATCTTTCCCCCCAAGATCTTGCGACTTTAGGGATCACAAGAGAACTGGAAGTGGATGAGCGCAAAGATCTCGCGGGGGTGTAATTTTGAATTAAAGAGGTATTGTATTGGGGAGCAGAACCGTGAACGCAGTGAAAAGTGAGCAACAAAATTTTGAAAATAATGCGATGTTTGACAGGGAGCCAGTGTAGCGACTGCAAAACAGGGTAGATATGAGTACGCTTGGTGGACAGAGTAACAATGCGAGCCGCAGCATTTTGAAGCTTCTGGAGCTTGGGCAACATCTGTTCAGTAGCAGACTTGGACAAATATTTCCGAATAAAACCGATATTACGTAATTGGTACCTAACTGATCTGCAGATATTTGAAATTTGATTAGACATTGTCATATATGAGTCAAACATAACACCAAGATTGCGACAAGTCTGCGACAAATAAATTTTGTGGCCAGAAAATGAGATGGAATTAATATCAATTTTACTAAGCTGCACTTTAGAACCAAATATACACTCTAAAAACTCAAGTGCTATTTTTAGCACCTCAAGATTTGGAGGCAGCACCTGTAAGGGCACGCATACTGACTGCACAAATTGTGCTAAAGTAGCACTTGTACAAGAGCTATAAGTGCACCAGTCCAAGTGCTACTTTAAACACTTTAAGTGTAAGCCTTTTCACTCTTCTGGTGCTATTAGACGCATGCAGTTTGCAAAAACCATACTTCTAGTGCATTAAATAACCCATTTTAGAGCCCCCAAAACGGCACTACTAGTGCTAACACTTTTGCACCCAATATAGTACTAAAGAACATACACAAACAGTATGCACAAAATCACACCTGTAGTGCTGAAAACACTTATTTTTAGATTGATATGAACTGGTTGTATACATGATGATGTGGACTAAAACCATGGCATGTGGATTAAGTGGCAATTTCGGAGGTTTAATTATTGTTCCATTTCGGCAATCCACAATCGTGACGAAAAAAAAGCACACACACCGCCTTCCAAACTTCCCGGGCCTGGCCGGCGCGGTCGATTGCGCCCCATGCCTGGCTGACCCTAGCCTTTTGACAAGGCCTCGTGACTTGGTTATTTTCCACGTCATGCTGTGCCTGAGATGAGACTAGCCGGCGACGAAAAGAATCAACACGGCCCGGGTGCGTGTTATTTTTTGGTAACCAAGCCTAGGCAGATTTCGCATTTTTTCGTACTAATACGGTTTATTCCGTCAAGACTAATCGGCATGAATATTCATGAAAACGAATTTTAGCTATATAATAAAACGAGCAAGGGCATCGAGCAGCTGCTCTGTGTGGCGCAATCGGATAATCCAGTCCTCTCTTGGTGAAGAAACCAAGAGTTCTAATCTCGGAAGAAGATTATATTACGAAATTTTCTTTTGCTTATTAGGGTTAGGGTTAGGGTTAGGGTTAGGGTTAGAGTTAGGGTTTAGAAAATACAAGTCCGATACTTGTAGTCTGTTTCAAAGTCTTCAAAAAGGGGTTTCTGCCTAGGCTTGGTTACAAAAAAAAAAAGACGCGGCCCGGGTGAACGCGCGATCGAGCGACTTTAGTCGCGAGGCCTTTTGGAACCTGGGTTTCCATCGTCCGATATGAATTATTCACGAGTTGACATTCGTATGCTAACACGCCTACCGAGGATTATCGACCAATCACAACGGTATCTGCGGGGCTTGCTTTCCATGATTGATGTACTAGTAGCTTGCACGGGCCGCGCTAGCTCGAGATGAAGGCGAATTTGCATACCAAATGTATGCTGACGTCATGCGAAGATACGTTTGCTGATTGGCTCCTACCTATAAGGTAGCAGATCCTCGCTAGGAACAAAGGATAACATAAGAAATACAGGCCAGGTTCCAAAAGGCCCTCGGACTCACGTCGCTCGATCGCGCATTCACCGGGCTGGGCGGCTAGTCTTGTTATGCAGCCACTACTAGCTTACTTGCCGAGAAAAATAGCCAAGTCACGAGGGCCTTGTCAAAAGGCTAGGCTGACCCCGCATGATCAACAATTTTCATGTCAACGACGACGCGTACCGTAGACGTTTGGCAACATCACACATGCTGAAACATGGCATTTCCACTTCATTGCTTTTCATCATGTTTCATATCCACCACCACAAAGATTAATGTAAATATCATATTATTTGATACCTTTATTCGCATAAAATTACAGAAGTTCTAAATTTAATGTCTTAAATTGTTACTTACCACGCCATGCCTGTGCAGCAGATGATGGCACTTGCACTACAGTTTTCGTTTGGATAGGCATCTTTTCAAAGAAAGATAATACGTAAGCTTGCCCGACATAGCAACCTACAGAATTCAAACTCTATGAAAGAAAGACATCGTAGACCAGGTGACTAGAATAGCACGTCAATGAACACTTGGGAAAGCGCATTGTTTGCAAGTTGGCTATCATTTGGCAGACTGTCAAATACCAACCATCAATGAACACTTTGTTGCTTTTCAGTGGATTTAATGAAAAGTATAATTGAATGAATATATGAATGTCAAATGACCTTTATCTGCTCATGCGGATAAATTATTAGCTCAGAATTGTGCAGGTGCTATCACGGGACGTTGGTCAGCACTTGAAGTGTAAAACGAGCGTCCTAACATTCAGCACTTACTTTTAGCACTCAATTTTCTGCACCTTATCATCTCCCAGACGCAAATGGCACGTGAGGTGTTAGAAATAGCATGTCAAGTGCAAACTTCCAATTAGCACTCGTTTTTCAGCACTTCAATTTTTAGAGTGTAAGGAATTCACATTTATCTGAATTCAGTTTCAGAGAACGTGCGAGCATCCAATCGAGAACATCAACCATGCATGATTCAAGGCGATGAACAGCCCTTTCCGCAGCGGATTGATCTGAATTAAAGGAAATCATGAGTTGAATATCGTCTGCATAAATATGATAATCTATGCCATGTTGTAGCAGAACTTGTCGCAATCCAATTAAATAAATTGAAAAAAGAGTCGGCCCGCCCACGGAACCCTGTGGCACTCCGCAGGAGAGAGGCAAAGTAACTGATTTGCAACCATTTGTACAAGCGATCTGTGAGTGGTATGAGAGATAGGACTCGAACCATTTGTATGCCTCACCCTTGACACCAAATGAACTAAGTGTGTTCAAAAGAATAGTATGATTGATAGTGTCGAAGGCGGAGGACAAGTCTAGGAGCAGGAGAGCAGTTGAGTACCCTCTATCCATCCCTTGCAGGATGTGGTTGGACACATTCACAAGCAGTGTTTCCACGCTATGATGGGATCTGTAAGCCGATTGGAAAGGGTCAAACAAATCATTGGCCAGGAAATAATCTGAAAGACGAGAAAACACAACCCTTTCAAGAATTTTGAACAAAAAAGGTAAGTTTGAAACTGGTCGATAATTTTGGAGGGAATTTCGGTCCAGAGAAGGTTTCTTCAACAACGGAGTAACGTAAGCAGTTTTCAATGAAGAAGGAACATGTGCCTGCTCTAAACTCAAATTAACCAAGTAGGAGAGGATGGGAGCAAATGTGGAGGAGCAATCCTTTAATAATTTTGTGGGAACAGGATCTAATTGACATGACTTGGGGGCAATTTACGTAAGAGTGACAAAATCTCATCTGGGTTAGTAGGTCGTATTACTTCTAAGGAAGAGGAAGTGAGGGGATGAAGTGGTGTTTCGTCAGGAGATAAGCTGTCGCAGATGGTCTTGACTTTCGCCTGAAAGAAGTGGATAAATGTAGAGGCCACTTGCTGACTGTGTGGGTTGGATTTGCATTTTAATTGCATTTTATTTAAAGGAGGAATTCTCAATAATATAACAGCCTGGGGCGGTGAATTTGAAGGGCAACCCCAAGACTTGATGCCATCCAGTGTCTGTTTATTATATGGGTCATATCTTCAAGGCTTTTCTTAATATGAATGCATTACTTATCTTGCTAATCCAGCTAATACTTGGTCCTTTTTCTCTCTGTTTTGTAGGGGCGGTATAATTTATACGCATAAGCAGACAATTCAGATGACTTACACCATACGAACGTCATTTATATTACGTAAAGTTCTTTTGAATTCTTTCTACTATATCCCATCCTGATACCTCTCCAGCTGACATAACTCAATGAATGGGGATGGGGTTATATATTCGGGGGCGTCTGACGGGCAACCCCCGCCACTTAATGTCTTACAAAGGGGATTTACGATAGAGAGAATATGCTGACCACTTCCATTCTACTTTCTTTCGTTATTTTCCCTACCACTGTCCACTTAATACCTTGCAATCATGAACATTTAACACTGGAATTCACCAGGTAGTCCCTTCTACCTATCATTAGTATAAAAAAAGGGGGGGGGGGGTCGTATCACCGTTGTAGCCCAACAATGTTGTCATCCAGTGGCCATTTGTGGTACGTGGAATCAAGGTTGATATTTATCATCCATCTTCCTTTAATATCAAAGTTCTCCTGCTGATCCAGTAAATTCTAACCCCTCCCCTCTATGTTTCTTTTTCTGAGCTTCTTTTTTGGAGGGGGTGGGTGAGGAGTATTTGACAGTCGTTTAGGGCATTACAGCTGTGAATTCGCTTGAGTGCTTAGGTTTGAAACTTTATCGATCTAAGCCTACCTAGCACAATGAGAGAAGGGGGGGGGGGGGGTAGGCTGCGTTTGCAAAATACAAAATGAAATGTGATTATTTTTTTAAATTTTCCCTCATGAAAACCGAGTAAAACAATGAAATGTCCCCTATATTCAGATTATGCAAGAGCGAACGTAAATGGAAATCTCGACATACGTTTTTTTTTTAATATAGGAGTGCATAAACCTTTTTATTAAAGCTGCCCGGATATAAGCAAATATAATGCATACTTTTTTTAAGGGAATGGGGGGGGGGGGGGGTTGCTCAGATTTTAATATCTATTTGTGTGCGTTGTTCGACGTTCGAGGACTATTGTCCGGCTTCCGAGGACCATTGTTGTCATGATTTTTCTTTTGTTCTCTGTCCGAAAATGTCCTCGGATATAATGCTAAACAAACGCACACACACACACACACACACTAACTCCTTTCGAATAACAAAGCTACAGTTTGGCATCTTCCATTTCAAAGTTTTCCTTTTGTTCTTTCCTTTGCGCCCCCCCCCCCCCCATAAAAGAAAGGGGGAGATACTGGCCTGTAACAAAAAGCACCATTTCCCTCCAACAAACAAATGCACTCGCGTAAAATTGCTCTTTATAATCATTTCATAGTTCCTACCATTGGCAAGCATACAGTCTCACCTTTAAATATTAATTTCTTGTTCATCCTCCATAATCTCATTGAAAGACAAATATTACAGTACATGTACTTACACACAAAATAAAAGGTACGGTTTACATGCTTTAATAATTTTGATTTCGTATCACTTTATTGTCTTCAATAAAGGAACATAGTATAAACATAATAAGAGTTGCACATTCACAAACATAGCGGTAAGAGTAATCCAGGTCCTAGCACATTACTGCCAAGGCAGGACATACAATACAAAACATACAAAAGAATACAAGTCATAGTATCACAAAACATGATTGGCGAGATAGATCTTATTATAGTTATTATTATGTATTCAGGTATATCAGTTTAAGTTTTATATTAAGGGAAATATTATAATTTAAGTATAATTTCAGTTCCTCAATAGTATACATGCTTAATTGTTACGAAGGCATAGACTTTCTTTTTTGACGTCCACGTGAAGCGCTCGGACATGGACGACCCCACCCGCCCGCCACGAACAATCGCGCTCCGGCAGTCGGAACACGAATCGCACTTATCAAGTGCCGCTAGGTCGGACAAATACTATGGCTTGTCCGTCCCAGCAGCACACAACCCACACAACTCGCACTCCGACCACCGAAGCACAACCATCCGCGACAGGCGAATGGAATCATCCACATCCAGGCACCCATGCATGCAGCCTGGCTGCCTTATTATTACTGTTATAATAATTATTATAAGTATTATTATTATTATTATTATTATTATTATTATTATTATTATTATTACTATTATTATTATTATCATTAGTACTATTATTATTATTATTATTATTATTATCATCATCATCATCATTATTTTTATTATTATTATTAGTTATATTTATTATTATCATTATTATCATCATCAATATTATCATTATTATTATTCAGTTAGTGAGTTATAATTGAGTTATTACAAGTTATTACAGTCTTGCCAGGTGGGCTCGTCCTTCGCGCAATAAATTGCAAAAGACGAAATAAGCGCCATTTTACTAATAATGATAATAATAAAAGTAAACCATTCTTGTATAGCGCATAATACATTAGATAAGTATTTCTCCATGTGCTTAGGAAGAAAAAGCAAAAAAAGCAAAGAGAAATCAAATTAAATTAATGAGTTCCTTTCATCTGTTTATCGGTTGAAATAGATGTGCTTTAAAGGCATCCTTCCATGATTGAAAATCTATGTCTTATAAAATGATGAGAAAGTAAAATTCATCAACTTCAATAGAGGAATACAATTACAGGATTCCATAGACAATAGTGGAAATAAATAATGAAACAAAATGTGTTTAAAAGTCTACATTTGTTATTATATATTTATGCATTATTTCTTTACGAAAATCATCTCTGATATCATTTCTAGATAAAGAGGAGGAAAGATATGTTTATTGCACTTTAGAATAATTAAATAATAATAATAATAAAAACATAATTAGTTTTAAATCAGGATAAGTAATTTCAGACCCGTTTTAAAATTTAGAAACAAAGTTACGATGGATAAGTTTAAGTCTGCCTTTAAAGCACATCTATTTCAACCGATAAACAGATGAAAGGAACTCATTAATTTAATTTGATTTCTCTTTGCTTTTTTTCCTTTTTCTTCCTAAGCACATGGAGAAATACTTATCTAATGTATTATGCGCTATACAAGAATGGTTTACTTTTATTATTATCATTATTATTACAGTTGTAATCATGACAAATTATCTTCAAATATCGACAATGGACTAATTGGCCAAACACATTGGTTTATTGCTGCTCATCTTGTAATTTATAAACATAAAAATAATCTAATTATCTATTTGAACTTTTTAGATAAATGACTTTAAAAAACCTTTTAAAAGAATTTTAGTTCCAAAGAACATAAATGTAGAGACATATTTAGGGGGCACTTCCGGCTCCCCCTTTTTTCGCTTGTCAGATTTTTTTTTTTAAATGACTAAGATACCCCAAAATGTGTGATAAACCTTTTTGTTTTCCTTGTCAGAAAATTTTCTAAGATGTGCCCCCCCCCCCCCTCCCCGTTTATTCAAAATCCTGGATCCACTCCTGCATAATTGTAACCTATATACAGAGGTCTGTAGGGTTGTGGTCTAACTTGAAGCAAATATTTAAAGACTGGCCATATCGAGCAGATCATTGCTGGTGATCCAGGCTCTGCAGTCTGGAAACATGAGAAAAATGTAACACAATTTTGATAAAAAAGTTCATGCGTAATTAGGAAAAAAAGCAGTGCTCTTTTATTTTATTGTATAAATTTCATATTTTATGATTATATCAGTTACTTACAATGCTTATTCAAATAAAGTACAAGGATTAATTGTTAAAAATATTTACAAACATACTGACTTAAAAACAGGCGGGTTCACAAGTAGAGCGATAGCATTGATGCTATGTAGCTTTCGAGACTATTTTTGTCATGACCAGATAGTTTTAAGACCAAACGCTGTCTGAACGCAGATAGTCACGAGATAGAAGCCATTTGGAGCTAGGTTTCGAAACTATTCTGACAGCGAGTTTGGCAGGAGTAAATCTCAGGATCCAGCGACAAAGCATCGATGCTTTGCGGTAGACTGACTATTTGTAACGCGAGCGCAATCGCTGCTTCACTCGCTACTATTATAATTCTGTCCGTTTCATGTGGTGCTATAATATAATGTAATGTATGTATTCAGATACGACTCGTCATGAAAGGACGTGTTTAATTTTGCTCCGCTCTTCTTCGTTTTCGAATCCTATGTTTTGCCTTCTGGAGTACAAGCAAGAGAATACAACAATCTAACTCTCGTCTTTCTTCCCAACATTGAAATATATAACTATACATCTTTTATAACTATACATCTTTTTATCTGATTCTGATACCATTTTTAATGCACTATTTCAACTGCCAGACGTGGAACTTGTGACTTAACACTCTTCATTGAGTGCTCTACTTTTTTGTATTCAAAATAGACAGTGAGGAGTCATGACACGTTCTCGTGTTTCTGCAGAGGATTTGACGAAGGAAATTCGATCTGAAGTAAAGAATGCTATCGAATCCAGCAATGATGTCATAGATACTCTGGTAAGGAAGATAAAGACGACATTGTTAGAGGAATTAACGAATATTATAACTGAAAAGGTCGCTAAAAATCTCAAAGAAACTCTTCACTTCGAGCTCATCATGAGGGACGATAAAATTCAGCAATTGCAAAGAGAAATTGACAGCCTTAAGGAGAAACAAGAAGACACAGAACAGTACTCAAGGAGGAATTCTTTAATTTTTCATGGCCTACCCGAGAAAGCGCTAGCAGAAGGTATGTTGGAAAATACTGATTCTACGGTGATTGAGATGTGTGAAGAAAAACTGAATGTTAGGTTACAAATGTCAGATATTGACAGATCTCATAGATTAGGTCCCAGCAGAGGAAGGGTTAGAGGGATTATAGTGCGTTTTACTAACTACAATGTTCGTAATCTCATATACCAATCCAGGAGAAAGCTGAGGGAACAAGAAGGGCAACAAATCTTCATACAGGAAAGCTTAACAAAATGCAGAGGGGATCTCATTCGTGTACTAAAGTCAAAATACAAAGAAGTCGTGAAACGACTTTGGACTCAAGACGGGCGAATTCGAGTGCTCACAAGGGATGACAGACGTGTCACTATCACAAATAGGTCAGACATTGACAAATTAAAGTCCTAATCAACATATCATGATCTGACTTGAACTATGAGTCCTCGCTATATATGTTATGCTCACATAATTGTATGCATTTTCCATCTTTATAGTAATTTTATTGTCTGTTTACATTTTTAATAAAAACTATTGCACTTCCACATTATAAACTATAGGGCCGGGGCATAAAATCATGTGATTGGGAAAGTCTGATTCTGGATGGTGTTATATTTCGATCCAATTCATTTACATTCTGAATCAGTCTGTTGAACCATCAGTTATTATGTCTTTAGGTCATGAATGTCATTTGTTTATTAACATTATCTGGTCCTATACATGATTCAAGTTAATGACCTCTTCGTATTTCACTTTGAACCGCTTGGTCAATTCATTTTATCTTGCCATGTTCAACGTGCATGTCGACATCCTTCTTCTGTATTCTTTGAGGACACAATTGGATTCAGAGGTATTGGTATTCATTCCGATTTTGATTGTGCATGTTAGTGGCAGTCAATTAACATTCTGAATCTGATTACATACCTATTGGCTATTATTCCATGTCCGCCATTTGTTTATTTACATTATCTCGTTCTTTAATATGAATAAAGTTAATGACCTATTTAATTTGTAATCCATTGGAACTGTTTAGTCATTCATTTTATCTTGCCATGTTCAACATGCATGTCGATATCTTTGTTCTCTGAATTATATTCTTTGATGACACAATCTGATTAAGGGGTGTTAGTATTCATTCCGATTCAGATTGTGAATGTTAGTAGCAGTTAATTGACATTCTGGATCAGACTACATACCTATTGGCTATTATGCCATGTTTGTAATTTGTACATTATCTCGTTCTATTATATGAATAAAGTTAATGACCTTTTGTAATCCTTTTGAACTGTTCAGTCATTCCCTTTATCTTGCCATGTTCAACATGCATGTCGACATATTTGTTCTCTGAATCTCTATTCTTTGGTGACACAGTCTGATCCAGGGTATATATTCACTCCAAGTTCGATTGTGAATGTTAATTGGCTGTCATTTTGTATTCTGAATCGGTTTGTTGAACCATCGGTTATTAAGTCTTTGGGTCATGAATGTCATTTGTCTATTGACATTATTTGGTCCTTTAACATGATTAAAGTTAATGACCTCTTCGTAATTCACTTTAAACTGTTTAGTCATTCCTTTTATCTTGCAATGTTTAACATGCATGCCGACATATTTGTTCTCTGAATCTGTATTCTTTGGTGACACAGTCTGATCCAGGGGTATATATTCACTCCAAGTTTGATTGTGAATGTTAATTGGCTGTCATTTTGTATTCTGAATCGGTTTGTTGAACCATCGGTTATTAAGTCTTTGGGTTATGAATGTCATTTGTCTATTGACATTATTTGGTCCTTTAACATGATTAAAGTTGATGACCTCTTCGTAATTCACTTTAAACTGTTTAGTCATTCCTTTTATCTTGCAATGTTTAACATGCATGTCGATATCTTTGTTCTCTGAATTGTATTCTTTGATGACACAATCTGATTCAGGGGTGTTAGTATTCATTCCGATTTTGACTGTGCATATTTACATTATCTCGTTCTATTATATGAATAAAGTTAATGACCTTTTGTAACCCTTTTGAACTGTTCAGTCCTTCCCTTTATCTTGCCATGTTCAACATGCATGTCGACATATTTGTTCTCTGAATCTGTATTCTTTGGGGACACAGTCTGATCCAGACTGTGTCCAAGTTTGATTGTGAATGTTAATTGGCTGTCATTTTGCATTCTGAATCGGTTTGTTGAACCATCGGTTATTAAGTCTTTGGGTTATGAATGTCATTTGTTTATTGACATTATTTGGTTCTTTAACATGATTAATTTAATGACCTCTTCGTAATTCACTTTAAACTGTTTAGTCATTCCTTTTTATCTTGCCATATTCGACGTGCATGTCGACACTTTTGTTCTCTGAATATACCATTATATTATTCATCAGACCATGAAGGGCAATTGTTTAATGACTTAGGTCTGTGAACTTGTTTTGATATTCGTTATTCGATATTCGATATTCATTTGATATTCATTTGATATTCATTTGATATTCAAAATTGCCTAAAGTCGGATTTTTTTTTAACGTATACCTGGCGCCCACGGTCCCCGATCTAATGCCATGATGACCTTGACCTTGACCCCTCAAGGTCACGGTCAAAAAAGGCGCCAAGAATGAATACTAGCTTTTTGACGAACTGAAAGTGGCCCAAAATCCAAAATTTTTTCACCCCTGCCGCCCACGGTCCCCGATCTAATGCCATGATGACCTTGACCTTGACCCCTCAAGGTCACGGTAAAAAATGGCGCCAAGAATGAATACTAGCTTTTTGACGAACCGAAAGTGGCCCAAAATCCTAACTTTTTTCACCCCTGCCTGGCGCCGACGGTCCCCGATCTAATGACATGATGACCTTGACCTTGACCCCTCAAGGTCATGGTAAAAAATGGCGCCAAAAATGAATACTAGCTTTTTGACGAACTGAAAGTGGCCCAAAATCCAAAATTTTTTCACCCCTGCCTGGCGCCCACGGTCCCCGATCTAATGCCATGATGACCTTGACCTTGACCCCTCAAGGTCACGGTCAAAAATGGCGCCAAAAATGAATACTAGCTTTTTGACGAACCGAAAGTGGCCCAAAATCCAAAATTTTTTCACCCCTGCCTGGCGCCCACGGTCCCCGATTTAATGACATGATGACCTTGACCTTGACCCCTCAAGGTCACGGTCAAAAATGGCGCCAAATGTGTATATGAATATTTATGTTATGTTAAAATTTAATCGTACGCTTCATTATTCAACAAACTTTCAAACCAAATCAATCTCAAAGGAAAAGTATGGAGATGGTGTTATATTTCGATCCAATTCATTTACATTCTGAATCAGTCTGTTGAACCATCAGTTATTATGTCTTTAGGTCATGAATGTCATTTGTTTATTAACATTATCTGGTCCTATACATGATTCAAGTTAATGACCTCTTCGTATTTCACTTTGAACCGCTTGGTCAATTCATTTTATCTTGCCATGTTCAACGTGCATGTCGACATCCTTCTTCTGTATTCTTTGAGGACACAATTGGATTCAGAGGTATTGGTATTCATTCCGATTTTGATTGTGCATGTTAGTGGCAGTCAATTAACATTCTGAATCTGATTACATACCTATTGGCTATTATTCCATGTCCGCCATTTGTTTATTTACATTATCTCGTTCTTTAATATGAATAAAGTTAATGACCTATTTAATTTGTAATCCATTGGAACTGTTTAGTCATTCATTTTATCTTGCCATGTTCAACATGCATGTCGATATCTTTGTTCTCTGAATTATATTCTTTGATGACACAATCTGATTAAGGGGTGTTAGTATTCATTCCGATTCAGATTGTGAATGTTAGTAGCAGTTAATTGACATTCTGGATCAGACTACATACCTATTGGCTATTATGCCATGTTTGTAATTTGTACATTATCTCGTTCTATTATATGAATAAAGTTAATGACCTTTTGTAATCCTTTTGAACTGTTCAGTCATTCCCTTTATCTTGCCATGTTCAACATGCATGTCGACATATTTGTTCTCTGAATCTCTATTCTTTGGTGACACAGTCTGATCCAGGGGTATATATTCACTCCAAGTTCGATTGTGAATGTTAATTGGCTGTCATTTTGTATTCTGAATCGGTTTGTTGAACCATCGGTTATTAAGTCTTTGGGTCATGAATGTCATTTGTCTATTGACATTATTTGGTTCTTTAACATGATTAAAGTTAATGACCTCTTCGTAATTCACTTTAAACTGTTTAGTCATTCCTTTTATCTTGCAATGTTTAACATGCATGCCGACATATTTGTTCTCTGAATCTGTATTCTTTGGTGACACAGTCTGATCCAGGGGTATATATTCACTCCAAGTTTGATTGTGAATGTTAATTGGCTGTCATTTTGTATTCTGAATCGGTTTGTTGAACCATCGGTTATTAAGTCTTTGGGTTATGAATGTCATTTGTCTATTGACATTATTTGGTCCTTTAACATGATTAAAGTTGATGACCTCTTCGTAATTCACTTTAAACTGTTTAGTCATTCCTTTTTTCCTGCAATGTTCAACATGCATGTCGATATCTTTGTTCTCTGAATTGTATTCTTTGATGACACAATCTGATTCAGGGGTGTTAGTATTCATTCCGATTTTGACTGTGCATATTTACATTATCTCGTTCTATTATATGAATAAAGTTAATGACCTTTTGTAACCCTTTTGAACTGTTCAGTCCTTCCCTTTATCTTGCCATGTTCAACATGCATGTCGACATATTTGTTCTCTGAATCTGTATTCTTTGGGGACACAGTCTGATCCAGACTGTGTCCAAGTTTGATTGTGAATGTTAATTGGCTGTCATTTTGCATTCTGAATCGGTTTGTTGAACCATCGGTTATTAAGTCTTTGGGTTATGAATGTCATTTGTTTATTGACATTATTTGGTTCTTTAACATGATTAATTTAATGACCTCTTCGTAATTCACTTTAAACTGTTTAGTCATTCCTTTTTATCTTGCCATATTCGACGTGCATGTCGACACTTTTGTTCTCTGAATATACCATTATATTATTCATCAGACCATGAAGGGCAATTGTTTAATGACTTAGGTCTGTGAACTTGTTTTGATATTCGTTATTCGATATTCGATATTCATTTGATATTCATTTGATATTCATTTGATATTCAAAATTGCCTAAAGTCGGATTTTTTTTTAACGTATACCTGGCGCCCACGGTCCCCGATTTAATGCCATGATGACCTTGACCTTGACCCCTCAAGGTCACGGTCAAAAAAGGCGCCAAGAATGAATACTAGCTTTTTGACGAACTGAAAGTGGCCCAAAATCCAAAATTTTTTCACCCCTGCCGCCCACGGTCCCCGATCTAATGCCATGATGACCTTGACCTTGACCCCTCAAGGTCACGGTAAAAAATGGCGCCAAGAATGAATACTAGCTTTTTGACGAACCGAAAGTGGCCCAAAATCCTAACTTTTTTCACCCCTGCCTGGCGCCGACGGTCCCCGATCTAATGACATGATGACCTTGACCTTGACCCCTCAAGGTCATGGTAAAAAATCTTTACGTGCGCTGTATATTTACAGCTTCCATTCGCTAGCGCTATCGAACATAGCATCGTGCACCAGCGAAAATCGAAAGGCTAAATCATGCTGACGTCTGATCAGATTATACAGCCAGCCTCCGTACTTTGCGCTAATTGATATCGAATTCAACCCCACTCACATATAATGTCACACATGTACGTACCGCTGTGACGTCCCCCATTTTCAACCTTCTCGGGCCGCTCCCATGATATTATGCGATTTTCACTAACCGCACCTCGATTGGCTTCCGACTCGCTCCCTAGATATGAATATCAGAAAACAATGCGCACAGCCCATTGTCCGGGAACGGTCGCTCCCTAGCCTCCTAGGCCAGCGCAGAGGGGGAGCTGGGCGGCTTAGTGCCCCCAAGTGCTAAGCGGCGGCTCAGCGAGATCAATCTGCATGCGACATCAAGAGGTCGGTGCATGGCTCAGCTCAGCACATGCACCGCATGTGTACCAGAGTAGTGAGATCGGGAGCAGCTAAAATTAGCTCTGCCCATGAGCCCTTTCGCTCCTTAGACCCTCAAAAATGAGCTTCCTCGATTAACCATTTAGCTCCTTACCCCCCTGTTTTGAGATTGGCAGCGGCACACCCACATCCTAAAACAGGTTGATTCCCCCCCCCCCCCCCTCCCCCCGGGCTCCAACCATTACCAGAAAACAACCGTGAAAGGTATAATGACGGAGATGAAGCACGGCAACTATCATGACTATACCATGATCCAGGCGCGGATCCAGGATTTCTTAGGGGGGGGGGGGGCCCAAATTTTAAATCATGTGAGCTACATATTGCTACAATAATGGTGACAAATGGCGTATCTGACGATCTCGGGGGGGGGGGGGGGTGCAAAAGCATAATTATAAAGGGCTTTCACTCCCGCCGGAAGAACATTCTGAAATTTTTAAAGTCCGTACATATTATAATGACTAAAGTTTCTAAATTCCGAAAGAAAATATTTACAATTTGACACCTATGATTTCGAGGGGCTACTTATTCATCTTTTGTTCGGTAATAACTAACGTCTGTTTCTGATGGTGTCATTATGGTCATGTACGCTAACTTCCTCGAAATCCGCCCTAAACACTGAGCAGGGGCGGGTCTAGCTTTTTTCCAAGGGGGGGGGGGGGTTGACCCAACGACGATGCGGACGATGCCAATTTTTTTTTGCTATTTTGAACCCCCGTATTGATGTTTTCCTGGCATCTACTAACGCAATGGAGACCATAAAAAGCCGCGAAGCGGCGAGCCAATTTTTTGGCTAATTTGAACCCCCGTAAGTGATGTTTTCCTGGCATCTACTAACGCAATGGAGACCATAAAAAGGCGCGGAGTGGTGATGTTCGCGAGCCGCGTAGCGGCGAGCCAATTTTTTGGCTATTTTGAACCCCCGTAAGTGATGTTTTCCTGGCATCTACTAACGCAATGGAGACCATAAAAAGGCGCGGAGTGGCGATGTCCATTACAGTGGCAAATCATTACTCCTCGGCTACAGTCGGCGAAGATATCAAACAGTTATGTATCTGAAAAGACTGAAATGGCATATTCTGTAAATCAAATTTCAAAAGGAACAGCACTAATATTTTTTGTGCAAACCAGTCATTAATTGTCGCACGAGATAATAGAGACAATATCGGACACGGTAGTCAAGGTAATGGTATGATTAAAAAAATAGACTTTATTGATATGCTCTATATGCATGATATCTATTAAGGAAATCGCACCTGAAATTGCATTATGTTAGCCCTCGCAAGTTGCAAAAGAGCCCCCATACATTGCTATTAGGTTCAATACAAAATGGAATTTGGAATGAAAAGAAAAGATCCCTTTCCCGTCTCTCTCTCTCTCTCTCTATCGTTTGGGGGGGGGGGGGGGGGATGCCCGATTTTTTTTCCCCTTATAGAAATATCTTTATTAAATATTGCTTTTGACTTTGCAATACTTTATAAACACATTAATAACAAAATACTGCACATAATAGAATTAACAAACAAATCATTTTAATTATACAGCACATATAGCAAAACTAGTTTACAGCAAAATTATCTTCACCCATCTGTTTTCAAATGAAATGAAATTGTTATTCTTAAATTTTAACATATAGATATTCAGGATGGTAATGCCTTTGATGAGCATTTCAATTACTTTATTAATAGTAAGCTTTTTTTTTTCATTTCCAGGAAACTTACATCCCTTCTGTTCTTTTCTTTTCTTATTCCTCCGCGTTTTCTTTCCCTTTATATCCTCTTTTCTTTCCCTTTCACCCTTCTCTGTTTTTTCTTGTTTTTTCTTGGAGATGGGGAAATGAGACAATGTGGGAGCACCCTTTCGGCCTTCGCGCCTCCGGCCTCCTTCCCCTTCCCCCTTTTCCTTTTTCTTCCTCATTTTTCCCCTTTCTCTCATCTATCCCTTTTCCTTCCTTATTTTTCCCCTTTCTCTCATCTATCCCGTTTCCTTCCTTCTCCCTTTTTTATGGAGGTGGGGGGGGGGGGGGGGGGGAGTGGAACCGTGGAAGGCCCTTTTGGTGGAAAAATCTTGGATTTTGGGCCACTTTCAGTTCGTCAAAAAGCTAGTATTCATTTTTGGCGCCATTTTTTACCGTGACCTTGAGGGGTCAAGGTCAAGGTCATCATGTCATTAGATCGGGGACCGTGGGCGCCAGGCAGGGGTGAAAAAATTTTGGATTTTGGGCCACTTTCGGTTCGTCAAAAAGCTAGTATTCATATTTGGCGCCATTTTTGACCGTGACCTTGAGGGGTCAAGGTCAAGGTCATCATGTCATTAGATCGGGGACCGTGGGCGCCAGGCAGGGGTGAAAAAATTTTGGATTTTGGGCCACTTTCAGTTCGTCAAAAAGCTAGTATTCATTTTTGGCGCCATTTTTGACCGTGACCTTGAGGGGTCAATGTCAAGGTCATCATGTCATTAGATCGGGGACCGTGGGCGCCAGGCAGGGTGTGAAAAATTTTTCGATTTTGGGCCACTTTCGGTTCGTCATAAAGCTAGTATTCATTTTTGGCGCCATTTTTGACCGTGACCTTGAGGGGTCAAGGTCAAGGTCATCATGTCATTAGATCGGGGACCGTGGGCGCCAGGCAGGGGTGAAAAAAATTTGGATTTTGGGCCACTTTCGGTTCGTCAAAAAGCTAGTATTCATTTTTGGCGCCATTTTTGACCGTGACCTTGAGGGGTCAAGGTCAAGGTCATCATGGCATCAGATGACCGTGGGCGCCAGGCAGGGGTGAAATTTTTTTGGGTTTTGGGCCACTTTCGGTTCGTCATAAAGCTAGTATTCATTTTTGGCGCCATTTTTTACCGTGACCTTGAGGGGTCAAGGTCAAGGTGATCATGGCATTAGATCGGGGACCGTGGGCGCCAGGTATACGTCAAAAACTTTAGGCAATTTTGAATATCAAATGAATATCAAATGAATATCAAATGAATATCAAATGAATATCGAATAACGAATATCAAAACAACTTCACAGACCTTAATGACTTTTGGTTTTTTAAGACTATAACATGATAAAAAGTTAACGTCGTCTTTGTTTATTTTTTTGAACTGTTTGTTCATCATTCTATATCTGTATGACGACATCTTTGTTCTCTAAATCATTATCTGGGGACACAATTTGATTTGGAATGATGTTGATGATCATGATAGGTCTATATTCTCACTCTGATGATGTTGAACTATCTTTTGTTTCGTGAAAGGTCATTTTAAATTGTATTCACTTGTTTCCATCTGTTATATTACATGTTTAAACTTCATTGGCTACTCGCAATTTCTGATCTACATGTACTGAACAGCTGTTTATCTTGCCATGTTTCAATAAGGAATTAAATTATATCTTCGTTCTCCGAATATTCCTTTCCGGAATATTCCACTGTGATTATTATCGCTTATACTTGCCTATTTACATTCCAAATCAGGTTGTTGAACCATCTTTTATAAGGTCTTATACTGTCATTTTAATTGATTTTTATTTGTTCCTTCTATTCTATATTCTTGATAATGGTCCACAGATTGATTCTGGGATAGTGGTTTGTTTCTTTCTTGTTCAGTTTGAGGCTCCTAATATCACTATGAACATGGCGAACAAAGAAGCGGACAAAATATACAGCTCCTCATTGCACCTTCCACAATTGCCCTGGTAGAAAAAATAACATCCCTTCATTGCTACTATGTAAAAATATGTAGAACAGGTGTCACATGCATATTCACCTGGTCTACTTATTTCACATAATAGTAATGAAGGGATGTTCTTTTGTCTACCAGAGCAATTGTGGAGGTACAATGAGGAGCTGTATATTTTGTCCGCTCTCTTTGTCATCGTGTTCATAGTGTATCCTGGTAATAATGACTGACTGACCATATGATAGCATTTATAATCTACATACTTCACTTGGCAATAAGCCACTTCGGGGATGCAATCTGAGCATGAGCAGATAAAGGTCATCTGTACCAAATTCTAAAACCCACTGACACTAATATTCGATATGTGCTCATGAATGTCATGTAATCATTATTCAATTATGCACTAATGCTGCATTCCATGATATCCAGGTGGAAGTATTCTTTTTAAAGGGGGAAACAAAAGCTATTCATGAGGCACCTCTATCACTCCCAGAGTTATTTTTCTGGAGTGCACATAAAGGGACCCTCCATGTCTAAAATATATGTGGATATTTGGGGTCATTTGTACCACGCGCTAACCCCGAACTGGCTTATTGTAGGAATTAACATTGTCCTTGGTTTTTACAGCGTATCGAGACTCTATTACTTTTATTATTATTTTTTCTTTAGATTTTGGTGTTTATCTTGTAGGTTCTGTGTATATTTGTGGGGGTTTTGGGGGTCTTATTTAAAAATTATATGAATAGGCGTTTTCCATGTGCTCTTTGCAACAGTAGTGTAAAAACTAACCAAAAAGGGCTTCTGTGCACATCTTGTCATACATGGGTTCATATTTCCTGTGCTAGTGTTCCTTTGTTGATTTACAATGATGTTTCAGAATTTTATGTTATGAACGGCTCCTCAACATTAATTGATCATATGCTCACCAATGCAATTAATAAAGTGAAGTCTTTTGGTATAATCGATAATGGGGTCAGTGATCACGCCATGAGTTTTCTCATTTGGAAATCCCACTCAACAAATACCCATGAAAAATATGTAACTTTTAGGAAGTGCAGAAACATTGATATCAATCATTTTAAATCTGATGTTAAACATCAAAACTGGAATGAGGTAAAGAGGTGGGAAGAAATTTTGCTATTTGGTTGTGGATAAACATATGCCATTTAAAACTAAACGTGTAAAAAATAAACATTCCCCTTGGTTAAATGAACATCTTTTTAACTTGATGAAACAGAGAGACAGAATTAAACAAAAGGCTAAATTTAAACAAGATGAAAGGTTATGGGCAGAGTATAGACGTTTAAGAAATAATGTCACCTATGAAATTAAAAAAGAAAAAAGAAAATATTATTCTGAAAAACTATGCCAAAACCAAAGTAGAAATGAGTCCTGGAAGGTTTTAAAATCTATTATTTCAAAACATATTGTTGCATCTGCTATCCCTTTATCTGACGGTGACGCTCTTAGTACTGGCAATAAGTTCAATTTACAATTTACAAATGTTTCTAATAATATATCTATTGATGAGACACAGGATTTAACTGATTCTCCTCAACTACGTGCTATAATGGGCGACTCGTTTATTCTAAAAAAAGTTCAAGAAAGTGATATTTTCAAAGAAATTAATATACTAAAGAACAAAAAGCCTGTTGGCATTGATGGTATATCTACATATATTTTAAAGACTTGTGCCAGTGAATTAACCCCCTCTATAACTTATTTAATAAATAAATCCATTGAAGATGGAAGAGTACCGGATAAATGGAAAGTTGCTAAGATAATACCATTGCACAAAAAAAGGGGATAAATCCACTCCCGGTATTTCTAAATTACTTGAAAGGGTAATTCAAAAACAACTCTTATGTTATCTTAATCAAAAACAATTTCTTATTTCTGAACAATCGGGTTTTAGACCTAAGCATTCAACTACGTCTGCCCTGTCAAAGGTTACAGACGATTGGCTTCTTGCCATGGATAATGGCGAGTACACGGGTGCTGTCTTTTTAGATTTACAAAAAGCTTTTGACTAAGTTTAGAGATAAGTATTTGGTGATTGACTATCTCAACTTGGGGTGACTGGAAAACCACTTGACTGGTTCTTAAGTTATCTTTCTGATCGCAAAATGATAACATGTTTGAATAATGTCTTTTCATATGAATGTTTAATTTCAAATGGTGTACCTCAGGGATCTATATTGGGTCCGTTTCTTTTTGTAATATTTATAAATGATTTATCATGTTCCATTTCTCAATGTCCATACCATTTATATGCTGACGATACTGTAGTATACTTCTCTGATAAAAATCCACTTGTTGAAAGAACTCTTAATACCGAATTGAAAAATGTTACAAGATGGATGAGTAAAAACAAGCTGAAATTAAATTGTAGTAAAACAGTTGGTATTTTATTTGGTAATCGGCACATGTTAGCAAGACATAATAATCTTGACTTACGTATTTATGAAACTAATATTCAAATGGTAGAAAGTTTTAAGTATCTTGGGGTTTTTATCAAATGGAATGTCCATATTGATCATATGTGTTCAAAAATCGGTAAAATGATAGGCTTCCTTGGCAGAATTAGACATTTTGTTAATGAAGCTAGTTTTAAAATAACATATTCTTCGGTTATCATTCCTCATTTTGATTATGCTGATATAATTTGGCAATCTGCATCACAAAAATATTTCATATTATTACAAAAACTCCAAAACCGAGCAGGAAGAATTATTCTAAAAATAAATCCATATTCTCATACTTCAACCTCATACATACATGATATTCTAAAATGGAAGAAATTAACTACTCGTCAAAGGGAGCATATGTACGTAATGATGTTTAAAGTTCTAAATAATTTTGCACCTGAATATATGAAAATGTCATTTTCTCAAAGTCTTGCCCTTACTCACTTCGAACACTAAATCACCTTAGTCTCCCTAGACCGAAAACAAGTAGCTGTAAACGAACATTTTTTTGTATAGGGGGGCTACACTTTACAATCAATTACCTTCTTATCTATCAGCAATGTCAACGGTCCATTCCTTTAAATCCAATATCCAAGCCTATCTCGATTTTCGGTAACTGTTGTTGACTATTGTTGCAATTTGTTTTGGCGTGGGGATGGAGGGGGGGGGGGGGGGAGTTGTAAGATTTTTTATTTTTCCCCTTTTGTATGTCATGGGTTTTAATGTATTATGCTTAAGTTTTGTTTTATTGATTATGATGATTTGTTATGTTGTATATGCATGTTATTGTTTATATGTTAAGGACCCCATGGAAGAACAGTGGCACTATGTTAGTACCACTGAAATGGGCTATCCGCCATATTTGTAATCATTGATAATTATTTCAACATGTATATCTGTCTTTTTAATATAGAAATAAATACAAACAATACAAACAATGTGAAGTACCCTCTTCCCTCCTTTTTTCTATTATCATTCTGTCTGCTTCATCTGGTGCTGTAATGTAATGTAGGGGTAAGTAGGCTACTGTGTATACTGTGTGGTAAGGGAGGGGGGGGGGGTCCCTTCTTTTTATCTTTCTCTTTTTATATATAATATGATGTGGTCTTTAGATACTGATTTACACGTGCTTACCAGAGAATAGTGTGCATGTGTTTTATTTTGGTATAAGATTGGAGTTCAGTCACTTTTGACATGTACAAGGTCTATTTAAAATTAATTATTTTAACACATGTATTTGCTAGTTGATTGTATTATCGGTATTACAAATGAATTGTTATTGTGTTATTATGTTGATTTATGAAGACAAAATATTTTTCAAAACAAAAACTTCGCATGATATGACCTCTGTGCACAAACTACCGCGCGTTTTGACCATGCATACCAATTAATCGGGTCACCGTCTGTGGCGCAGTAATTATTGTTTTCGCAGCGAGTGAGCGATGAATAGTCACGAGTGGGTGATAGAAGCAAGTCGATCATGGCCTGTCTGAACGTACTGGAAATAGTTTCGAGACTTACAAAGCATCGATGCTATGCACTACGTATGAACATAACTATTAAAAACCTAACATTGTCTTTGTTGGTCTTTTAAATTTTCAGAATTAGTAAGATGAGTATTACACTTGTTATAAAGACTATTACAACTGATTTTATTTTGTGTTTAATTTCAGATTGTTGGAGGGTGTGGCAAAAATAACAGGCACAAAACATAATAAAATCAATCATGCCAACTGATAATGTTAAAGTTTCTCAAATTGAAGCTATGTACATAAAACTAGAGCATGAAAGTCCTGTTGCAATGAATGAGCAGTAGATGCCACACCTCTATATTTGAAAACATGAGATTAAAAAAAAATATGTTTCGTTAGCAAATATATTTCATATAATAATTTTCTATTTATAAAAATGGAATATATTCAAAAGAATTAAAAGTGTAATATCAGTTGCTCCACTTGTAAGTACAAGCTATTTTGTCCAAAACCTTATCAACCATATTAAAGTTGATAGAATATTTGATGACTTAAGCAGACAAGATCTTGGATCAGACCCAGTATCATGTTCATTATATAATATATAGGGTACATCAAATTACCAAATACCTTGGACCTGGCTATTTATTTTTGAAATACGTGTATTAGTATAAGAACTTCAAATCAGTGAATTTTATATCTGACTTAAACAACAGGTTAAAGGGGAGGTCCATCGAATATCAAGTTGCCTTAAATAAATCAACACTGATAATTGAAGAAAATGAAGTAGAAGAAAATCTGACAAAAGATAAAAATTGAAATATTTTCAAAATCAATAAAAGTGTATGACTGTGATCCCATATAATATGCATCAATCTTTCCCTTGAATATGATGACAAGATTTTAAAAAAGCCCCTTTGGTGAACGGAAGGGATAGCGCTGCCTTAATTTGTGTAACAAATGAATATTATGTCACATCATACAGATGCCCATTTGAGTTTGTTCCATCACAAATTTAGATATTCAATTGCTGTTCTATCTTTTATCAGATATTAGACTCAGGGTGGATCCAGGATTTTGTAGGGGGGGGGGGGGGGGTGGGAGAACACTAATGCAGGTTTTTCAACTTTTGGAAAAAGGTAGACCTGTATTTTGGGGTCTTGCCAGCTCTCGAAAAGTCGCTCAGTGGGGGGGGGGGGGGGGGGGGAGGGGGGGGTGTATGGGGTCCAGTATCCTTCCATAATTCTCTGACAAGCAAGTACTACTACTAGGAAACCAAACAAACTTAACATTGCTTTAATGGTACTAGTCGTAGTCAAGGCTATAGCTCAGTAGCTGTAATATACATTCTGCAGATCCAATCCCATTCCTCAGGGCCAAGGGCAAATGTAAAACGAGAACCAACACGGTGAAGACATGGCCACAGAAAACCCTTGGAAGTTGGAGTATTGGTTGGAATACTATCTCGGACTGTAAAAAAAAATGGGAAAACAATTTTAATGGTCAAAAGTAGAGACTACTCTAGAACTGTGTTAGTCTAGCCAATCTAGTAGTTTTAATACTACGTTAGATGAAGACAAATTGATCCCGTCTAACTAGTACTACATGTAGTGTTAGTGTTACTTTTCTAGACTAGGAATAATTTCTTAAAACTGACATTGCCATTGTCATTGGTCAACCTTCCCCATAGACATGTACGGAGGTATAGTGGAGCCAGGCGTTGTCTCAGTGGAACAACTGACGATAGTCAGAGAGTGAAGCTTTTGGTCTACTCTAGATCTATTAGATCTAGACTAAATCCACATCTAATCCAGATGTATACCAAAAGCTTCAGTCTCTCTCTGTATCGTCGGTTGTTCCACTAAGACTACATCTGGCTCCACTGACCTCCATGTCTATGCCTAGGGGAAGGTTGACAAATGTCAGTATTAAATACTAAAGATTTCCCCATAACAGACTGTTATTTCTGTCTAGGCCTACTCCAGAATAGACTAGATGTAGACTAGTCTACATCTATTATTTCAGATAAACTGTACTGTAGCTTAGTCTAGAACCTAGACTCCTAGTGTAGCTAGGCTAAACTGTTATTGCTATTTTGTTAACAAGAGACGAGTCTCATTGATATTTTCTTAAAGTTAAACAAAATTTGATTGAGTTAATGTCTCATACTGTTACTGTTAGACATTAGTCTAACTGACATCTTGGGTCTGTATGAAATAAGCACAAGAAGACCCATTCGAAACTTTTAAATTAAATGTAATGATTCATACGTCCGTGACAAATTGGAAGATCTCCTACTAATAAAAAGTACTAGTCTAACGACAAAGACCAAGGACGTAACGATAATTACGCCATGAGACAAGTTCGGTTTGACCTGCATGAACTTATATGAATGGGACTGAAATGCCTACACAGTCGGGGATGCCGTATTAAACTGTATTATTTCAAATACTGGTTAGTTCTATTAATTTAGAAAAATGAATGTAAATTATTTCATTCTACCAAAATTATACAGTTCATTATCAACTAAAAATAGTTATTGAAGCAAAACCGAAATTTACTTACTTTTTGGGGACCCCTCTAGCAGTGGTTTAGCGTCTCCATTTTGTGGTTGACAGACTCTCAATGATCAATATTAAGTTAAAACTGATTTCCATCTTAAAATCAATTTTAAAATCGAAATCGATTTTAGTTGATGAAACACCCACTCCGGCCAGTCAGGGTTCCATTCAGTAATTGGAAGCATGTGTTAGGGTTAACATGGAAGTCGTGCTTTTAAAAAAGAAGGAAAAAAAAATATGAGACTATTTCAAAGAAGACGTCACGTACTGAACAAAGCGCACGTAATTGAACAGACGTGACGTCGAGTAACGACAGAGTACACGACACGTCATGTAACGACTAGACGTCACGTATCGTTTTGTTTTATGTGACATCTACTGGGTACGTGTGTTAGTAGACGTAGGTAGACCCTGATGCTTGTCATATATAGACACACACAGACACACACGCCCACACACACTGCTCGCATTCAGGATCTACGCTATGAATGGAGAAGAGCCGTCGCGTCTGTTCTGGAATCGTATCTATTTGGCCTTCAGAACAACACACACGCACACATACATGGGGTCGGGCTGACAAATTATTCATACCCTTACCAAGATTTGATTTTTTAATTAAATTTTGTTTGTCATTTTGTTTGTCCTTCACAAAATTCCACTAGTCAACCTTTCATTTTTAAGACAGACACATATTATAAGACTTCAAAGGGGTATCAATAATTATGCTGCTTAATGTATACAGTACATGTATATATATATATATATATATATACCCCTTTTTATGCCTCCGCCCACCGCAGATGGTGCTGGGATGCATCATGTTTTCGGGATGTCCGTCCGTCCCGCTTTCTCGTTCTAGCGATAACCACATGAGGTATGAACTGCAAACTTGGTGCTAATATGTATCACCATAGGAAGACGATCCGATTAGATTTTGGGGTACGTAGGTCAAAGGTCAAGGTCACAAAGCCCAAGTTCTGAAATTTAAGGTGTTAGCCTCCTTCTAGCGATAACTCAAGAACCATTTGAGGTATGAACTTCAAACTTAGTGCTAGTATGTATAGAAAGAGGATCTAGTTCGATATTTGGGTATGTAGGTCAAAGGTAAAAGGTCACAGGCCAATTTCTGAAATTGAAGATGTTAGCCTTGTGAACGCGATATCTCAAGAACCGTTTGAGGTATGAACTTCAAACTTGGTACTAGTGTGTATCACCATAATGAGACGAACCGATTAGATTTGTGTTCATGTAGGTCAAAGGTGACAGGTCACAGAGGTCAATATACAGGTGTATGTGAAATTAATGGGTTTTTTTACCTTTGCTATCACCATACCTCAACTACTTTGTATTCATGACTAGGATGATATAAAGTGATCATACTCAGTTTTGGGTTATAAGGTGTAAGGCCAAATGTCAAAGATGTCAATTAACATGTAATTAGAAGCTTTTTTATTCTGAATATCACAATATTTCAAGAACAGTTTGAGCCATCAACTGAATTTAGGCGGAGGCATATAAGAGACGCAGTCGCATTCATCTTGTTATGGCAATATTCATATATCCAACATTAAACTCTCTTATGCATTTATTTGTATTATGTTTATGATGACCTCTATGATCCACAATCAATCCACAATCTACAGTGTCTCAAGTAAGTCCTTTCGACGCCCCCAATAAATTCAGAATGATTGGCATGATCTTTTCATCAAAGCCGCGAATGGTTTATGCGGCAAACAGTGTGAACTGTACCCACCTGGTATCTTAGCACTCAGTCGGGCCTCGAAACCTGTATATCCGTGTACTCGCTGACTGGTAAATATAATCCACAGATAAGATTCCATAGATGTAATATTGCCTGGGAGGAACCGCCCAGAAAGAAGTGGTTTCTGCCTTGATCTTGTATATTCAGATGTCCATCCTTCATAAAGGGTTATGTTGTCGAATTTATTCTGAATTTCAAAGTGGCTAAAATACAACAAAACTCGGTAGCCTGGAGGGGCTGTCACTTGCCATATAGTGTTGATATAACATCCCTCGGGGAACTCTGGCGATCGGAGGATTTTTGTCCCTTCAGTATCCAAAATGATAGCTGCGGCATAAAATACATGCATATGCTTATGTTGGTAATTACTTCATGGGAAAAGGTGTGAGCTCTTACAATTATTGATGAACGGGATCAATAAGATCTTAATAAAAGTAACCGAAGTAATAAATCTGTCAGTTTTCTCCTTCTTATTATTATGTTAACTAGCAGATATACTTGTACAACTACCAAGTATAATTGTCATAGTAGTTATATAATTATAGTGCTACAATATGTGTACATTTAACTAGACAAATGTGTATTGGGTATGGATAATAAATGTTAAGTTTGTGTAAAATGTGCCGTGTTTGTTGTGATATGAATAAATGACTTCTGTAATTGTAAAGTCAAAAGAGTCTAACCATTCTAAAATCTATAGTCTATTGATTCATTAATTCGTTTACATGTTTATTTCGCCAATGGGTGATTTCACGCTCGGCGTTAGTGTTTGGTGTTGGTGTTTATTTTGCCGCGAAATCATGATCTAACACCGACCATGGAATGAGAAAAAAAATAATAAGACGGTGTTAGGTGTAGACCTCTAATTTCCTGACGCAGTTCTGGTAGCAGGTCTTTAATTTTTGCCAAATGTCGTCTGCTGCACCGAGCTCGGCAGTCGGTGTTTAATTTCATGTACAAATTTCCATTGACTTTTATTTCACTCTCGGTATTGGTGTTGGTGCTATTAGCTATAGGAAATTAATGTGATTAATTAGAGAGAAATAGGGTCAATAGGAGAGAATCGAAGTGTGATTTTAATTACAGGCAGAATGGAAACGGATAAAAAGGGTACTTTTTCAGCATTACACTCTAAAAACTCAAATGTTAAATCTACATTTAAAAGGTTGGAGGAGTGACAACATTTTGAAAATGGTAAATGAACACTTTTAACATGCTGCATCCAACCTTTAAACTATTAGATCCAGCATGTTAAAAGTGTTAATTTACCATTTTAAAAATGTTGTCACTCCTAAAACCTTTTAAATGTAGATTTAACATTTGAGTTTTTAGAGTGTAGGCGTGTAACCCGGGTTACGCGTTTAGGGTATCAAATACAGCAAAAAATCAAGAAAAAGGATATCACATGCAGAGGTGATAAGAAGAAGATCCGCGGAAATCGCCGTTAAGGGTATAAAGATCAGAGATGTAGACGGATTTCCCTGTTTTGGGTATCAAAACTACGGGAAAAACTACTCCAACTGCAATCCCCGTTTAGGGTGATTTTCAGAAAGTGATTTACGCAGATGATGTATAGGTCTCGATGAGACACCCCCCCCCCCCCCCCCCAGTTCCAACTAAGACTATCCATGTCTGTAAAGTTTCTTACCGCACAAGATCAAATAAGGATTGCTTTTAGAATTGACAGGCTACTCCTGTAATTTCACGATATTCTAGACTAATAATACAGGAATAAATATCAAAGCGTTGAAGAGAATGCAGCGGCTGGCAATCACGCAAATTAAGGGTGAATCATGCGTGCATGCACAGCACGACGACTTCCGCGACATAATGGTCTTGGTGTACGTGAGATCGAGAGTTTTCTCATGACCTGAAGATAGCGATTAAAATACTGTACATACAAGAATTACATTGGCGGAATAAACAAGCGGATCACAGATTTAAAAGTGCGCAATTTTTTGAAATAGACACCATGAATTATGTCAAACATTTGCTCACAACTGTTATACACATTAACTGATTTCATTTCATGAAGTTTGGTATTTTTTCGCTTTACAATGTTGTCCATACTTTACTAATTTGGCAACTTATAGATTGACGGGGAGGTGGGCATGTATTTTCACCACTATCTTCTGACTTTTATCGCGATTTAGTGGATATAGTAAGGATGTGTTCAATTACTGTAGGTAATTATGTTCATTCCAATTGTTCCCAATATATTGTTGGAATGCAACTTGGGTTAAAATTGAAAAGCTCGTTCTTAATTGTCAAGAAATCCCATAACAAATGTCAATGGGCTGTTTTGTGTTTTTACACACATAAATGGACACTTGTATTGTGTATTTTTTCAGATTTAGTTGTACCAAAATTAATGAACTGCATGATACTTACCAGGTATGGTCGCATTCAGTAGGGCCCGGAAACCTTCATACGTGTATGTTCCATCACTTGTGAATCGGATCCAGAGATACGATCCAATGGATGTAATGGTGCTTGGTATAGACCCTCCAGATAGAGAGGTTCTCAACACCGATTTCGAGTAATGCGATGTCCATCCTTCGTTCACGGTGACGTTGTCATGATTCTCCTGAGTTGTAAAATAGCTAAAATGAAGCTTAACTCGGTAACCTGCAGGGGCTACCACCTTCCAAATGACGTCGACGTTATTAAAGTATGCCTCGAGATAGTTTGGTGAAGTGAGAACTTTTGTTCCTTCCGTATTTAAGATGATAGCTGCAGCATCACAGAATATTCATTAAATTAGATATTTGGTTGGAATAACCATGAAGAACTACCTTAAAGATTGGTTTAACGATTATAAACTCATGAATGCATGAAATCAATGTGTCATGGATAATGTAACTATCCCAGGTCGCTAGCCAGTAGTAGTAATCACATGCCGCACCATGTTATTTTTTTTTTAATAAGGGAATGAAAAATTGACAAATAGAAGATTTGACTTACATTTCAAAATAGCAAGGGTATTTGACATTTACAAACACAAATGAAAATAGGCGATAATAAATATTTTCTATAAGATGTGGACACTTTTTAACGGAACATAATCAGCTTGAGCAAAGCCCGCTCTTCAATGACCACTACGAGAGAACTCAGAGAGGTCGCACATATTACACAACCTTATGGACAAATCTTTCCTTCAAAACCTGTCTCTAAACCTTAGCATTCAACGGGGTCATCCCTATAGCTAGAAGGTCCGATAGTTAGCGGGTCCGATAGACCGACACCCAATAGATAGAAGGCTCGATAGACCGAATGTACGAGAGGGTCCAGTAGACAGAAGGTTCTATAGACCGAATCGGCAGGAGGGTCCAATAGTCAGAAGGTTCTGTAGATCGAATGACCAACGGGTCCGATAGTCAGAAGGTCCGATAGATAGAAGGTTCGATAGTCCGAATGTGCATGAGGGTCCAATAGACAGAAGGTTCTATAGACCGAATCGGCAAAAGGGTCCGATAGTCCGAAGGTTCATTAGGGGTCTGATAGTTAGAAGGTCCGATAGACCGACAATAAATACGTAAAAAGGGTAAATAGTGGATAAAATGATAAGTGGGTAAAAATAGGTGGTTAAAATAAGTGGGGGCGTTATGTTTTCAGATTTTTTCAAATGTGGGGGGGGGGGGGGAGGATACCCTCCCCCTCCCACTTTTCATGCCTGAAAAGGGGTTCCAACCAAAGAAAAAGCAAAAAAAGGAAGAGGTTGAAAAGGAAAGAAGGAAAGAAGAGAAAAAGAAAAGAAGAAATCAGAAAGGAAAGAGAAGAAAACAAAAATTCAAAAACTTCGCTCACTAGCATTATTAGGGTTATTTACCAATGCCCATTATATTTTCATTATAGATAGTTATTAATATAATCGCCATATTTATGTATATAAACCAATGTCAACCGCGGAACCGAGGGGGGGGGGGGGGCTGTAAACACGTGCAACGTATGGCAGTGCAAAAATGTGGTTATACACGCAGCCCCCCCCCCCCCCACTCAGCCCCTCCACTTTCCAAGACGTTCCGCGGCCCCTGAGTCATATGCTTAAGGAAGTTATTTGGTTTGCATCTTGAATCTCTAGCTAATGTTATGCTATTTTTCTATTCAAAGAATGTTAGCAACATAACTGAAAGGAACCGAGCAACATGTTATACATTTATGAGAACGGAATAACGAAATTCTTTTTTTTCTCTCTCTCTCGTTCGCTCGCTTTGATCGCTCATACAATCAAGAAACTAGGCCTAGATTGTTTCTTGCAGCAAGCACCTCTACGTCCTGTAGCAACAAGAAGCCCGAATATCATAATATTCGGGCAGTGAGGTATCCGACTATTCTCGAATTACCAAAATATCACCTGGCAACCCTTTAAAAAAAAAATTGAAACGCCCCCCCCCCCCTCAAGAGGTGGTGGGGCATAACTGAAACAATTTCATTTTTATTGGTCAGAATCTTTTGTTGTCAGAATGTTATCTTTGGTTACTTTTAATGAAAAAAAATCAACTATAAAGTGTGCACCCCATAATATTTCTTTGTTTAAAGCTGCCCTTTCTTCAGCTTGCTCCACTAGAAAAAAATGCTTCGGGCATGAAGGGCCTCGGGGCTTTAGTGTGCACCATATAATTACATTTCCATGTTTCAAAAAATGGTCAGCGTTCCCCATTGCCAATACATCGTTTAGTGGGAAAATTAACCGGGGGCTGAGCTGCATGGGTGGACCACCCCCGCCCCACGGTGATGATGATGATGCTCTGATAAAAATACTTTTAATGTTGAAAATGTATAAAACAAAACTTTAAAATAAGTTCCCCATTTTTTTTTTTTTTGGGGGGGGGGGTGGTGGCCCTACAAACCTAGTGCATCGGTTTATTACAATACACATAAAAGAAGATAAGGCATTACCCTTTTCCTTTTATGAGATAAAACTATTAAAAACTTATTGTATCCACTTATTTTACCTTTTTTACGTTATTGTCGGTCTATCGGACCTTCTAACTATCGGACCCCTACTGAACCTTCGGACTATCGGACCCTTTTGCCGATTCGGTCTATCGAACCTTCTATCTATAGGACCTTCTGACTATCGGACCCCGCTGGACATTCGATCTATAGAACCTTCGGACTATCGGACCCTCCACTGATTCGGTCTATAGAACCGTCTGTCTATTGGACCCTCTCGTACATTCGGTCTATCGAACCTTCTGTCTATTGGGTGTCGGTCTATCGGACCTTCTAGCTATAGGGCTGTAACCCATTCAACACCGTCGTTGCAATTTGGATTTTAGCCGTTTTGTGACAAATTGACAATATTTTATATGATATGTTCATTTATAAGTTCTAAAAACAGTCGGTAGATGTGGACAACAGGCTGAGTTAGCAATTGCAAGCAGTCGATTTCGCTGTGTGTGGTCGATCTATAGCCAACAAGGTGCTAAAGGGGACGGTCTCTCGTCTTCATTTGTAAATTTTATTTTCATTATGTTTTTCGTGTTTTTCCTTCTATCTACTTGTATCTTTCTGTCTATTCTTATGTTATTCATTTTTTCCCTTCTAACTTGCTTATGTTTTTTTTCTTCCAACTTCATCTCTTTCTATCTTTCCTTATGTTATTCTTTGTTTTAATCATTTTATCTTCTTCTCTTTCTATCTTTCCTTATGTTATTCTTGTTTTATCCTTCTTTTGTTATTCTTTGTTTTTATCCTTCTATTTTTTTTCTTTCTATCTTTCCTATGTTATTCTTTGTGTTTATCCTTTTATGTTATTCATTATTTTTACCCTTATCGTTTCGTCTTTTTATCTTTCTTAAGTTATTCTTTGTTTTTTCCCTTCTTCCTTTCTCTCTTTCCTTATGTTATTCTTGTTTTTTGTCATTTTTATGTTATTCTTTATTTTCATCGTTCTATCTTCTTCTCTTCCTATCTTTCCTTATGTTCTTTGTTTTTATCCTTATGTTATTCTTTGATTTTTCCTTCTATCTTGCTCTTTCTCTCTTTCCTCATGTTATTCTTTGTTTATCCTTATCATTTCATCTATCTTTCTCATGTTATTCTTTGTTTTTCCTTCTATCTTTATGTCTTAATTTTTCTACCCTATCATTTCGTCTTTTTGTCTATCTTTTGTTATTCTTTGTGTTTCCTTCTTTTTTCTTTCTTTCTTTCCTTATGTATTTCTTTGTTCTATCCAATTCTTTCCTCTTTCTTCTTTCCTGTGTTATTCTTTGTTTTTATCCTTGTTTTATTCATTATTTTTATCTTTCTTATGTTTTTCTTTGTTTTTATCCTTATCATTTCCCTTTTCTATCTTCCTTATGTTATTCTTTGTTATCCTTCTATCTTCTCCTATCTTATTATCTTATTATCTTATTATTGTTTTATCTTAACTTTATTTTCTTTCTTTTTTATGTTATTCTTTGTTTTATCTTTCTATCTTTTCTTGTGATTTTTTTTTCGGGAGTTATGAAATAACGACTGCGTTAAGCCTAGCAGTTACAGGGACCTTGAGAGAAGTCATTGTGGTTTCGCCTCCTTGACCACCAAGTAGAGTGATCATTGAATAGCGAGGCTTGCTCAAACTGATAATTATATATTGTGTGTATTTCTCATCAACCAAAGCAACACAATTATTATTATTATTATATATATTATTATATATATATATATATATCAGGTTTAAGTAAATACTATCTTCAGGGTTCCTAGTCCGTATTAATATTCATTATAGCTGAGGTCTTATCAGCTTGGTGACATAATCTATCTCACCTCTCTCACTCAGCACTGAGAAGGGCCTCGAATCCCTTATAGGTGTTCCTCCTACCACTAATAAATTGAATCCAGAGATAAGATCCATTAGATATAATGTTGTTTGGGCTAGACCATCCAGACCGAGACGCTTTCCACATCGCCCGTGTTAAATCCGACGTCCATCCTTCGAATACAGTTACGACGTCATAATTAGTCTCGGTTATAAAATCGCTGAAATGCAGCATAATTTGTATCCAGGAGGAGCTATCACCAGCCACATCATATGTTCATTATTAGGGTAATTGTTTGGATAGTTCGGAGACTGAATAATAGTCCGTTTCCCACTTGCAAGTTTATAGCTGTGTTAAAAAAAACACGTACAGTTATTTGGCTGTATAACTATCTAAAGATGTGAAATTCAAATTCATTTTAACAGTGAAAGACAACATCGATATGGGTGTCGGAGGGAGTGGAAAGAGTGTCTAAAAACCCGAAAGTTAGGGTTTTCAGAGCTCTTCATTGCATTTTACAAGGCTTATACTTTTTGAAGATTTTAACGAAAAAAAAATCCTGGGGTAATCAAGGACCGTGGAAAAACACACGCAATTCAATGTATTTCATTACCAACATTACCATTATAATCTACAACTTTATGTTGAGTTATTGTGGTCTGTGTTCAGTACCCCCACTGTGAACTACAAGTTTCGGGGTTCGAATATCTGCCACACAGTGGCGGCACCAGGGGGGGGGGGGGCATGGGGGGCATTTGCCCCCCAGTCAGAAGCTTTGCCCCCCCACTTGGCCCCCCCCCCCAATAATTTTCGGAGTGAAAAAAATTAAAAGGGTGAAAAATTATTTTAGTACGCCCTTGCCCCCCCCTTTTTTTTCCCTTGGCGCCGTCCTTTTTTTTTTTTTTTTTTTTTGCTTGTCAGGGAATTATGGAGGGAAACTGGGCCCCATAACCCCTATACTGAGCGTTTTTTGAAGTTTGGCAAAAAAAAAAATTGTTGTCCCTACACCCCCCAACATTTTCTTTTGCCCCCCACTTGCCCCCCCCCCCCCCCACTTTAAAAATCCTGGTGCCGCACTGCTGCCACATCACTAACGTATTTTAGCGAAACATTAAATTTCAATTGTCACACTCGACCTAGGTGAGGTAAATTGGTACATGGTATAATCACTTCCAAAAATATACTGCCTACTGATTATACGGTTATAGAGTTATAGATACGGGGTAATAATTAAAAAGAAAATTGAAAGCGCACACAGGACGTGATATCGTAATGAGATATGCGATATACAAGAACTGAATATTATCATTATTTGCAGTAGTATTATTCGTAGGTGGTCTTTCGACATCCAGAGATCGCGTCTTAATTCAGTCAAATTATTCTTCATTTGTTTTTATTTCCCCATACCTTTCTGTGTCAGACATAAGTCAAAATAAGTTAGAAATGTATGAAGATAAATGACGTCACTTCAACGTTGCGTCAAGCAGAGCGTCAAAACGTTGTTCCGAAGTCAAATCTATCTAAAAAGCGGCGCTCTTTACAGTCCCGTGGTTTTGCACAGACAAGAGACACATTATGGAATTTGTAATTCACGGGTGAGCGAAGATGACTATCCTTCTGAAACCCTGAGCGTTAACACACGGTATAGGCCATGCAACCTCAGCTCACCCCCTCCCCCCCCCCCCCCCCCCTCCCGGCCCCCACACACCCCAAAACATGGTGAGCCCAAACGACTTCCCGCTTAAGATCCTGAGCCATACTGATTGTATCCCCAGCTTACGGACTAACAATTTTGTCTCCCTTTCCTAACAGACCGCTTGCCTCGTTTTTACATTGGGACAACAAATATATTTGTTATACAAGTGATAATGAATAATGAAAAGGACTGCGATGTACAGAATTACCGCAATTGCAACCCTGAACTGAGAGCAAATCAAGTAAGATTAATTAAACAATCAATAGCTGTATCACAGCTGCAAAACAGTATGTTCATAGTTGTATCCATAAAGGCATGATCACAACCCGCCGAGCGTGTTTTTAGTCCGTTCGTGTTCTGCGGAGGCCACGTCCGCCACGTGTTTCTGAAAACGTGGGGAGGGAGTAGCAAGAGCAGGGAAGGAGTACGTAAACGCACTTTACACGCACTACCACGCAAGGTTAAGTATGTGGCCCGCACGACACGCCTGGACGTGAGTGGTTGCCTGCATCGTACGTTGCGCACCTGGTAAATGAGTTATACGTGCTTACAACGTGCTTACAGCGTACGATCGCCGTGCGGTTGCTTCGTTATCGTACGGAGGCCGTACTTTCACGTACGGTGTCCTTGCTGACTTGCAGGGAGCAAGTGCGTGCAAGTGGGATAAACGTGAGTTTTTTCCCGTCACCATCTGCCGAGTCTTCATCGCTCCTCTCAGTTCGTCGCCTGCCTTTACATCATATACGGCCCGTTTCTGTTGGGCTCTCTGGCCCTATTAGCTGTCTTTTCAGCTGACCCCTTTTTGTTAAGCTTCTTGGGCATCTTGGAGAAGAAATGATGATATCCTGCAGAAATCAGCGCGCACAAAGTACGTTGCAAGTGCATAGCACGTACTTCCTCGGTGCGGTTTACGTGAGTTCTGCGTGCTCACTGGACAACTGAACTGGAGAAACGCCGAATAAGCACGGACCCCGCACTTATCACGTGCGGAGCACGCACGTGCTAGGTGCGTTGTCCGTAGAACAAGTAACTGTGAGAAAAGTGCGTTGTGTGCTCGTTAGCATCAGAGGGCACGCACGTCAACGCACGTCACCCGTACTGGGGGTGAATCTGTAGACCGCCCGCAGCCTGAACGCAGCGAAAGTTCCTCGTGCACTAAAAGTGCTACGGCGTGTCTACTGCTCCCAACTTCGTACTGAGGCGGAACTCACCACGTACGGATCCCCAAAATTTTGCCCACATTTTGCACGCATTTGCAAGTACGGCGGGTTGGGACCATGCCTTTAGCCAGCCCCAGAGTGGCGGCCAGAGGCGGAAGGCGGCAAAAGGTTTTCTTCGCAAAGCTGACCAACTCTCATGAAGACCGTGGCAATAAGGGGTCCGCATGCTAGTCATAAGGACCGCTATTCATAATAATACATAAGGGTCACTATTCATAAGGGTTATTATTCATAAGGACCGCTATTCATAATAAAACATAAGGATCACTATTCATAATAAAACATAAGGATTGCTATTCATAATACGGAAAGAGGGTCACTATTCATAATACGAAAGAGGGTCGTTAATCATAATACGAAAAGAGGGTCGCTATACATAATCAGAGAAGAGGATCGCTATTCATAATCGAGAAGAGGGTCGCTATTCCTAATCGGTGAACGTCGCTATTCATATTACGAGAAGAGGTCGCTATTCATATTACGAGAAGAGGGTCGCTATTCATAATCGAAGAAAAGGGTCGCTATTCATAATCAAAGAAGAGGGTCGCTATTAATAATCGCAGAAGGGGGTCGCTATTCATAATCGGAGAAGAGGGTCGCTATTCAGAATCGAAAAGAGGGTCGCTATTCAGAATCGGAGAAGAGGGTCGCTATTCAGAATCGGAGAAGAGGGTCGCTATTCAGAATCGGAGAAGAGGGTGGCTTTTCATGATCGAAGAAGAGGGTCGTCATTCAAATCAAATAAGAATAGGAAATGGATGAAGGACAACCCTACGTTACTGTATTTAAGAAAGCCTTAATTAGAATTTCTGGTGAACTATCTATTACTGAACTATCTATTATTTATCAATTAATGCTCCGCACACTTTGAAAGGTGCTTTGCCCAGCGTTATTTATAAAAAGACGATATCCTAATCCAGACATCCACAATGGGAGGAGGGCACCCCCTCCCCTCCACAGACCCCCTGCACACACACAACACACACGCAGAGAGAGAGAGAGAGATCTCCTGATCATCCCTTTTCTCAATCCTTTGTGGAGACCTAATCCTTGGCCTTTATCTCAAGTTCCAACAATCGTCCCTTTGGGGGAGCTGAGGGAAGGGGGGGGGTGGCAGGGGGATTGTCGTAGGGGTAGTTGTCCTGGCGATTAGTTGTAGGGGGTAGTTAGAAATTGCCGCGAGAAATTTTTTTTTTTAATTTTTTTTTGGGTGGGATATCAAGCCCTCGTAATACGTGATTTTAATTTTTTTAATTTTTAATTTATTCTGAGTGTGGTTTCATGGTAATTACTAACCTAATTTCATTATTTTCTTTGAAATCTTTATTTCGGTCTTCCTAATCATAATCTTAACAACAATCATGACAAAACTTAATACCATGTTGTCGATCGTGATCATATGAATAATAATCATCATGGTCATCCTCCTCCTCCTCCTGATCATATTATTGGATCATGTCATTTATTTAGGTGAATTATTGCGGGGGGGGGGGGGTGATGATGCAGGCAAATCCTACAGACCATCCCCCCTCCTGAACTATTTGGGGGTATATATCACCATCCTCTCCCTCCTGGGATTGATACCCATGCTTCCATAACATTTCAAATATAAATTCTACTACTAGAACCGTCCTATATGATACTCCCCTCTTGAAAAAAAAATGCAGGGTATATCGTATATCGTACCCGGACAACTACCCCCAGACAACTACCCCCTTTAGGTCAACTACCCCTGTTCTGTCCTAAACTTAAAATTGTTTTATCTTAGTTATTTGTTTTCCCTATCTTTCCTTATGTTGTTCTTTGTTCTAGTATCATTTTTGAGATAGGCCAATGTCCCCCACAAATTCAGGATAGGACACATGCAGGTACATAACTTATATAATACTGTATATATCAAAGGTTAGCCAGGGTTTTTTTTTTTCTTTTTTAGTTTAGATTATTTTTTTTTTTCATTCATTTTTTTTATTAAGCCTTGACTCTTGGGGATTGAGCATACGCAAATCCCAAACGGACCTACGGCACTCGTCTGTAGGCCTACACTTTGCCGAGGTAGTTTTTTGACAGTAAAACTACTGTAAAAGCGCACCCCGCTTAACGTTTGTAGGCACATGGCGCATGGCCGCAGAGTTAGCTCGCTCACCGCGCCGAGGACTTAATGCGTAGGCAGGCTATCGACAGTAGATTTGCCCACCCAGTCCTCACACTTAAATAGACGAATAGGGTCATAGCACCAATCACCATTGATATGACACTCTTGGTCAATTTAAGGGACATTTATATTGGCGCCATCTACGTTTGCAATCTTGATATTGGTTTCGAAGAGTTGAGGTGGAATGAAGTCACTAAAGCGTTGTACGGAATAAACCGAAAATCTCAGGAGTGAATGAGGGGCGATTTATTTCACCAAAACGCCAATGTTTACACATTTCCATTAAATAACGTTGAAAAACAAGATATACTTTTAATGCAAAAATTGACACAAATATTTATGATCGATTCAGCTTTCTTGGGTAACTCGGCCGACGATTGCAAAACGTAGATGGCGCCATTATAAATGTCCCTTAAATTGACCAAGAGTGTCATAATATAAAGACCTCAGCCTGACCGAATTTTTGAAATATACACTTTATTCATCCACGGGAGCTATATATTTTCTGAACAAATTGCAACCAACTTCATGAGATTCC
>CM046863.1:457191-530489 GCA_025617745.1 Heliocidaris erythrogramma
GGGGAGGGCAGGTGCCCAACCCCCCTCCAATTGAACGGCCAAAAATAATCAAGAAAAAAGAGGAAAGGAGCTAAGTTACAAGCTAACATAACAGTTTTCAGTAAGTGATCTATGACACAGGTATTAAAACAAAACAAAAATAAAAGGAAGTGACAAGCCTTACAAGAGCAAGGAAGGAAAAAAAAAAAGAGAAGACTGAACGGAACTCTCTGCATTCTGCACCCAATCCTCTGGAGAAAAAAAATAGTGCCTCATTCCACTCCACTCAGAACTATCAAGTTAGAGTACTGACTCAGTGAGTATGTGACTGTATAGAACAGTTGAACTAACTAACTGTTAGTGTCCATATTATTGACCTAGGCTTAAGAACTCCAGTGGACAGACAATTGATGGGCCTAGGTTGACATCATAATTCGTTTAATCAGTCAGTTACATCTCATGCGTCATCGTGGTCATGGCATACCACTCACAAATAGCGTACACACTTGTATTTCTTTTTTGGCATGCCTCTTTTTGGGCATGCCTCTTTTTTAATTAAAAAAAAATGAGGGCAATATTCCACTAGATTTTAAACGTTAGAGTCATTTAGACCTACCTGAAGAGATGCTGGAATTTCCTCTACACCATCATCATGGACATTGATATGGGCAAACTCAGAGACAGTGTCAGAGGCAGAGGCAGAGCTAACAACACTGCAGTCAGACTCAGAGTCAGACTCGGAGCCTTCAGCGATTAACCCTGAACCTGAGGCTGAGCTTGAGACTTCATCATCACCCACCTCCATCATGTCGATATCTACTTCGTCTTCGACCGCGTGTCGCAAAATTGATTCTAGCTAACACACCCGACGTCGAATGATATGAACGACAAAACGTGCACATTAATTCATTCAAAAACCCGCGTCTCGATCTCTCTACGTTACGTAATGCGCTAACTACGTATGTGTAGGTTGCTACAATGCGTAGGGTTGAGCTCAAGCCGTTCGTTGCGATTTTGGAAAAATCTGCCTAGGCAAGGTTGTAAACGTAAACGCGCCTCCGGGAGCGTCCTTTTTTTTTGTAACCAAGCCTAGGCAGATTTCGCATTTTTTATGAATATTCATGACGCAGGGTCGGGAATGGTTCCGATTGGCCTTCATGAAAGCACGGTCGCGCGCCGGTACGCACGGTGGGGGAAAAAAGTCCCTGGCCTGCACGCATTATGATCGTATGTGTTCAACGTGTAGGCGCCTAGCCTACGTTTTTGCGCTGAATCTATTATCGATCTAAGTTAGATCTTAATATAAGAGTTAGAATTGCCTCCACGTATCCTCAAAATGCTGACCTAATAATAGACGTGTGGTGGACCCAACTTCAAAATGGAATCGGAATGTGATGGTGTGATATCATCAAATTTGCAGATATGTCTAGCCAAGACTCTAACTACTCTAGATCTACTCTAACTAGACCAATTTTGTTACAATTTTCAATTTCATTTAAGTTTAGATTAAGTGAATGTTATTTTAAGGTCAGTGAGCATGATGAGTTAGACCTAGATCTAATCAGTACTAGTAAATGATTGATGATGGGGGTAGATCTACATCTAGATGATTTTAGATCTACCTACAATAACTAGTTACGCACTTTGTTTTTCATCAGCTAAAAGGTCACCAAAATATTTGTTTTTCTTGTACTAACGTTATACTATTGGAACGTTAGTAGTAGTCTGCTTCTTTCAGTCCTGAAGACTCTTGCAGTTCTTCTAACTCAGGGCAATGTGCATTACGGAGCAGGGTGGCAAGTGCTAATTACAGTGTGCATGCTAGGAAATTTAATTTCTAACGTGAACAGTAAGACTCTAACGTTGTTAGACCTAGCCTAGAGTCTGTGTCTTGATTCTGCATATTGTTGTAAAGTTCATTTGTGGAGAACATTACGATGGGCAATTGTCAATATACGCATAGCCTAGGCCTAGACCTATTTTCAGAGTAATGCCAGTGGCAGTGTCAATTTTGGTCGGAAAAGGAGGGTGTCCTAATTACTAAATTAGATCTACGCACATGTAATAAATTAATGCAAAACTTGATTTTGAAATTGATGCTCAATCCAATTTTTTACGTGTCACATTGCATAGGGGGGGGGGGGGTGAATTTGTTGAGAATTAAACAATACATACATGAACGTAGGCTAGGCGCCTACACGTTGAACACACACGATCGAAAAAAAGCGCTGCACGTAATATGCGTTCGTACGTGCAGGCCAGGGACTACCCCCCCCCCCCCCCCCCCCCCCCCACCGACCGTGCTTTCATGAAGACCAATCGGAACCGTTTCCCGACCCTGCGTCATGAATATTCATGAAAAAATGCGAAATCTGCCTAGGCTTGGTTACAAAAAAAAAAAGACGCGCTCCGGGAAGCGCGTTTACGTTTTACAACCAAGCCTAGGCAGATTTCGCATTTTTCATACTAATACGGTTTATTCCGTCAAGGACTAATCCATGAATATTCATGAAAACGAATTATAGCGATATAATTAAAACGAGCAAGGGCATCGAGCAGCTGTTGTGTGTGGCGCAATCGGATAATCCAGTCCTCTCTTGGTGAAAGAACCACGAGTTCGAACCTCGCAGAAGTTTATATTACGAAATTTTCTTTTGCTTACTTAAAAATAAGGTGACTGAGTAAGAAAATAAGCCAGTTCGGGGTTAGCGCATGGTACAAATGACCCAAATATCGACAGATATTTTAGACATGGAGGGTCCCTTTATGTGCACTTCAGAAAAATAACTCTGGGAGTGATAGAGGTGCCTCATGAATAGCTTTTGTTTCCCCCTTTAAAAAGAATACTTTCACCTGGATATCATGGAATGTGCACTATTAGTGCATAATTGAATAATGATTACATGACATTCATGAGCACATATCGAATATTACTGTCAGTGGGTTTTAGAATTTGGTACAGATGACCTTTATCTGCTCATGCTCAGATTGCATCTCCGAAGTGGCTTATACAAGTCCGATACAAGAAAATACAAGTCCGATACTTGTAGTCTCTTTCAAAGTCTTCAAAAAGGGGTTTCTGCCTAGGCTTGGTTGCAAAAAAGAAAGACGCCTCCGGGAAGCGTATTTTTTTACGGTACCGCTAATGCGTCAAATTGCTCATAATACGGTTTATTCCGTCAAGACTAATCGCATGAATATTCATGACACGAACTGTAGGGATATGATAATACGAGCAAGGCCTTGAGCAGCTGTTTTGTGTGGCGCAATCGGATAATCTGGTGCGCTATCGATGAAAGGACCGCGAGTTCGAATCTCGGCAGAGAAATATATTACGAAATTTTCTTTTGCTGATTTAAAAATAAGTGAAACTGAGTAAGAAAATACAAGTCCGATACTTGTAGTCTCTTTCAAAGTCTTCAAAAAGGGGTTTCTGACGCGTTAGTGCTACGGTAAAAAAAAAACACGCCTCCTGGAAGCGTTATTTACTGCAATAAATCATATATACCTACCTATTATGCCTGTAGTCTTGACTACGGGACCCCTTCGAGAATTTAACACAAATGAGTCACAATATTGTGCGCACCCCCCGTAATCCTATTGTCCCCTTCGCCACTCACGCGCGTCAACACGCTACGGCCATCTTCCTCTTTCTTGCTCGCCCCCGACGAGATAGGACGTATAGTCACAGCGCTCCTGAAATCAGGTCGTATAGTATCCTTTAGGTGCGCTTTTCGCACATTTAAAGCACTTTTAGGTTCCTATATTCGCTTAGATTATAGTACTGTGTGTTTTAGTAGTCACTTTTGCCGATTGCAAGGGATTTTTGATATCCTTTTCTTGGCATTTATTTTTCCCTTTCACGGTCAGCCCCACGTAGATATTTCTGTGTGTTTGCGGGTGTTCCGTTTGTCACCGAGCCTTTGGGTTCGGTGTTTGTTCTTACGGTTTTTTGGCTGTGAAAATCTTTTGTGCGTATCTTCCAAATAAATTTTACTTTTATTTTACTGCATTCAGTTGAAGTATTTCTTATTTTGAAAAGTATACTTTATTGTCTGTTTTATTGCAGTGGTATGAATTCGGAAGAAGAAGCAGCTAGGTCGCGGAGACCTGCTTCTCCGAAGAGTCGTCTAGCAAGACGACTCGGCCTTCCAGAACTCTCCCGAGTACTTCGGTACATGGGGGAGGGAGGAGGGCTAAGGGTAAGTTGCCTAGTGGTGTTTCCTTGCAGAGTTTGCCAGTCTCGGAGCTTGCGGCTTCGGGACGGTGGCGTTAACTGAGTCGGGATTGTCAACTCCGAAGCCGTGGTTTCGGGGTGGGTGGCGTCAGATTCTAGTGGTTTGGATATCTAGCGAATCCAATCCCCCGGTCGCTGAGACCAGAGGGGGGGGGGGGGGGGGGGCGGTTGTTTCCCGTACGGTAGCGTTCACTCGCTCTGATCCGTTAGGGGAGACGCGCCCCACTACTGCAGGGCAACCCACGGGCTTAGTCCATGTTGGTCTGGGTTCTCAAACCCTAGCCCCCGTGCTAACGCCATATGGGGAACGAGTACTTTCTGGGCTGTCTCAGGTGCCAGCTGATGGGAATGCTCGAGCTAACAATTATGGACGCTCTTCGGAGCAACAGGTGTTTTCACCTGAGTGCGTGACTACTAGTGCTCCCCTATTGCTGCTTTCGAGCGGTCCAATAGCGGGTTCACACGCCTTTAGTAGTCATCGGGCACATACCGAGTCATCTCGGTCTGCCCACGCACTGGGAGCTTTTAGCTCCCAACGAATGGCTACTGCATCTTCTTGCTTAGCCAATATGGGTGATTTGGGCGATTCTCTAGGCTTACGCCATGAGCGCTCCAATCCCTTTATGGGAAGTGAACGTCCCTCCGCGGAGGGATCGGTTCGTGTTTCCGAAGCGGCTTCGGAGATCCGAACGAATCCGATTAACGTTCTAACAAAAGGGTTTCGGCTACGACTCTTGTCGAGCCAGCCAAGAAAAAGGCCAAGAAGAAGGCAAAAAGTGGCAAGGCTTTGCCGGCCTCTTGCCCGTCTGGCCTGGCTAACCCAGCTAGCTCCTCTCAAGCTGACATGTTCAGCATGATGCGGGCTTTTGCTCAGAATCAGGGTTGGTCCTTTGTACCGGCTACTTCAACCCTGACTTCTGTCCCTATTCAGGGGTCTGACTTTGAGACTAATCAGCCTTTTGTGTTGGATTCGTCTTTGTCTGAGTCGGTTTCGCATGTGCCTCCTATTCCCGCGGCCCTTGGGGCGCCGCTGGGCGAGGAGACTTTCGTTGAACCATGCGGGGCTCTGCCTGCTGAGGCCTTTGTTAGCGTTCCTTTGTCTCTTTCCACTCGGGTGGAACCAGATTTGGAGGTGGCCTCTCAAGCTTCGTTTTCTGAATCGCTTGGGCAGGCGGAGTCTCAATCGCTCGCCCTCTGTGGGGTGGAAGCGATTGCTTTGTTGTCCAGATATCTCTCTGATTTTTAGTCAACCCGCGCAGGGTTCGACTTCGCGTTGGTTTAAGCAGCGGGATTCCTGCTGAGTCCTTTGTTGGCGTTCCTTTGCCGGGTCATCCCGGTCCGCCCTTGCACTGGGCGCCTTGGCGCCCGGCCCATGGCTGTTGCATCTTCTTGCTCAGCCGATATGGGTAATTGGTGCGCGTCTTTGGGTTCAATACCCTCAGCGCACTTCTCCATGAAGGGAGGTGAGCGTCCCTCAGCGGAGGGTTCGGTTCGTGTTCCCGAAGGGCTTCGGGGATCCGAACGAAACCGAATAAACACTCTGAAAAGCGGGTTTCGACTTAGGCTCTTTTTAGGGCCAATCAGAAGCCTAGGGAAGGGGCTAAAAGAGGCAAGGCTTTGCCTGCCTCTTGCCCATCGGGTTTAGCTAACCCTCCGGTCTCTCAAGCTGAGATGTTCGGTGTGAGATGGGCTTTGCCCAGACTCAGGGTTGGTCCCTTGTACCAGGCATCACATCCCTGCTTTTGTTCCTTTTTTGAGTCGGACATCGAGACTAATTAGCCTTTTATGGTTTATTCTTCTTTGTCTGTGACGGGATCACATGCGCCTCCTATTCTCGCAGCCTCGGGGCTCCGTCGGGTGAGGAGGCTTATGGCGGTTCATGCGTGAATCCGACTGTTTCGGCCTTTGTTCGTGATCTTTTGTCACGATCATTTCAGGCGGAACCAAGTTTGGAAGCGGCCTCTCAAGCTTCGGTTTCCGAATCGCTGGGGCAGGCAGAGCCTTAGTCGCTCTCCCTTTGTGGGGTAGAAGCGATTACTTTGTTCTAAACTTTCCCTGACTTTCAGTCAGCCCGCGCGCAGGGTTCGACTTTGCTTGGGTTCAGGCAGCGGGATTCCTCCGAGGGTATTTCTCTTGCGGAGGATTTCAAGCTGGATTATTGACGCATTGAAGCGGCGCTTCTTTTAAGCGTCATGTTTGGTTTGCAGTGGTCATAGTTTTCCACTGCAGCTGCCTCGGTCTTGTACCGTCGCAGAGTCTTGTTTCTTACGGCCCTTTGGGTTAAGGAGTCGGACATCGCACTGCTTCTCGGATGTTCCGTCTCGGGCCCTTTGCTTTTTGGCGATGCGCGATAACAGGTCTCTGTCTTGTTTACATGCTCATCCTAAGTCGATGCGAGCCTCTGTCCGCGTATTGGTTGGTGGCTGTCTTCGTTCCTTTCTCCCCGCTTGGGAGGCCATCTCCGGGGACGCTTTTGTTCTCTTTGGCGGACGAGACGGATTCTTCATAGATCTGTCCGCCCCGCTCCCCGGAGGGGCTATAGGAACTCGGTCACCTCACAGGCCCTAGCTCGTTCTCGTGCCTCATCAGAGATTGAATCTCTGTTGAAGAAGTGGGCTATAGAATGGGTAAGAGACTGGCTGTCTTTTTCCCTTTCTCCGACTTTTGTTATTCCCAAGCGCTCGGGAAAACTTCAGTACATTTTCGGATGGAGACTCTCGCCTCCATTCTCCTGTTGATCAAGAGGAAGGACTACGCGGTCTTGATAGTTTTCGAAGATGCGTATTTCCACTTTCCCATTCATCGCGCTTTGCGCGATCTTCTGGGGTTTTTCCTTCCTCTCAGAGACTTATCGCTTTCGCACTCTTCCCTTCGGGCTGCGCCCAGTCCCTCGGGTTCTTACTCAGGTCGTAGCCGTGCTGGCAGCCTCTCTGAGGCGACGCGGCCTTCGGCTATTTTTGCTACCTGGACGATTGGCTTCTCCTGGCGGAGTCGCGCGATTGTTTGTTGAACGAGACTCGTTTGCTCGTCAATCTTACTCAAGACTTGGGTTTCCTAATATTTTGGGAATAGTCAGAGTTAGTTCCTACTTGCAGCCCAGTTTTTCTGGGGGCTGTGTTGGACATTTGGAATCAGTTGGCTCGGCCCAGTCGAGACAGGTTTCTCACCATTGTCTCGGCAGCTCGCAAACTCATGCTGGCCAGAAAGGTTCTTGCTTTGCTGTCTGTGAGGCAAGTCCTTTCGTACCCCCCCCTTCCGTTGATCTCGGTTTCGACGGACGCCTCTCGGTTGGGGTGGGGAGGACATTGCAATGGCAGCGCGGTCGCGGGGGATTGGTCTCATCTTGGGACTCTTCCTCATATTTAATGTCCTGGAGTTTATGGCAGTTCTTTTTAACCCTGCTTCATTTCAGAAGTCGACTTTTCAGTCGTTCAGTTCTGATCCTCACGGACAATGTCACTGTGGCGGCTTATGTCAATCTGCAGGGAAGCACTCGTTCTGCTATCCTGAATGCCCTAGCAGCACAGCTGTGGAGGTGGTGTTGTCGCATGGCGATCACACCCGTGGCCTCTTTCATCCCCGGTCTGGAAAACCTCATTGCGGATTTTCTGTCTCGGGGCAGGTGTCTTCCATCGGAATGGATGCTCCATCCAGAGGTCTTTCGCCACAGTTACCTGGATCCACTGGAAGTGGATCTTTTTGCGTCGATTCTAAACCACCTACCGTTCCTTCTTCCGTTAAGAGTGGATCTGGTGTTGCAGCCCCTCTCGGGGATTCTTCACCACAATCCAGAGTCCCTTCATTTGACTGCTTGGCCCTTGTCGGGGAATCTGCAAGACAGTCGGGTCTCTGTGATAGAGCCGCGGAATTTTTATTGTCCAGTCGTAGAGTTTCTACTAGGGAGATTTATAATTCCCGTCTTTCGGTCTTTTTCCTTTGGCGTAAAGAGCGAAGTCAAACCCTTATCGGCTCCTATTGGTTCAATTGCGGATTTTCTATTCTCGCTATTTGACAAAGGGAGATCCATCTCTGCTATCCGAGGCTACCGTTCGGAACGATCGGGGCCATTCATTCGGGTTCACTCAGATGGTTCGGGGATTTCCAATTCCCCGCTGTTAAGTGGTGTGATTCGGTCGTTCTTTTTGAAGCGACCTCCTTGTTCTAGGTTAGTGCCGTCTTGGAGTCTGCCTAAGGTCCTGGAGGCCTTGGCGAAACCTCTTTTTCGAACCGTTAGGTGAAGCTCGCTTCATCATCTTACGGTTAAGACGCTCTTTTTGGTAGCTTTTGCCTCTGGGCAGAGGCGCAGTACTCTTCATGCTCTCTGCCTTACTCCTGGTCATGTTCGCTGGGAGAGAAAAGGCGTTAGATTGATTCCTAAGGCTTCTTTTATTGCCGAGAATCAGACAGCTGCCTCTGGCCCTGTTGAGATTTTTCTTTGTCTGCTTTCTGGGTTTTCGTCAGTGCGCGAGGACAAAGTGGCTCTCAATTGATATTTTAATAAGACTAAGTCTTATCGTAAGGATGATCAGTTGTTCCTGATCACTAGAGAGCCTTTTTTTCTCCTGCTTCTCTTGATTCCATTTCTAGATGGATTGTCGAGGCTTTTAGGGCTGCTGGCACAGGGGCTCTTTTTTCCGACAGTAAGCCTCGTGCTCATGACACTCGTAGTGTCAGCACTTCTTGGGCTCTGTTTCAAGGTGTGGCGCTTGATGATATTTGAAGGCTGCTTATTGGCGTTCGCCCAATTCCTTCATTTCTTGCTACCTTAGGGATGTTCCCGCAGGTGAGGCTATGTTTGCGTCAGCCACCTTGAAGGCCGCTGTGTCTTTGTATTCTTTGCTGTAATCCTATTCCCTTCTGCTTGAAACATGCCTCCCGGTCTTTGAGTTGGCGCTGGTCTGGCATAATAGGTAGGTATATATGATTTATTGCAGTAAATTTGTAAAATCAGCACTGATTTTCTTATTTACTATATAAATCTATATACCTACCTATGACCCTCCCTCCTTCCCCTCACCTTGCAAGCAACATGTTTCTACTTGGGATTGCTCGCAAAAGAGGAAGATGGCCGTAGCGTGTTGACGCGCGTGAGTGGCGAAGGGGACAATACGATTACGTGGGGTGCGCACAATATTGTGACTCATTTGTGTTAAATTCTCGAAGGGGTCCCGTAGTCAAGACTACAGGCATAATAGGTAGGTATATAGATTTATATAGTAAATAAGAAAATCAGTGCTGATTTTACAAATTGTTTTCTGCGGCACAGATTGGGGCATGGTGTGTGTTGAGCCTATGGGAAGTACGTTCTTTCCCTCTGAATAGTGTCTGCAGATGAGACTAGTCATGTTTCAACTTTGAAAGAGACTACAAGTATCGGACTTGAATTTTCTTACTCAGTTTCACCTTATTTTTAAATCAGCAAAAGAAAATTTTGCAATATATTCATCTGCCGAGATTCGAACTCGCGGTCCTTTCATCGATAGCGCACCAGATTATCCGATTGCGCCACACAGAACAGCTGCTCAATGGCCTACAGTTCGTGTTCATGAATATTCATGCCGACTAGTCTTGACGGAATAAACCGTATTATGAGCAATTAGTCTGTAAATCAAGACCCTTTTAAAAAAAAAAGCCCCAATCTGTGCCGCAGAAAAAAATAACGCCTCCGGGAATTTTCTTCACGGTTTTCTTCCCTTTTCCTGACCCCTATTTTATCAATTTCGAGGACACCTGCGCACCCCTATTTTCTATATTTCGAGGAATATTCTGTCCGCGGACGTTCCTTGAAATTCACCCCTTTCTCCGCGATTTTGGTAACGGTCCCCAAGTCACACTGAGTGGTTCCACCGGGGGTCGGACGCACTCATTTACTTACTTGTGTAGTAAACGCCCTCGCATGATGTTCGTATTACATGCAACTATTATTGCGCAGAATCGACCACGGAGACGGGCCAGTGGTTTGGCGACACCAGCTTCAATAGACCGACAGACTGACAAATCTTATTAATTAATTCTTTTGTTGGGGGCATGTGAGTTTGGAACAAAGAGAAACCGCATGCCTCAATTGAATCTGGTGTCGCCAAAATCATTGGCCCGTCTCCGTGGTCTAGTGGTTAAGGCATTGGCGTTCTAAGCCAACGACTCGGGTTCGATTTCCGGTGGAGACATTTTTTTCAACCTTTGCAAAAATTTCAAAAAGGGAGGACAGCTCTGGGGATTTAAGCTATTGTCATAAATCACAGGCCCGTAGCCAGAGGGGGTCGGAGGGGTCGGACGACCCCCCCCCCCCCCTTCTTGGGCTGAGGTCCGCTTTTTTTCATGAAAAAAACACACACACACACCTTTAATCTTTGTTACCAGAATTACCCACACGCTGTCAGTTGTACAGCATCAAAGCTGGTGTAATGAGTTGCAGTGTTGCCAACATTTTGGAAAAAGTAATAAGCAGATTTTAAAAAGAGGTGTTTCTATTTTGTTCCTGCGACTTCAAAAATGTGTGTTCAAAATCATCATTCACAACCCCTAAATTTCCCCTCGGGAGTCCTTAAATTGCAGCAGAAAGCATCTAGATTTTAAAATTTTCCGGGGGGAAAAAAGGTCCACTTTTGCCAAAAACGACCCACCCCTTTAGAAACCCTGGCTACGGGCCTGAATCAGGCCGGTCTATTTTGAACTCGGTCACCGACCGGTGACCCACTGATCTCCCAGCGGCGACCCGGCGACCAGGCGACCAGGCGGCGACCGCTCGACAGCCTTTGATCTACACTGTTAAAAAATATGGGGTATTTTTACAGGAAATGTCCTGGCAGTCGAAACGCCAGGAGTGCACGTTATTTTACAGCCTCATGTAAAACTACAGTCTGTAAAAAATATTTCCGTTTTTTTTACAGGAAAGAGACTGTTAATTTAAAATAATTTGTAGTCAGTCTCAAGGAAAGCCAGAAAGTCTGTAGTTTTACAGTTATTAGTGTATAGCTTTATGTTATCCTATTCTCTACTTTAATCTATCCTATCCTAAACATATCCTGTGCAGTTAATTGTGTGTGTGTGTGTAATTGGGTTTTTACAGACGTGTATCAATCAGATATGATTATTTGGCGTCTGGGACCGACCTTTAACGTCACCATCCGAAAGACGTGACTCAGTCTCGAACCTGGGTCCGCTGAATCAGTTTATAATTTCCACTGGTAGCTGGATTACAGGCGCACGCCACAACGCCCAGTTTATCCAGTTAATTCAATGTAATGCAATCTTTTATATGCACCTTATAGAGCTTTAATAGAGTTTTAATGACATATGACCTCGTTGAAATTAAATGACTCGCAGGTAAATAGGAGAATTTAGCAGTTTTTTGTCAAGTTGCTTGATTTGATGACGTCAATGGCGATTTATAAGCCATTTATAAGCCCTTGGATATTAAAGTCTTTGGCGATTTATAAGCCAGTTATAAGCCAAAATTCGTGAAAAATATCGCCGTCAAAGGGCACATCGTCTGCCAATACGTGCCATAATCAACAACAACAACAAATATCGGCATACTCGTGATATAGACCCCGCTCGACGCATAGTTCCCGGAACGCCGAAAATGCTTTCATTAGGGTTCTAACTTCAGTCAGCAAAAATATCTGGGCAAGCCAATATCTGCAAAGTAACTACGTGTGTTTGTAAGTAAATTGAAGTTATTTTATGTTATTTTTAATATCACGCACATAGATCTAGACTTCTGTTCTAACTTCTAGTACAGTACAACATGCAACCACTCACACTAATGCAAGGTTTAAGTCTTATTAAGACTACAGCACTAACTCACAGGCTAACGTCGCACAACAACATGCATGACATGTGCATGATGTGTGCTAACTTAAAGTTTAACGTTAGACCTGGGGATTTATTTTAGCTCGTGTACAAATCCAATTTATCATCCCCAAGAATTTGGGGAAACCCATCGGAAATAAAAAATTGTTAGTCACACTGATAATTTCTTATATTGGCATTATCGTGAAATCTGTCACTGGTCCATTCACTGCCCTTTATTTCGTCATTGCTGGTGACAGCATTCTACTCCCATAGCTATAGACTTTCTACACAATGCGAGCGCACACGCGGGAAGAGTGGTGACAGATTACACGATTAGGCCCTTATATTGATTGAACACGGGATACATAGAATTGAAGAAAAAAAATGAAATGAAATACAAATAGGGTCTAAGTTAGACTATAGCCTAGATCTAGTTTGAAAGGTCAAGTCAATATCTGGATTGCTTATTAATTATTGTTGGGCGATATTATTGGCCTTGAAATCATTGAAAATCGTCAGTTCAACTTCGACGATATGACAATATATCGAGTGGAAAGAGCTAGGCCATTGTTTCGAGCAAATCAGTGTCGCATTTACGCAAGCAAAGTAGAATCTTCAGCAGCAGTAACATCAGGGCTCTCTTTAGTCTAGAGCAGATTACAAGCGGGCTTGCCCCACTCGTTTTGAATTTGGCACTTTTTTGCCCCACTCATTCTTGATTTTGAGAAAAGAGCCCCACTGGTTCTTGGTCCCCAATCCAATTTTTGAACAAACAAAAATCAATATTTTCAGGTTGAAAGATGAATAACTGACCACAAAAACACATCCCTGCAATGAGTAAATGATTTATGGTGCATATAAATTGCCCTCTGAAGTTTTCTAGAGGCACTTTTTGTAATAACTTGATATTTAATGACATGGTTATCTCTGATTGCACGCCGCGACATGCATGCAAAAGCTTGTCCGCGTAGAATTTTCATGTCAAAATAGCTGGTTTTACTTGCCTTAGTTGGAGAGCCTTGAGTAACATACAGTTGACTTCGCCGTGTCGTTGGCGAGACTATCACTCTAATATCTTAGGTATGCCATGTTCTTATTGCAGTACCAACAGCAACAGTCTAATCATTCGTGTTATTTAGTCTTCAAGTACACCATTTCCCTACTTTTACAACTTCTCCACATTTATTTCCAGGACAACATTATTTATATGGCCAGATGCCCCACGTCTGCGCATAAGTGTAAATGCGCGATTCTGAAATCACAAAAGACGCAACACTGCACTCACCTCAACCTCCTATTCAGGTTTACTAAGAAATACCACTGAAAAAATAAGAAAAATGATTGAAAAACAAGGATTTCATGATTTTTTTACTTACTAGACTCAAATATGCTATTTTTAATACGCAAATATCCCGATCTGTGTATAGAAAACCATTGCCATTATCGGAAGGTGCAGACGTGGGGCACCTTCATTTTTTCAACTAGAAAACGACAGGGTTACGTTTCTGAAAAAAAAACGTAGCTACGTTTACCTTGTGTAAGCACTTATAATGCTCATGTACATATTCGCAAATATCCAATAATTGCAAATTTGAAGTCACTAGGTGAGAGGATGCATTTCCTTTAGGCAATGCGTCCTCTCACCTCCAAACAACCAAAAACATGGTCATCCCGATCCTTCCAATTCTCATTTTGTCCAAAAGGAAAAATTCCCTCATTCTGGGTACTTTTTAACTACATCATAGCAAGTTTCACTCTACCTCAAAGTCCATTACAACATTCTTTCGTCACGTGCACCCATAATATACATTCATTGAAGCCAATACCTCAATTTCAATTCAATTGGTACATTTTACTTATTGCATAATTCTGGCATACCGCTTTTCCACTTTGGACCACATGGAATACATTGCATAACCATTACATGATATTACATCAGAGACATTCAATGATGCAAGTTAATACACAACTTCCTAAACAAATATCACCCCTATCTTTCTGTTTGCCTTCCACATTTTAAACAAAATTCTGTGGCCTTACTTGCATCCTGCACCTACCGTAGGCCTACATCTGAAATAAATACTTGTATAAAGAGTCGACTGTCCTATTGCGTAAACATGTGTTATTTCTTCAATTTTATGCAATAACAATTAATAACTACAAACAAATAATGTCTCTGCCATGTGCACCTAGTGGCCACCAACATAAAATTCTCCCTCAATATATATAACAATTACCATAAACCACTTCATTTGTCTTTCTCATTCCAGGTATCAAAATGCTGGCACAGTACCTGGAGACAGGAGACCTTCCAACTGCCATGGACATTTTCAACCATGCCACAGCGACTTCCTAGGAAACTTCAACACATATCTTCTTATCAGTCCACCCATCGACTTCTCTGCTATACCAATACCCAACCCTAGTTCCGACAGCTCTGGATCGCACTGTGTGTAATGTACCGTATATACGTCGCTGACTCGATCACACAGTGCGATCGAGTCATTTGAATCGACGGTACAGTACGGGGAAAAGATCGGCTCGGCGAGGAAATTCCATTTATTTACAGCAATAAATCGATGTATCTACCTATTTGCTAGTTTCCCAAAGTATGCCGTCATTCGAGAAAAACTAAGTCTAAAACGCGCAGCCCCTGCCTGCGCGCGCGTCCACCAATCCAATCGCGCCACCGCCATACTCTTCCTCTTCCGTTCTCGCCCGTCAGAGAAGTGACATCTATGAAGCTAAGTCTTAACCTAAATTGCGAGATTTTTACCTCCAAAAGCTTTTTTGGTTGCCTTTCGCAATAAAAATCCCGTTCACCATGTTTTCACATTCATTTTGGTGTATCGGATTTTTCCTGAGTCAACCTCCTTCACGGTAAATTAATGAAATTACTTTGCCGTTTTTCCTCACTTTCGGGGCTTTATTCACAGACGGTGTACTAGTACACTGTGTCGGGCTGCCCCCCGTGTCTGTAGGTGGTTGATTCAACGCGCTTAGACAAGCGGTCTTATCAAAACGTTGTGTCTCCGTAATAGGAGTTTATTCCCACTCCGACTAATGTGAGTTGGTTGTTACCCTTTTATAGATCTATATTGTTTGTAATAATAAATTTATTACCATATATGGGTTTCTATATTTGTTTGCTTGTCTTTATTTTCAGCCATGTCGAGGTCTCCGTTTCGGCTGGCGTTCCCCAGTATTTAAATACTTATAAAGGGACTCGCCCAGCCTTGGAAGGGTTGGCTGCGAGATTTTCATCTCGCACCAACATTATAACTTCCCCGGAGCCTCGACCAAGGTAAGTTAGGGCCTGCCTTGTGTACGGCTCGCCCCGTTATGAGTTCGTCGTCTGTTCTGACGACCAACTCATGCGGGATATACCGAGAGAGTGAGTCCTGAAACATGGCCAATACCTCTCTCGAAGAAGAGACTTGTATAACGGTGAGAGTGAGTGCCTAACCCGTCCAATACCTCTCACCGATAAAACTGTGGTGTACCCCAGCCCACAGTTCGTCTCGCTCGAGCTGCACTTCTCGCTCACTAGCCATAGATGTTGTTCGCTCAGGGGTCGGCTCTCTTTGTCTCTCTCCGCACGCTTCTAATCCAAGCAAGGCGGGAAAGAGTAAAGAGAGTCGTGATCTTCCTAATGTACCCAGTACAAAGGGTTTACTACGGAAGCGGCGCCCGTTTTCAAGTGGGTAAAGGGAGCGGTCACGTGACCGCCTGCCCAGAAACGTAGGCGCCTGAGTACTGCCCAGCCAGCCGCGGGGCGGACTCTCTCCCCTTTGACATCGACTGTGTGTTCACCTCATGTGTCAGGGGGGCCAAGAAGAAGAAGGTTAGCCCCCAAGGGGCGACTACTTCTGAGTCGGGCGTCTCCCATGAACTTCTGAATTATCTGAAGATCATTGTGGAGTGGAGTGGTTGGTCAGACTTTGTGTCCGTACCTCCCACCACGCCCGACTCCAACCCCCCCCCCCCCCCCCCCGGGGGAGGGGGGATACCTGTACCCACCAACCCGGGTCCGGTTCGGATACCGGTTTTTACCGGATATCCGGTTCGGATACCGGTTTTTACCGGTTATCCGGCTAGGAAGACTGGTTTTCCCTTGTTTATCACCACTGCACCTAGTGGGTTGGGATCCGGTTCCTTTATCAGGTATCCGGCTCATTGTGTTTGGTCTCCAACACACAAGAGTCTTGCCGCCCCACTTCGGGCGTCTCCCGACCACGTTCAGCTTTGATCGTCCGGTCGGGGCTACTCCCATTCCAGCGGCACTAAGTGCTCCGCCTGGGGAGGAATCCTGGGACTACCTAAACCGCCCTTCTTGGGATCAGGTTTCTCAGTCCGGATTTTCGGAGGATGATGCCTCTTCACAGGTTGAGATTACACCCCAAACCAGTCGGTCCTTGGCGGTAGAGACTCAAGCCCTGCTGGAGAAATATCTTCCCGACACCTTTTTTCAGAGTCGGGCCGATCCGGGACATCCGTCTCTCCTTTTTCAAGGTGAGCGTCCCTCCAAAGGCATCCCTCTTACGGAGGACTTAAGCGAGTCTACAATGACTTCGCCTCACAGCCTCTTTCATCTTTGGTAGGGCCCGTCCCTCGGCCAGGGAATTCACTTTCTCTCAACAAGACACTCTCGATTATTTTACGAGAAAGTCTTGTTCCAGTGACCTCCTACATGTAGGTGGTAGGCTTGGTGTCAACTTTCAGAGTGCACCTTACGCCAAAAGGGAGAAGTTCCCGTCCTTGATGGAAGCTCATTCCAGGACTGGCCTGAGGCTGACTGCCTACTTGGGTACGCTCCTTTCCCTACGCTAGGAGCCAGGAACTTGAGATGTCCGACTCGGACATCATGTTCCTAGACGAAGCCCTCTTGTCCTTGACAGGCTCGTTGTGGTCAAAACTGTCTGTGTCGACAGCATAGCCACTAATGCCAGGAGGGAACTTGCACTTTCCTCTCTGGGCATTGCGGATGCGGACATACCTGCCCTCCTGGCCAGGGTCCCGCACTCCGGCCAACACCTCTTTGGAGGTAAGGTGTCTGATGTGATTCAACTTGAGGTTGATTCACGCAAGCAGGCGACGGAACTTCTGAAACGCCTTAAGTCCTCGGCTCCTAAGCCGCAGGCCTAGGCTAGTTTTCCGCCTCCTAGACGCGGTGGCACTTCCAGCTTTCAGCCTCTCGTGCACTGCAAGTTCAGCCCAGTGCCCCTCACTACAGGGGGCCAGGGCGGAGCCTTCTCCTCGAGGTAGGAGAAGGCATCGTCGCGGTCGGGGCCGTGGTTCGGCCCGGGATTCGCGGCGAGTGCGCCCCGAGCGTTGGAGGAGAGGGTTGGCGGCCGGCTTCAGTACTTTCTTCCCGCTTGGGAAGAAATTACCGACACCGATTATCGTGCGAGGAGGCTTCTGCATAAAACTCGCAGAGCCCCTCACACACGGAGCCTTCCGCCGCAACCCGCCTACATATCGCTCCGGCGATCATATCGCCCCCCTTTCTAGAGCACATCCCCTCCGAGATTCAAGAGCTGCTAGAAAAGGGCGCAATCGAAAGGGTAAGAGACCACCCCCATCTGTGTCTCTCCCTTATCTTATAATTCCCAAACGCTCGGGGAAGCTCAGAATGATCTTGAATATGAGGGTCATCAATACCTTCATTCCAAGAGAGCTTTTTCCGCGTGGAAACTTTGGCCTCCTTTCTTCCGGCGATCAGACCGTCAGATGTGGCCATTTCGGTAGACTTGAAAGATGCTTACTTTCACATACCGATACACCCTTCTTCAAGGGACCTTCTAGGCTTCGCCTTTCAGGGCGAAACCTTCCGGTTCAAGGCCTTACCTTGCGGCCCGAAACCGGCTCCTCGAGTTTTTACTCGAGTAGTCTCTGCCCTAGCCGCCCTCCTCAGGTATCGCGGTCTGAGACTTTTCACTTGCATGGACGACTGGCTCCTGGTGGCGAGCTCTGTGTCCGTCTTTCAGTCACACATGGACCTACTTCTCCGTACTACGCAAGAAGTATGATTCATAGTCAACTGGGACAAGTCGGAGTTGACTCCTACCCGCAGACCCGACCCTTTTATTTTCCTGGGTGCGGAAATAGACATTGTGAACCAACTTGCCCGCCCCAGTCGGGAGAGAGTTCAGATTATTGTCTTACTGGCTCGATCTCTTCGTCGCTTACGTCGAGTTCGGGCAGGCCGAAGGCTCCAGTCCTTGGGCCACTTATCGAGCCTTGTAGATGTCCTCAAAGACTATCGGCTTCATATGAGGCCTTTCCAGCTTCATCTGCTGAAGTTTTCCAAGCCCAGTGTAGACTCGCTCAAGGTGTGGATTCCTCTATCCGAGGAAATCAAACGCCTGCTTATCCCCTGGTCGAATGAGTCGTTCCTTCTTCAAGTCTCTTTTGGACCAGGTGGTCTCGGGGACTGGTCACACCTGTGCACCTTACCCCACATCAATATGTTGGAATTGATGGCAGTCTTCATGTCTCTCCGTTTTTTTTCGAGAACATGATTGTAGGTCACTCCGTCCGGATTTTGACGGACAACACTACTGTTGCTGCCTACATCAACAGACAAGGCGGGACTCGTTCCACTACCCTGAACGATCTAACCGCCAAACTTTGGAAGTGGTGTCGGTCTCACCGAGTGATTCCGATCGCCTCCTATGTTCCCGGGCTAGACAATCTGATTACAGAATTTCTGTCCCGGGCATGTGTCTCCCCTCCGAGTGGCCACTGAACCGAGAGGTCTTCGACACCTCTGTTCAGTCTGCGCCCCTCTGGAGATAGACCTGTTTGCGACAGCTCTCAATCATCGCCTCCCGAGATACTGCTCTCGGGTGCGAGATCCGGAAGCTTGGGCCCTCGATGCGTTCTCCCTTCAGTGGAAGAACTTCCGGGGTTACGCCTTTCCGCCGGTCTCCTTAATCCCTCAGGTCCTGGGGTAGATTCAGGAGGATCAGGCGTGGTTTCTGCTCATAGCACCTTGCTGACCGAGGAGACCTTGGTTTCCTCTTCTTCTGTCTCTGCTGGACGGTCGGCCTCTCTCTCCTTCACCGGAGAGCAGACCTCATAGCTCAGCCCCTGTCGGGGATCCTCCACCATCGCCCGGCGGCTCTACATTTGACCGCCTGGCCTCTATCGGGGAGGATGCGAGGACGGCAGGACTCTCAGAGAGAGCCTCCCAGTTCATAGTCCAGAGCAGAAGAGATTCTACCCGAGCTGTTTACAACTCGAGATTAGAAGCCTTCCATGCTTGGTGTGGGGAAATGGGATTTGCTTCCCGTTCTGCCCCGGTGGGTGCTATTGCAGATTTCCTTATCGCCCCTTTTCGATAAGGGCAGGTCCCTCTCTACCATTCGTGGTTACCGGTCCGCTATTGCTCCGGTTCACCTTGGTTTTTCTGATGGTTCGGGAGTTTCTAACTCTCCCTTCTTGACTCATTTGCCGAGGTCTGTCTTTTGAAACGACCAGCAAATCGCCAGTTGACTCCTGCGTGGAGCCTTCCTTTGGTTTTGGACGCCTTGGCCAAACCGCCCTTTGAGCCGTTGTGCAAAGCGTCTTTACACCATCTCTCGATTAAGACCGCCTTCCTCGTCGCTATTGCTTCTGGGCAGAGGAGAAGCACTATTCAGGCTCTCTCTACGGCGCCCGGGCATATCAGATGGGAAAGGCAAGGTGTACGTCTTGTCCCTCGACCTTCGTTTATTGCCAAGAATCAGAAGGATTCTTCTGGCTCAATCGAAGTGTTCTTGAGTCCTCTGTCAGAATTCTCTTCTGTCAAGGAGGATAATTCTTGGTGCCCTGTTAGGGCTCTCAAATGGTTCTTGGATAGGACTAAGGTTTTTCGTAAGGATGATCAGCTCTTTCTCATTTCCCGTCACCCTTATTCCCCAGCATCACGGGAGACTATCTCCCGTTGGATTGTCGAGGCTATCCAAGCTGGGGGTTCGGAGGCTCTCCTGTCTGAGAATCCTCCAAGAGCGCACGATACTAGGAGTGTTTCTACCTCCTGGGCGCTCTTTCTGGGTCTTCCTTTGGAAGACATTTTGAGGGCCGCCTTTTGGCGTTCCCCTACTTCCTTCACATCCTTCTATCTTAAGGATGTTCTTTCGGGTGAGGTTAGCTTTGCAACCTCTGGGTTGAGAGCTGCTTCGTCGTCTCTGTCTGCCCCGCGTTAGTTACTCCCATCCTGGGACATGCCACCCGGGTTTTTATCCGTGCTATTCTAGCAAATAGGTAGATACATCGATTTATTGCTGTAAATCAAGAAAATTATAACTAATTTTGTTATTTACTAGATAAATCTATGTATCTACCTATGTCCCTCCCTCCAGCCCCTCTCCTTGTCTGACATGTCCTAGATTCTGTCTCTGACTGCTCGGAAGAGGAAGAGTATGGCGGTGGCGCGATTGGATTGGTGGACGGGGAGTACGCGCGCGCAGGCAGGGGCTGCGCGTTTTAGACTTAGTTTTTCTCGAATGACGGCATAGTTTGGGAAACTAGCAAATAGGTAGATACATAGATTTATCTAGTAAATAACAAAATTAGTTATCATTTTCTTGTTTTCATCGAAACAATCGTTAAATCGTAAAATCAAAGAGCCTGCTACATAGTTACTGTAATTCTCTTGAAGTGTAAGTACAAATTTCTATCTTACCTGCCGAAATTAAGCTATGCTTTTAGCCATAAAATGGGCTAGGTCGACTTTGGATAGTTGTACCTGGAGCTACCTGGAGTTACCCCAAACCATACGCTTACTAAAAATTCATGAATATTTATGTAAGTGCTTTCCCACATATTTGGTAATTTAACAAGGTAACTTGTTAAAATATGAGAAAATTTTTATCGGGCGATTGAAAATAAATGCTGATTTCCGGTAAACCAACAAACTTGCTGTTGTTTTACAGGAAAAAGCCTGTAAAATTGAAATGACGGCAATAACTTGTAATTTCAAGGGCCAGGAAACCTGTAGTTTTACAGTTATTTTTAAAGTGTACCGGCTTCGATTTTTGACCTAAATCGCTCGACGGCGACCGCCCGGGCACGAGCGTATTTTGGGTGGCGAGTGAAAAGTGGCCAGTTAGGCGCCGCCGAAATCTTCGCTAAAACTTCAGCGATGCCCTAAAAAACAGCGGTGCCCGGGCGAAATTGGCTAAAAACTCGCCGCTCGCCAGCAGGCTGATTTTCTGAGATATGACCATAGCATTAAGCTACGTAACCATTCTCTCATTTTCATTTCTCACAATTATAATTATTTCCACGAGAGTTGCCAAAGCTGATGTATATTTTATTTCCTTACAATTGTATATATATATATATATATATATATATACCCCCTAATGGGCACATTAGGAGGACAGTTTTTGTCTAATTTCTATAGACAACTGTCGACCTAATGTACCAACTGTCTACCTAATATAGGGGTCGCTATTATGACGGAATAAACCGCATTGTTAGGTGTCGACCTAATGTACCCTTTAGTAAAATATACATATATATATATATATATATATATATATATATATGTACACACACACACCCCTACAAACACACACATTATTATGCAAACAGATCATTTCAACTCGAATGAATCATATTCAACGGGTTTGTATTTTCATTTTCTCACCAAAAAAATCTAAGTGGCACACAATAATTTTTTTTTAATGAACTGCAAAACCTACCTATTTCACAGTTTTGGCCTGTGTATCCAGCTGAGCATGTGCACCTATAGCCGTCATCCGGACCAGCAGAACACGTACCTCCATTTAGACAAGCGCAATCGTCGGTAACTTCAAACAAAACAAATCACAATTTTTCACACAGTCATTCATGATTTTTTTTTGTCAAAACGCATTGACCTCAGCTAATAATAGTATTTGAATCAGCTTAAATTGTTCCTATCTACCTAAGGATGCTAAACACAGACACTATTATGAGAAAGCGAGGGAGAAAAAAAATAATGCAAAATTCACACTTCTCCATCTCCAAATGTTCATTTTTTTTGTTGAATAAATTTCAATTTTTTTCAAAATGTTCAAGCAATTGTTATTTCTAGCTGCAGCTAAAAATATTTATATAATAATAAATCTGTCTGAGATATAACTCCAGGGAGCTCTACAAATAACCAAAGTCGACCTCGATCGCCCATTAGTATGGCTTGTCGCATCGCTTAATTTCGGCAGGTAAGATAGAAATTTGTACTTACATTTCAAGAGAATTACTGTAACTATCTAGGAGGCTCTTTGATTTTACTATTTAAATCGTAAATCGCTCCCTGGAGTTAGCTGAGTTAATGAATGTGTAACGGGATTAGAAAAATACGCAATGTACATCATAGAAAAAACACCGTTTCAAATTTAATTGCAATTTGATCAGTAATAATTGAGCCTCTACTTTACCATTCAAGTGCACTGAACATAAGTGCGGCAGAATAGAATCATTACAACCATTTTGGCTGTTTTTGCTTCTAAACCATTTCCCCCAACTTATTTCAAGAACCGATGCGTAAAACATAGAGTAGCTACTTCATTTAGCATATCAAAGGGTCAGTATGATTGTGCACTTGTTATGTCTTTATCACATGACCGTCAGGTTGATCACGTCGACTCTGTTTGTTATTTTGTAAGTTAGTGCGCGTTTCTAGAAATATAATCTATCGAGTACCGAAGTGATGACGTCACAAAAAGCTATTTTTTCATTTTGACATTTTTGACACCATATCTCAAAGGAACATGGTGAAAAATATCCAGATACCAAATTTTATGGTAATTGGCTCATTGGGCCCCGAGATATGGCCGCATGAATACCTCCTTAGCCCCATTGAAGTCAGTGTTAAATTGGCCTGGTTCTAAACAGTTAAGAACCAGGCCAATTTACACTGATTAGATATTCATATAGCCATACCTTGGGCCACTATGAACTGATTCATGTCAAATTTGATGTGTGAACGTTTTCCATCATGCTCTACCTAAATATGGTCATAAAAATACTGAAATACAAAAATCAAAATTTGATGACGTCACACTTCGGTACTCTATTATATTTCCACGTACGAAGAATCTTGCTGTTAGATTGGTCAAAAGGTAATGACGTGATAAAACGTAGTTTTCCCAATCAATCGACCCGAGAACTAAAGTTCGTGACCTTGACGGAATAGCACTTCTGTGTTTCGCTGATCTCTTCAGTCCATTACAGAATCATAATGCGTAAGAATATAATTACCGTTGGCGATCTGGATGTATAGCTATCTTTCCGAAGCGAAGCTGAGGAAAGATAGCGTTATACATTCAGTAATAGTACGTTTCATCGCCTGAAATCAAAAGGTAATTATTTGCTTTATATTCCACATCTGAAAATTTTAACTGGTACGGAAAAGACAATTGTCTACTTCTCGAAAAAGACATTTATGATTAAGCCCGTATAAATTCATAAAATATGTTAAAGCCACCATAAACCGTATCCCTACCTGGGTGCGCCCAATTGTTTTATCATTTTAAGCGAACGATTGGGCAATGCGCGCTTTTAGTACGCCTATGGAGCTATTCCAGGTCATGCATTTTTCATTTTGACTATTCGTAAAGGTCACGCACTTTTCAATTTGACTATTGGTAGAGGTCACGCACTTTCGCGCGTACCCAAAATATTCTCGGGTCGATTGATATGGGGAAAACTACGTTTTATCACGTGATTACCTCTTGACCAATCTAACAGCAAGATTATTAGTATGTGGAATATAATTATCAATACTTTTTTTTAAGGCGGAAAAACAGTTTCGACTTCCCGACTGCTTTTCAGTAATTTGGACGTGCTGAATGTAACAGGGGTGGGTGCAGGGAGGGGGAGTTTACCCCCCCCCCCCCCCCGCCCCTTCCTGCGCGAAGCGCGAAAGCTCTGACGTTTTAGCATCTTTTTTTTTTTTTTTTTTTAGGCGGAAGGTTAGTTCACCGCCCTGGCTGCTTTTCAGTTATTTTGGACGCGATACTGCATTGTATGTAACAGGGGTGCATGGGTGTCGATCCCGGGGGTGGGGGGGGGGGGGGTGGAATTGGGGTATAATTATATATCCCCAAAAATTTAAGGTGGGGTTGGCCTGTATTATCATCCCCTCCCCCCCCCCCCCCCCCAATATTTTTGGATAAAATGAATAACAATTATGATACAGTAACTTAAAACTAATAATTATTCAAACTCATTAATTTTATCTTGAAATACCATAACATTAAAGAATGTTATGGTTTTTCAAGATCAAACATGAGGAGTTTGCATAATTATTAGTTTTAAGTTAATGTATCATAATTCTTATTTATTTTATCCAAAAATATAAGGGGTGATAATACAGGCCATCCCCTCGGGATCGACACCCATGGTAACAGGGGTGGATGCAGGGAGATTATAGTTATCACCTCCCCCCCCCCCCCCCCCCCCCCCTTCGCGCGCGAAGCGCGAAAACTTTGTTAGCAAGTTCTGAGAGCCAGATAAGGGCTTGTAGCGCCTTTTTTAGGCCTTTTTCGCTCTCGCTTTTTTTTTAGTGGCTGAATAGGGGGGCATGCCCCCCCCCCCCCCGTGCCCCCTGCCTACGCCAGTGGTTGTAGTAACTTTACCTGAATTTCGTGTGAATTTCACAAGGATTTAATGTAAAACCAAAAGGTTATGATCATTTTTGTAAAGCGTAGCATTTTTTAAATGTTATGTACAAGGAAAGCGCATTGAATAGCATTAGTGCATAATAAGCGTAATAAAGGGCAAAATCTCAAATTAACTTTAACTCTTGTTACAAAAGGGGTGTTAGGAATTAAGATTTATGTCATTTACACTAATATTCAGGTAATGTAATATTTTCTTTATAGAGGCACATAGTGGCCACATAAAACAAAATAAAAATATTGGGAAAAAGCTATATAGGACATGTTTAGCAATTTTCATTGATCTGTTAAGATGGATATCATAGAATAAATGCTTGATATATGAAGGGTTGAATAAATATTACATTCATCATTTTCATTTAAAACAATGTTTGGAAATATGCTCCACACTATATTGCTCACGGCATAATTATTGAAATATGTATGAGTTGAAGAAGTAAGTAAATCACCAGTTTCATCAACAATTTCTTGGAGGATTTTTGCTTCGTGTACTTCAAAAATATTTTGGATACATAATCATAATATTTTACAAACGCAATATCAATCTAAAATCTGTTATTGGTGATTTCAACAAGAAATTATGAGTTAGAATGACTCCAATGGTAAGGTTTGTCAGGTAATGGAGAAGGTACACACTTAGAAAAAAAGGTTCAGGTTTGCACCCTAAATGCAACACTGGCAGCACCTTTTTGGGTGCAATCTTGCACCCTACATGAAAAGGGTGCAAAAATGCACCTTTTTGTTCTTGTTTGCACCCTTTAATGCCCGTTTGCACCCTAAAAGGTGCAACTTTGCACCTTTAAGGGTGCAGAAATTTTTGCATCCAAAGGGTGCAAATTTGTACCTTTTCTAAAAGGTACATCTCTGTACCCTTTAAGGGTGCAAAATGTAGCTAACTGCACCCTTAAAGGTGCAAAAAGCTTCTTAGGGTGCAAAGTTGCACAAAAAAAGGTGCTGCCAGTGTTGCATTTGAAGGGTGCAAAATTGTACCTTTATTTCTAAGTGTGTACACACGCTTACTGTCACTCATGCTATTGCCAAAGACTTTAAATAGAAGACAGATTACTCTGACCTACTTCCGTAGTACATTTTGGAGGCGTAAATGACTGTGTTAAAAACAGACTCTGAAAAATACGTTCGCCATAGGTATAACACGTGAAAAGATGTCTCATTTTTTCTTGATATTTCATATCTTACTCTATCTTTTTCAAGTCTGATTTTTGCACGAGAAAAAGGATGGATAGTTCTTTTCAAAAAACATTTTTTGAACTTTTTTCGTCAATAAATGCCGCTATGAATCCCTTGGATCATGCCTGCTTTTTGACAAAGTCATCTGCCATAGGGTTAACACGTGAAAACATGGATTTTAAAAATGATTATAGTTCCTCTAATATTACTTTGAATTTAGTGTAAATGTGGCTTACATGTAATTTGAGACTCTGAAAAAGCTTAATGAAGGCTCAAAAAGTGCAAGGGACCCCGCATAAATCCCCGGGAATATGCATGCTTTTGGCCTTCAATCTCCCATAGGTTAACACGCAAAAACGGGAATTTTTGAATGATTATAATTCCCCCAGAATTAAATCAAAATTTTGAAAAATGTGCCTTGAATAAAATTTAAAGCTCTGAAAAGGTATAATTAAGGCTTGATGAGTCCAGTAAACCCCCCATAAATCCCCGGGAATATGCATGCTTTTGACCAAAAACGTCTCGCCTGCCATAGGTTAACACGCGAAAACAAGGAATTTTAGGGTGATTGTAATTCCCTTTGTTTTTCTTTGAAAATGTAAAAAATGTGATTTACATGAAATTTAAAGCCCTGATAAGGTATAATTAAGGCTTGATGAGTCCAGTAAACCCCCCATAAATCCCCGGGAATATGCATGCTTTTAGCCTTCCAGGTCCCATAGGTTAACACATGAAAACAGGGGTTTTGAAATGATTTTAATTCCCCTAGTATTTATTTGAAATTATGAAAAATGTGATTTACATGAAATTTAAAGCTCTGAAAGGGTATAATTGAGGCTCAATGAGTCCAATAAACCCCCATAAATCCCGGGAATATGCATGCTTTTGACCCAAAATTTTTTTTTGCCATACTACACGTGTATTCCAATATTAATTTTGTTATCGATGACCTAATGTGGGCGTGTACAGACCACGTGAGATCGACGACATCCAATGAGATCGAGCAGACGACCATGCCGGTTAGAAGAAACTCTAACTAAATTCCAGTTCACTATTATATTTCTAATGCACCAGAGTCAAAATTCAATGTGTATTCATAAATTCGTATAATCAATGTTCTATCACCGCATTACGCCGAGCCTAATGGCTGATGTTAGATCATGCAAGCAGCATGGAATAGCTGAGCGGAATAGGTGTATGGACCATGATAGGTGTCTAGCACTATCTACGCTCGGTCTACCCCTCTGCGATCCCGATCGAGGTGGTGGTGTTGCCGATGGAACTATAATTATGTCAGTTTACCAAAACTTGGCTCATAAAGGTTTTTTGCTTGCTGTTCGTCGTTTACTTGTCTTTGGCACCGACAGCCCCGAGAGACCGGCAATGTAGAGGGAGGGGTAGCCTTTTGACAAGGCCTCGTGACTTGGCTATTTTCCTCGTTATGCTGTGCCTGAGATGAGACTAGCCGGCGACGAAAAGAATCAACACGGCCCGGGTGAACGCGCGATCGAGCGACTTTAGTCGCGAGGCCTTTTGGAACCTCGGGTCGTTTCATCAAACCAACTCCATGACAGTCATAACTGTTGTCGGCGATCTACGGAAATGTCATGGACCTGAAAAACTGTTTCACGAAGACATGATAAACGACAACTCAATGATATCGATACTCATCAGCGAAAAAACATAGTCTATATCACAGGCCATTTGAATTATCGTCAATTACCCAAACAGATTTTGAGGCTCAGTTTTCCCCAAACTATTCCAAAATGTAAAAAATGGCAGCGAAGATGAATGCTTGTGATACAAACATCCCGTTTACATGAAAAGATGTGTTTCTTATGGCATCTTAGAATTTATAAAATTGAGAAAACTCGAGGAGGCTTTTGCGATGTACGAAATCAATCTAGATTTGTAGGTAAGAGGATACCGTAATTGACTAGTTACGGAAAGAAGACCCAAATAATGTTTATTTTAGAGAAAATGATTAAATTAAGATATCTTATGGCCCAATTTTAAATATTTATTCATTAAAAGATACCTATAATATCATTCATATCAAAGCATTGCGTGAAAACGGAAAAAACAAGCGAAAATACATACATGATAAACTGTCGTTGTTCACATGGGTCTGTATATACAGACTGTTCCGTTTTCGATGCTGATTCTATGGTAGACGGATGTGGGTATTTTTAATATTAATCTCATTTACTTGATGGGGGGTCAAGAAGCCATAAAAACATATTGTTCGTCTGTACAATATTATAATACGGACATTAGTAATACTATCTGGTAAAGGAATGATAAAGGATAGTGCTTGGAGATCAGGAAATAAATGTTCTCTTAATTTACATTTGTTATTTTATCGCAGCCCATAGACTAACTAAAAGCTGGCTTGTGATGGCGTTCTAAAAGATATGACAGGTCTGGAGTACCGACAAGTCACTTGTCAGCGAAGTTGTCGCTGGTCTTGGCAAAGACGGCTTTGTGAAACACTTAGCGGACAAGTTGAGCGACAGTGTCGAGATGTCGCTGATCTTGTCGTTATGACGGTTTGATGAAACGACCCCCTGGGTTTCCATCGTCCGATATGAATTATTCACGAGTTGACATTAGTATGCTAACACGCCTACCGAGGATTCGTCACCGAGGATTATCGACCAATCACAACGGTATCTGCGGGGCTTGCTTTCCATGATTGATGTACTAGTAGCTTGCACGGGCCGCGCTAGCTCGAGATGAAGGCGAATTTGCATACCAAATGTATGCTGACGTCATGCGAAGATACGTTTGCTGATTGGCTCCTACCTATAAGGTAGCAGATCCTCGCTAGGAACAAAGGATAACATAAGAAATACAGGCCAGGTTCCAAAAGGCCCTCGGGCTCACGTCGCTCGATCGCGCATTCACCGGGCTGGGCGGCTAGTCTTGTTATGCAGCCACTACTAGCTTACTTGCCGAGAAAAATAGCCAAGTCACGAGGGCCTTGTCAAAAGGCTAAGGGAGGGGCTTCTGAACCCTGTTATGGATATGAGTCTGACACTGACATTCTATGAAAAGGGCGAATGCAGGATGTAGTAAAAGGGGGGGGGGGCCCAAAATTAATGCAGGGCTGTCAACTTTGGGGAACTGCTTGAAGGGAAATTTGTATTTTTTCTTCTCGCCAGCCCTCCAAAAGTTGCTCAGTGGGGGGGGGGGGGGGGGGGGGGGGGGGGAAGGGGGAGGGGGAGGGGGGCGGTGAGGGAAGGCAATAATGTTTTCTTCTCGCCAGCCCTCCGAAAGTTGCTCAGTGGAGGGGGTGGGGTATCAGATGTTATGGGTCCAGTTTTCCTCCAAAATTCTCTGACAAGCAAAAATAAATGTTATCAGTTCTAAAAGGGGGTATACAATTTAAAACAATGCCCGCTAAATCCGCCACTGATCCATGCCCGGACTGTCACGTCAGTCTTGCGGGGTGGGCATTTTTACAAGAGGGTTAATAGAACGACATTGTTAGCCTCGTGGGCTCCCAAACTAAATTTGGTGCTCGATCCAGGTTTTCAACATTTGAATTTAGGACAAGCAAGGAAAAAGAAATTATCACAGTTTTCAGATTCTTTCTATGCGGGGAGGGTACAGATTTCCTTTCATTCGATGTGTAACTAAGATATGTCAGATTTGGTGTTGGCTGGCACATAGGGGCACGTGCATTCATGGATACGCTACCAATAAAAATAAGATAATCTGGGATACGCCACTCTTAATGTAATCATTATATTTATATAAGGAATTGCTCGCACGCAAACTCATTTTATTAAAGCCTTTTCTGTCTTGACTTTTAAAAGAATAAGGCTAATAAATTTACATTACACCATTAGAGGAGGTGGTGTCCTACTATATGGGCGTGAAGAACTTAGTCCAAAGCCAGCCCAGGAGTTGAAGGTTCTAGATAATTTAGAAGCTGTCTGGATACAGCTCCGCCCTCGCCGTCTCCCCCGAGATGTATCCAGCATCTTTGTAGCTGCAATTTATAGCCCCCCTAATGATATTCACCAGAAAGAGTTTATTGATCATGTTATAGACTCGGTAGATATCATCCGTTCCCGACACCCTAGCGCCGGTATAGTCATCCTTGGCGACTTCAACAAGGTGGACAGTGCACTGCTGAAATGTGCCATGCTTCTTCCCTCAAACAAATTGTGGATAAGCCAACGAGAAACAACGCTATCCTTGACAAAATCCTGACAAATATCCATCCGTTTTACCAAAAATGCGACATCAAGAGCCCCATTGGCAGTAGCGATCACAATACTGTCCTCTGGTGCCCACGTCTTGAATATGCTTGCCGTCCTAACATTACAACAGAACGCAGAATAAGACCAATGAAGGACTCCGACATTAGATCTTTTGGAAGATGGATATCATCCTACTCATGGGATGAAGTTCATAGCGCTAAGTCAACCAATGACAAATGCAACGCATTTTACGACACCTTACAACCAGCCATGGAGCAACATTTTCCCCTGAAAACAGTGCAAATCCACAACAGGGATAAGCCGTGGGTCACTCCTCTCATTAAATCATTTATTAATGAGAGACAGATCTTGTTCTACACGGGCCCTGAAGAGAAGTGGAAGAAGTCCAGAGACAAAGTCCAGAACGCCATCAAAGATGTCAAGGAAGACTTCTATGAGCATCGAGTAGAGCGATTGAAGAAGGACGACCCGGCAGCGTGGTATAAACATATCAAGGTGATGACGTCGTCTTCGCAATCCTCATCGCAGCTCATCCACGTCCCAGATGGAGATCAGTCTTGCCCTGTAACCATCGCCAATGTAATAAATAAACGCTTTGTTGATGTTGCTGCAGACATCGATGCACTCGACCGAGACAAATTGCCAGCTTTTCTCCCATCCCGTAGACCAACAAGGATTCAACCTTGGGAAGTCTACAGTGAACTACGGAAGATTGTCCCTGGGAAATCTGCTGGCCCTGATGGTGTCCCGTCCAAGTTCATCAAGCTATTTGCTGTCGAGTTAAGCGCCCCCCTTTGTGACATATTAAATGTATCTTTTTCAGAAGGTGTTATTCCGGATGAGTGGAAGAGGGCAATTGTAGTTCCTATACCAAAGGAACAGCCCCCAACATTAGAGAAGCTACGCCCAATTGCTCTAACAGACCATTTTTCGAAGATCGCAGAGCAATTCATTGCCAAATGGTTGTTGGCTGATATTGAAACTCTCCTTGACAAGAACCAGTTCGGAAGCCGTTCAGGCAGATCAACAACCCATTATCTTGTGGACTTGGTCAATTTCTTGTGCAAAAATGCTGATAGACGTGAGAAGATAACCTCATTGGTTGTTGCCACAGACTTCTCAAAAGCATTTGATAGGGTGGACCACTCTATAGTGATGAATAAACTCATTCAAATGAACCCTCGTGAATTTATTGTTCAATGGATTGCTGATTTCCTCACAGGGCGCACCCAGCGTACTCGGTACCGGGGTCACTTTTCTGATGAAGTATCACTGACAGCCGGTGTCCCACAAGGCACCAAACTTGGTCCTATACTATTTTTGATCCTTGCCAATGATGCTTTGTCACAGAGTGGTCCGAGTTATTGGAAGTATGTTGATGACATCACGATTGTAGAGTCAAGACGGCGGGGTGCGCCCAGTGAGGTTCAGCAGACCGTTGACTCGTTGTCCCAGTGGTGTGCAACAAACAGTATGAAATTGAACCCTACTAAATGTTTCATTATGCAGGTTGATTTTGGTAAATATAATCGAATCCCTCCCAATGTTGCTCTTGATAATCACACATTAGTAGAAGTCGGTACAATGAAAATATTAGGAATCCTCATTCAGGTAAATCTGAAGTGGGATGACCAAGTCAATCAAATGGTCAGTAAGGCGAACGGTCGAATGCACATGATTCGATCCCTCATCCCATTCAGACTTCCGGTGAAGGACTTGATACTGATATATAAAGGGTTCATACGGCCATTATTGGAATATGGAGTACCTGTTTGGCTATCCCGGCCTAACAAAAGCTCAGGATACAGCAATCGAAAGGGTCCAAAAGAGGGTGTTGAAGTTGATTTTGGGTCCTGCCTACATTTCTTATGATAATGCTCGAAATGTTACGAGTATGGATATGCTAGAAACCAGACGTGATCAAGCCTGCCTCAAGTTTGGCAAATCATTGTTACATTCTAGTAGTTTCCGAGACTGGCTCCCTGAGATAAATGATCCTGGTAGACAGTTGAGAAATTTAAAGATGTTGAAACCCATTAGATGTAGAACTGAAAGATACAAGTCTAGCCCCATTCCCTTCATTGTTAAAACTCTAAATGAAAATTTGAATGAGAATTAAATTATCATTACTTCCCCTCTTGCCGTAGAATACCCACTGAACACTGAATGTAATCAATAAATTAATATTTTAATCTTGCCAATATATGTGACCGGATCTAGCCGAACTAAGCACTTGTGGGTGATAAAAAATGATTCAATTTGGATTTTTTCTTCACCCCTTTCGGTTAGTACTTGTTTTAGTTATGTACTTGTGTATAAATAATTCGAAATGCCTATGAGTGTTTGTATTTGCTGGATCCGGCCAAATTTCTTTTTAATTTTTAATTGTATAATTTGTTTCCATACATATATTTTAATACATTGTTTGATATGATTAGATGTAAATGTTATGATTTTATTACATTATATATATATATATGTTTGTTCACATTCATTAATATCCCTTTTACACTTTGAAATATTTTATAAAATATAATACAATATGGTGTTAAATATTTATGTACATCAAGAAAATAAAAGTGTCATATGTTATTTTGTAAATCTTTACTGCAATTCAGTATTACTGCGAATGTAAAGATCTTTGTTATATTGTTATATGTCTTTTTTTTTTTAATCAATAAATACCATTATTATTACAGGTCTATAATCCCTATAACTTCCATAAATCATATCAAATGAAATATTCTGATTTAATAGAAAAATAAAGATAGCATTTTATTTTGTTTTAATAACTTTTCTCGACATTCCCGTCAGATATCGCAGTGTTTGTTCATATAGAGCTTAATATCAGGGAACATGTTTGGACCCGGTCATATAAAGAGTTGCGGCTGATTCGAATCAATTGCAACTTGAAATTAATCGTAACTCCCATCCCTAAAGTACACAGTTGCGATCGATTCGAATCGATCCCAACTTTAAATTAAAGGGATACTCAACCGCAGATTGTGGAGGTTTTTATGCCGCGAGAGGGCACGCATGATCGTTACCTGATCATGCCGTTGCCCCGCGGGAGCAAACTTAGGGGGTGTTGCAAGAAAGTTGCAATCAATTGCAAATCCCCCCAATCAGTTGCAAGTTCTATTTAAAATACATGTATCATCTTTGCAATCGATTGCAAATGGGGGATTTGCAATTGATTGCAACTTTCTTACAACACCCATTAGTCCACTGCCTGGACTGCTCTCTATCCCTGGCCGTGTATCGTACGTACGTGCGGGCCGCTCACATGCACATTATAATGCACACACAAATTACGCACGTACGGACACAGAGGGTGAATTAGTGGGGAAGAATGAATTCGTGGGGCCGGGGATGTACGGATCAGCGCGCGTACGCATGCATTCGAAAAATGTGAAAGATTCAAACGACCATAAACTGGTCTGGAGCAAACTTCGAACAGGCTGTTCGCCGCGCGACATGCACGCTCCGCTTGAAGCTCGAGCTCTCGTGCGAGATTCGGTCGGCTTCGTGCAGTCCGAAAAGTAATCCTTGTAGTCCAACGGACGCGTTCGACGCACAAACTTTGTGTACGAGTGGATGGGGCTTACGCAATCCTGACTTTCCCCACGGCCGCCTGGTGGCGTATCCCTTTAATCGTAACTCCCAGCTCCAAAGTACACAGTTGCGATTGATTTTAATCAATCGCAAGTCTTTATAAGACTTGGGACCAGGGCTCAATTTTCTGCTAAGATAGTCTGATGATATTGGAGGATGACTATAACGTACGTGTTTCACATCAGTCACCGGTGTAGCTCGAAGGACAACTACAGCTGTAGCTGTTGACGAGATTCTCACAAGCGCCTCCATTCATGCAGGGGTTACTCGCACCAGTGGCGGATCCAGGGGGGGGGGGGAAGAGAAGTAGGAACTTTTACCATAGGCGATGCGCCATTTTCTCGATTGTGCCCCTCCCCCCTTTTCGAGTGAAGACCTTTTTTTTTTTTTTTTTTTGCTTGTCAGGGAGTTATGGAGGGAAACTGGACCCTATAACCCCTTACTGAGCGATTTTTGAAGGATTGGCGAAAAAATACGGGTCTACCTTTTCACAAACTTTCATTTGTGTGCCCCCTCTTTTACTCAATCCTGGATCCGCCCCTGACTCGCACACTCGTTAATATCTGTTGAAATAAAAATGTAACTAGCTCAACTTTGATACCATTTAAAGCATCCAAGGAGCTGCTTTGTTCGCAACAACTTTTCTACTTTCGATTAGATAATCTAATCTGTCTGTTTCGAGAAAGCATTTTATGCTCGAAGGTAAGTTGGTGAAAGAAAGTAATGCCTGTTAGGATACTGAATCTATGTGAGTCTATAATTAGTAGATTTGTAATTCGAATGTAACGTCACTGGGGGAAACCATCCCAGCTGTTTTTGTTTGTCGGTTGAGGTTGTATTTGGGATGAAGTAGCATGTTGGTCAATCCTCCAGTGAGGAACAAACCCTACCCATTATTTCATGGAAACATAATAATGTAAAAAAAAACAGCACTCACGCAAATTTGGTAGAACAGGGGAGAGTTAAACGACACGCATTGCCGTTGCCTATTTGCTAATTTAATTCGAAACTCTAACTCGAAATATCCAATTGCTATGATCTCAAAATTCAAGTATTGAAACCAGTCCCTTTTATCACGTTTATTATCCTAGTTTGGGGTTCTCTAAATTTCCTTGTTAAGAGAAATTTGGATGTTAAAGATATAGTTGAGTTCTGTTCATGCAATTGCATTGTGAAAAAACCTGTCTTGAAGCAATTGGGAAAGGTTGATGATGTAGAAAATAAAAATTGTGTATACTGTAAGGTTTTGGAAATTATCACAATGATAAGAATTTTACCCTATCTCACTGAAAAGCACATGCACCGCACATTGGTACATGGTACTATATACACGCACATGTGGCATTAATATGTGGTCCACACACGTCAGTTATTTCTCTTCATATTTTTTTCAATATTAGGGCATTTGAAGATCCAGTCCTTCTCTGCGGATATATCTACTAGGATATTCTTCCAAACTGGCATAAAAAGAATGGGGAAGCTCGCAAATTATAAGTCACCTTCACCTAAACTCAACCTTCTCTTTAAGGCTGGAATCCCCCTTAATAAAGAAAGATTAAACTAACTCAACTAACCCCCATGTATATTCCTCTCTATGTTCCACTTTTCTTCTATTATCCAACCCTTATTACATGTATTATGAATATGATATTCAAACTGACCTCATAGGTATTTGACTAGGAGTGTTGTCGGGTATTAATTGTGTATTATAAGCGAGCGATTATCATTCTCAAAGAGCAGAACCAGTTATCTCGACATATTAGTAAATTTACTTTTCTGATAATGCCCGGCTCACGCAAGGCGTACTTTGCTGATGTAAGCTACCGCCTCAGTGACTCGTACGGTCTTTTGTCCGTCATGAAAGATTGATATAACTTTTAAAATGATTGCAAATTTAACAGTGCAAAAAATAGTGGCGTGTGGGTTAATTTCCTCCACAGGCTCGATGAGCACGCAAGGCCTCATTTTGTCTGATGTAGGATGACCACAGTACAAAAGTGCAGGCAAAATGAACAGTGTAGACATTGCTTTGTTTTACTTCCATGCACTAATCGTAACTGCCTCCAGAGGCTTTTATAGCGCAGGTAATGACGCAGTCGAAATGGCGCCTTGTGTTCAACGGGCACCAAAGATTGTACGTGCTGTATTACTAACCTACGCATAGGTAATCGAATTCCACATCCTCACACCTAAAGCCAGCAGCACAAGGATTGTTGTTCAGCACACATTCATCACCATCTATAAATCAGAATTAAAGGTAGTTTTTTGGTAATGATGCAAGATTACAATAAGAGTAAAAATAACAAAACAATGTTAACAGCAGCAATAATAATAATAGTAATAATGATAGTAATAATAATAATAATAATAATATTAATGATAATAATAATAATGATAATAATAATGGTATTAATAATAATGAAGGATAATAAAAAATAAATATAATAATTATAGTAGTTATATGACAAATAGTGCATCCCTTTCACTCTTTGAACATAACTTTGACCTGTTACTTGGCAGATAAAATGGCATAAGTCACTTAGAGGAAGCCTGATACTCACCGACCAAGAAGGTAATATTAAACCCTCTGAATGGCCCATCCGGATCGTTTTTGTCCGTAAGAAACGTAAACCAGATGATGTCGTTAACGATATCCAGAGGATCGGGTAAGGTGGCGGCTGTATACCTGCCATTGTACGACGCTATCTAAGTAAAAGGAATGAGACAGTTTACATTTACAGTCAGTCTGCAGCCCGTGCAAAAAGCGCTTATTTTACGAATTTCGTATTCACGGTCTGCAGTGCCTTATGAACATTAATGACCGGAAAGGTATGGCAGAAAACTGCCAATGACTTCATTGTTTCTACAAGGATTTTTACAATTTGCGTAACAAACCAAAGAGAAATAATAATTCTACCCACTTCAACCTAAAACTGAATAGTTTACAAGAATTTCTTTACTTTACTTTCGGTGGACAGGGGTGAGTCTAGGGCCTTCGCAAGTACGTGCCCCTACAGAACTCTCCCCTCCAATTATTAATACACGAATATGCCCCTCTCCCCCACCGGATGATTTGGGTCTTAGCTTGCTTTGCTATAGTGTGTTGTGAAAGATCTTGTTTGTAATTGTTCCTCTTATTTTTTATTGATTTATTTATCTATTTTTTTTTATTACTATCACTATTTTTTTTTGGGGGGGGGGACCATTTTTGTTTTTGATTCGTTGTATGCACTATACATTTCATACAGCGAAAAAAATGTATATCATGCGTGCTGTATACAATGGTATATGTTCTGCATAGTAGTCGATTTGCATTATAGACATTCTTCAATCTAGGCCTAGATTATATTAAAAAACACTACAAGGGCATCTCCTATACACACCCTCACACACCATTATGCCATTTTATTACCACTTCATTCTCGCCAGCAGTTGGGCCACCTCCGATATAGATATTGTCCTTGGCTGGCTCAATATCAATATCGTTGTAGATAACGCGAATTTTCTTAGCTTCAGTAAAGTAGACAAAATAATAACAGGTTCTCCGTGCTGGATACTGGTTTGGATAATTTGGCGAGGCAATGGTTCCTCTCGTCACGTTGAAAAAATCTTCACCGCAGTTGGCTGTGTATTGAAAGAGTTCGAAAGAAAAATCATGAAAATCCGAAAGATTATCTAATAATCTGTATGTTTTCATACACTATAGCATATTCCAAAGTTTTCGTTGGAGGAGTGTGCAAGAGGGCGACTTTTAACCATGAAAAAAAATGCTCACTTTATATCCCCTATGAAGAACTTATTTCAAGTTGAATTAAAATCAAACTGTTCTTATAACCCCATAAATAATTAATAATTTTTCGATTTTTTTTTCGCTCATTCGCAATGCGATCACGCAAACAATATTATACATAACAAAATTAAACAACATATAAACAACATATACATAACAAAATATAACAACATTAAAAAGTGATACTTAAGGGGGCATTTGTGGCAGATGTGAATCTATAATTGATATATCATTCCTTAAAACAAGATCATATATTTTTCCCCGATATATACATGAATAGCTCGTGCAATGATAAACTCGTGTCAAAACAAATAAACAAAATATGAACCCCCCCCCCCAAAAAAAAGCCTGCCTCCATAATTGTGTATTTTTCTGAATTGTGCCCCCCCCCCCCCCCTCCCCCCCTTTACAAAATCTCTACGTGCTTCTAGGTTTGTTTATGGCACCTCGGTATTTCGGTTTGTCGAAAATGTGTGTAATGTCAAGTTTTACCTCTTGTCAGTAGTTCACAGTTTTCTCCATGATAAGATAGTTCGCATAAGCACATGGGAGATTCTCCAGGCTGTCGAGGTACACATGTGCCTCCATTCTGACACGTCGTCGACGTACAATCTGAACAACAAACAAAAAATAATAATAAGTGATGTAATGATTATAAATAATAATCATCACCCATTCAGTTTATGGAGCAAAATGTTTCCATAATTATATAAAAAAAATCATGTTCATGCGATTGAATGTAAGCAGCTTCCAGAAAGCGTAAATGCGCTGAGCTTCTGGCCCGGGACATAATTGAGAATTGATCGTCGGCATAGCTTTGTGCGCAAGCTGGATTGTTCAGCAAGTGGAGACCTATCGTTGAATCTCATTTGGCTATCTTTGGTCTGTTAGCGTGCATTTCAGATTTGCAGGCACGGACGGGCTGCGTGCGCTGATTGGTTGTATGGTTCCGAACAGTCGTTATCATGTCTCTTTTTCGTGCCATATTGAAATTTTGCAGTACCAAGAAATTATTTGTATATACTTTTTACTTATGATTGTCAACGAGTACTTTTGTATTTTATTTGATGTATGTTACCGAAAAATGTTGTACTTATATGAACGCAAGGCCGTACGCAGCGGGGGGTGGGGGCAGGGGGCCAGTTGCCCCCCCCCCCAGAAATTTCAAAATCATCCTTTTTTTAAATCGGGTTTTAGACTTTTAAGTGATCCAATATTGAAAGCGATCATCTTGCTCCCCCCCCCCCAGGAAAAAAATTCTGCGTACGGCCTTGTATGAACGCAGATTGATTGATTGATTGATTGATAAAAGTTTGACACTATCAACACAACAGTGTCATATGTGTCTGACAATAATAGATACAAAGTTAACAATTTCATTAAAACGTTCTTATAAACTTTATGTAAACTTTTGACTGTTGTTATATATGAAAGTCTTTAGTTCTGAAATTCAGGTCACAATGATTGGTATTGTATACACTTTATTCAATGTCCAAGTGGACTAATATCAATAATTTATAGTTAATTTTTATAGATCATAAAATAGTATGAAAGGCAGTTTCTTTCCGCCAAAGACTTACTTCTCAAGTAGATCCCCGAGTTACTGAGCTACTAGCCAACTGGGTGAGAGCTAGAACCTAGCCATTCCCAATGACTAGCCGAGAAGGACCACACCAACCACCGACCATCGTGATGATAAAATACCACCACGTGCATGATCTGTTGTGGGAGGAGTGAGAGTTCAACCGATGACCTACAGCAGATGAGTATCCACCATAGGCCCCAGCGCCCGATTCACCTATGTATAACATTTTCCTTTGTAAAGCAGAGAGCATGTTTTGTGTTTTCATTTTGGTTTAGAGTTTAATATCCATAGTACATAAAATTCCATGAGTAGAATTACTTTTAAAAGGACTTAACAACGAATGATATTTATGTATGCAATTTACTTTCTTTTGGATGTTTTGGACGAACTTTCTGTGTGGTAGATGGTACGGATCCCTAGCCCATCTATAATGTGCCATCTTATCGGCTCTTCTGTTGGTCATAAAGGTGGAATAAAATATTTTTGAATAAAAATCGACAGTTTTGTTGGTATTTGAAAGGCTACGCGTAGACAAAATGGTAATTGAGTGATTACATAATGTTTCCCCATTACACAGGTGACATTATAACATGAGAAATTTGGATTACGTAATAAATTCTTTTGTTGTAGACTATAAAAGCCTATGCATATGATATTCTGTCCCTTGGTCAGTTCTTCAGGTCGACGATCGAGGGATCTTGATTTTCGAGGAGAGAAGAGACACCTTGTTTTTTGGAGGTCGATTTTTGGCTATTTTGAGCTAGAGCTAGAACAGACCCGACACCTGAGAATCAACCAGACGGTCGGATCGGCTGGTCGGATGAGATTAGGAGTCGGAGGGCTAGTTTTGGATCTGTCTTCTATTTTTTTTTTTTTTTTTTTTTTTTTTTTGAGAAGTGTTTCTTGTTTGGACGAGTTGTGGTTGTGGTTTGGAGGCCGGTTTGCGTTTACATAACGTCGACTGGTGGTTTTTGTGGACGGTGAAAGCCAGCTAGTTAAGTATTATTTGTATTTATTTTTGTAGTTAATATATTTTTTAAATTGTTGTATTGGGATATGGGCCCTACGGCCACGGACTCGGAAGAGTCAAATATGTCGGATATGGAGTATATGGAAAATAGTAGGGACCGTAAAAGGAAAACTCGTACCATTTTCTCACAATTAATAAGTGATGCACAAGAGTTAGAGTCGTCTGACAATGAGGGTTTTACAAATGTCAGAAGTAAACATAGGAAAAGACGCCATGTAGGTCCTTATGAGTTAGAGACAAATCAAGGCAATAATGATGGAAGACCATCCGAACTACACAAAAACGCTCCGAATATTGTTATTATAACGAGTGGGGATATTAACCTGGCAACGGCAAATCCTGTTATAATTTCTAAGGCTCTAAATGATATTGCACCTGATTTAATTAATAAGGTAAATAAAGTACGGAATGGTCTTGCAGTACATTGCTTCACACCAGCATGCGCAGAAAAGCTTAAGAAAACTACGCAGCTGGGGTCATGGGTGGTTACAGCAGAGTTCCCTAAAAGTGAGACTCGATGTAAGGGTGTCATCTCTGGAGTAACACTGGATGTCTCTGAGGAAGAGTTGATTAAATACTGTAAACCTCGTGCTATAGCTGCAAAGAGGCTTAAGAGAAAAGTTCAAGGAAAGTTAGAGGATTCTCTCTCTGTATGCCTTACATTTAAAAATAAGACACTACCGACAGAAATCAATATTGGATACGAGATTTACAGTGTAAAACCATATGTTGCTCCGGTGTTGCGCTGCTTTAAATGTCAAAGGTTGGGACATATGGCCATCGCATGTAAAGGAAGAGTAAGATGTGTTAGATGTGGGGGGCAACACGGGTTTAATGAATGCACTAAAAAAGATGAATTAAATTGTTGTAGGTGTGGTGGTAAACATTCTGCGGCATATGAGGGTTGCCAAACTATAAAAATGGCCAAGCAGATAAATCATGTCAAAGTTAACAACAATGTTTCCTATGCTGAGGCCGTTAAAGTAGTAAAGGAATCGCATGTTTTGCCCACACCTACAGCAAGAGATTCATCCCAGGATGATTCTAACTTACATGTAGACGTAATACAAGAACAAACGGTTGCTAAGGAAATGGTCTCTAAACCCATAATTAAAAAGATAGAACCACAATACACTGTACAGCCCGTTATTGAAATGTCTGATGCATCGACACAGACAACTGTAGATGAAGCATGCCAGACTAATACACAGGTAGACAATACTCAAGTAGACAAACAAGATGCTATTCCTATCGGACAAAAACTTGTATATTTAATTGGAGGCATCCTTCAAATATTTGAGAACAATAAAGGTGCAAAGGAACGTGATCATGCCCTGGAACTTCTTGTTCAGAAACATGAAAAGGCTGAACGACTGTTGAAAAACAAATATGATAGTAAATCTGAAAGAAAAATTACGGATAGGAAAAAACCGCAAAGAAATAGTCAGGTGGAAAGAAGTATGTCGAAGCCCACAACTTAAACTGTATACATATACATGTATGGATAAATTTATCAGGTGGTATGTTTCTTTTTTATTATGTTAGTTCTACTTCAGTGGAATGCCCAGTCTATTAGGGCTCATGGAGTAGAATTTAAACGAGCCATACAAGGTATGGAAAAACCACCTGATATTATTTGTGTTCAAGAGACTTGGCTTAATAATGAGCGTAATTTTAATTTAAGTGGATATAATTTTTTTCGGAAAGATAGGAAACCTACTGATAACAAAGTTAAGGGTCCTCTTGGGGGAGGGTGTGGAATATTTGTTAAAAAAGGAATGGCGGTGACAGTAATTGAAGTTGATGTTGATATAGAGGCTCAACTCATTGAACTTCATCTGGAGAATGGTTCTCGTATGCACGTTATAAATATATATAATCCATGTCTAAATTTAAATGGAAATAGCTTAGATCCAATCCTAAATAAAATAGAAACTAGACTGGTTATTTGTGGAGATTTCAATAGCCATAGTTCTATGTGGGGTAGCGTTACTACGGATAAGAACGGCAGAATTTTGGAGAATATTTTAGACGATTATAATTTAGTTTGCTTGAATGATGGGAATGGTACAAGAATAAGTACATCTACTGGTAAATTGTCTAATATAGATCTCACTATTTGTTCAAATAATTTGGCAGCAAGGTCCGCATGGTATGTACTTGATAATACGTGGGGAAGTGATCACTTTCCCATTGTTACGGAGTTTGGTGTAAAAGCCTATTTTAATAAATATAAAAGGATTGCTCAATGGTCCTTAAAAAAGGTAGACTGGGAAATATTTGAAAAAAAGGTTCAGGAAAAAATAAAAGAACCAAAGACAAATCAAAATATTGATGAAATGTATGATACGTTTATTTCACAACTCAATGAGGTTGCTAAGGAAACTATTCCAAAAACAACTTGTACTAATTTTAAGACACCTGTTTCGTGGTGGAATGAAAAATGTAAGCATGCTATTATGGACCGAAAACGTGCTCTAAATAAACTGAAGAGATCTATGTCATCAAAAGACTTTATTGATTACAAGAAGAAAAAAGCAATTGCTCGTAGGACTATTTTGGATGCAAAAAGGGAGGATTGGAAAAAGTTTTGTGAAACAATAAATATCGGATCCTCAAGCAAACAAGTTTGGAAAAAAATCAAAAATATTTCCCGATCAAAAGTGAATACTAATATTCCTATTCTGAAAAATAACCAGAAGATGGCTATAACTGATCTCGACAAAGCCAACATGCTTGCTGAATCATTTGCTTTTGTTAGTAGTACGAGTAATTACTGTAATACATTTAAATGTCGGAAAAAGATGGCGGAGGAACAATTCAATTTTATTAACGACAATGGATTAGTGTTGAATGAACCATTTAATATGCATGAAATTGAGAATGCCATTGATACAGCCAAATGCACCACCCCTGGACTTGATAATATTAGTACATCTATGATTAAGAAATTTCCTTTACATGTTAAAAAAATTTTATTGATTATTTTCAATAATATTTGGTCTAGAGGAGAATGTCCAAGTGCTTGGAAACGAGCAATACTATGTCCATTACCAAAATCAGGAAAAGATCCATCTGATCCACTTTCATATAGGCCTATTGCACTAACATCTGCATTGGGGAAAATAATGGAAAGAATGGTACATAAAAGGCTTATGTGGTTTTTGGAGTCGAGGCAACTATTAAATCCTATTCAAAGCGGATTTAGGAAAGGGCGAAGAACGACTGATCATTTGATTAAGTTAGAATCATCTGTAAATAAAGGATTCGCCTCTAAAGCTTCGACTGTTGCTATTTTTTTAGATATTCAAAAAGCTTATGATATGGTCTGGCGAAAAGGAGTGATTATTAAATTACAGAAAATAGGTATACATGGCAATGTCGTTCGTTGGATAGATAGTTTCTTGACAGATAGATTTATACAAGTGAAACTGAGGAAAAATATGTGGAAAACGGAGTCCCACAGGGTAGTGTAATAAGCCCTCTTTTGTTTAATATCGCGGTGTCAGATCTTCCTAATGAAGTGAAGGATGTACATATATCTCAATTTGCAGATGACATTGCATTATGGAAGACTCATAGAAATATTAAATTTGCGACAAAAAAGATCCAAGAAAATTTGGACAAAGTAATGAACTGGTGCGATCAGTGGGGATTTACTTTATCAGCTATAAAAACAGTTGGTATGTTATTTACAAGGAAACTATTAGTCCCTAATATTGATCTTAAAATCAAGGGAGTTACAGTCATATTTAAAAATGAAGCCAAATTTTTGGGTTTAATATTTGACCCCAGGATGACTTGGAAAAAGCATATTGACTATATCGTAAGTAAATGTAAAAATCGTGTTAATTTGCTTAGATGTATAGCTGGTACCTCATGGGGTGCTGATGGGTTATCAATGCTAAGAATTTATAAGGCACTGATAAGACCCCTTTTGGAATATGGATGTGAAGCATTCGACTCTGCCAGTAACTCGCTTAAAGCTCAATTTGATAAAATTCAATATAGGTCACTGAAAATATGTACGGGGGCAGTTAGAGGAACTTAACTTAACCCGCCACGGGTGGGGAAGGGCTCTTAGGGTGGTGGGAGGCACTTCTTGAGGGCTGACGTCCCGTCCACATTTCATAAATTCATTTTTAAACATTGAATTTCCGCAGGGAGTAGGCCTAATAATTCCACTAACCCATGAAGCGGGTTTGTAGCTTCAGGCCCAGCCAACCCATATACTTTCCCTGTGAAGGGGAGCTATGCCAAAGAACAGCATGGCCATATATCCGCATGGCTTCAGTGTACAGTATAGTATTATACACACGTGTTAGATCGTTCGCACGTACGTGTACAGGTCATCATACAGGTATAGAGTTACATCATTTGAAGCTTCATGGTCACACACACAGTTTAGTGTGTATGTTTCACGACGTTCGCTACCGGTAATTTGACACTTTATCAGAAAAACATTCCTTCGAAAATATTTCCAAAATGATTATGAATACTATAATGATATTAATCCCTTCTCCCCTCGCCCTGGAATGGAATGTGGGAAGCTGGAGGGGGGGGGGGGGGGGTAGTTGGGGGAAGTCAATCCGTCGGTCCTCCCAAGACCCATATAAGGGGGCCATAATCCCCTGAAAATAAAATGACAAATTCATTTTTTCTCATTATTGCATCCTTTACAGGGGACTTATTATGGATGTTACTCTGAGTATTAATAAACCACAGAAACATGGCAAGATCAAATCGCTCCCTCTAGGTCTATGCATGGATATTCTACTCGAACATTATTATATCCATATCATCAATTTTCATCAAGATTAAAAGGAATTTTCTTCAGAACTCATGCAAGCTTTGGATAAATAAGACATATTCACATGATCAGGGGTGGATCCAGAATTTAGTATAAGGCGGGGAAAACAAGTGCAGGTTTGTCAACTGTTGGAAAAGGCAGACCGGGGGGGGGGGGGTGGCGAGAATTTTTTTTTCGTCAGACCTAGAAAATTCGCTCAGCAGGGGGTGGTTATGGGGGTCCCTCCATAATTCTCTGACAAGCAAAAAAAAAGAAGGTTTCATTCTAAAAGGGGGCGGGGGCACAATCAACAAAAGGGCGGATCGTCTAATACAAATATACGGTACGGTGATTAATCATAAACACAGCTAGCGCCCGTGGATGTCCACGGGCTGCTTCTGCTAGTATATATATATATATATATATATATATATATAGTGGAAGAAATTTCCCAAGAGCAAAACACTGGCGGTCACTCATAGTTGTGGAATGGAATACAGCGAAAGAAATGGACTATGAAATGGCCGTAGCTTCTATACTTCTCTTTTATTCAATCAAGCTTTCGATCTAAAGATCTTCATCAGGACGACTGTGTAAACAAAATACATAAGTACAATATGATGGCTGAAATAAAAAATATATAAAATAAAGTAAAGTTTAACTCTTGATTACTTATAATTTGGTTATCATTAATGTTAAAATTAAATCGTGATGAACTACTTCTCGTTCTCTACTGCTAAACACATTATTCTAGTAAAACTGCTACTACCCGGCACGTATCTGATCTTTGTTCCAAATATATCTTTATAATAACTATCAGCACCATAATTGCTTATTACATATTTAAAATCAGCATAAAAGTGTGACAACAATTCATTTATATATGTGTATGTGTTCAAACTGAGAGTATAGAGTAATTAATAAGTAATTAATAATGTATATATATATATATATATACATTGTTTTACTTAAAATGAAATTCCAGCTTTTCAAAAATGAACAAAAAGTTTAATCTCTTTAAGATATTGTAGCCAAACCGCCCTTCTTCCCTATATAGCCCGGAGGTTTGTTGGACTGAAATATACAGTCAGTTGATGTAGATTATTCTTCCAAGAATTCTTGATTGTTAAAAATGACCACTTTATGTTCACTGCATAAATTATTTTCCTGGGTTGCTAAAACACATGATGACCATGCCTCTCTCTCACAATACCGCATTACCATGCCTAAATCTCTCTCAGCACCGCACGACCATATCAAGCTTCGTCTTTCTCTCAGCACCGCACGACCATGCCAACAGCTTTCTCAGTTCAGGATGACCGCATGACCATGCCAACTGCTTTCTCAGGACTACTAGAAGGACCGCAAGATGGTGCATAAATATCGGGCAAAGGCTTGATTGTTGCTCGAGCTGTCGTGAGTGCAGATGCAGAGGTCCGACCTGTACGAATTCTGAACACTACAGAACAGAATAGAGTCGTCAAGAAGGGCACATTTGTAGCTAGTCTGTCAGCACTGAAGGAAAAAGAAATCACGCGGAAGCAGAAGTCCATGAGAAAAGTCCCTCCACCGGCGTTCCAGGGCACCTACATGACCTCTTGACCAGAACTACACAAAATGTTCCAGGAGAGTATCACGGAGCGGCAGCCAAATTATTAGAAGACTTCAGTGATGTATTTTCTACAGGTCCGCTCGACATTGGCAGAACCAACTGTTTCATGGGTTTCATGGGCCTAGCATCCTACTATCGGCGGTATGTCAAAGGATTTTCGGAGATTGCCAGACCTCTGCATCTGCTGATGGAAAAGAACAGACGGTTTGAATGGACCGGTGAATGTCAGTCCGCTTTCGAACAACTCAAGGAACGTCTAACAACCTCACAAATTTTGGCATATCCAGAGCCAGATTGACAGATGGTTTTAGACACCGACGCTAGTAACTTCGCAGTAGTAACTTCGCAGTTCTCTTCCAGATCCAGGATGGTCCAGAAAAGGACATCGCCTACGCAAGCAAAACTCTCAAGAAGGCGGAAAGAAATTACTGTGTCACAAGGAAAGAACTACTAGCCATCGTCACTTCCTCAATCATTTCCGCCAGTACTTGTACGGCCATCATATCAAGGTGAGAACTGACCACGGATCCATTAGGTGGTTGGCTAATTTCAAGGAACCCGATGGACAACTAGCCCGATGGCTGGAGATAATTTCAGAGTATGACATGGATATCGTGCATCGACCTGGAAGGAACCATACCAATGCTGACAGCATGTCCCGACGACCATGCAAGCAGTGTGGACGTGAAGATGATGACCCAGAATCAGAACAAGAACAAGTGTGATTATTGTCGGTGGATACTAAACAAGAGAAGGAGGAACTGCGCAATCTACAGAGAAATGATGAGGACGTGAACCCAGTACTACAGGCGAAACAAGTTGGAAAAAACCCACAGATGAGCAGACATCTGCCTGGTCACAAAATGCTAAACGTCTCTTAGAGTTCTGGGATGTGCTGGAAGTGAAGAGTGAAATTCTCTACCGAAGGTGGGAATCAAATGACGGGAAAACCATACGATGGCAGCTGATCTTGCCTCGAACCATGGTACAAGAAGTAGTGAAGGAAATGCATTCAGCAACTGTCGCTGGTCATTTTGGCATTAGAAAGTGCCTTGATAGAGCCCGACTGAAGTATTTCTGGGTAGGAATGACAGCAGATTTCCGTTCTGCAATACGACAGTGTGACGCATGCGCAAGAAGGAAGACCAGTGGACGGCACACTAGAGCACCGTTACAACAACGGAACTTCGAGTCGGACGTCTTTAAAGAGGTTTGCCGTTTGATGGGTGTAAAGAAGACAAGGACAACGTCTTACAACCCGAAGTCCGATGGGCTTGTTGAAAGATTTAATCGGACTCTCCTCAACACCGTAGCATCCATGATGGATCCACAATCACACCAAAGAGACTGGGATCAGTACATTCCATTTGCGACAGCAGCATACCGAAGCAGTCCTCAAGAATCCACCGGAGAAACTCCGAACATGCTCATGCTAGGGAGAGAGGTAACATTGCCCGTGGATCTGGTAATGCCACCTACTCCTGATGACGAAAATGTAGACACGGATTATGCCTCTTATAATCTTGAAACTCTCTGCGGTCACGTTTCGCCTTCAGCAGTCTCCTAGATCCCTACCACTTGTTGTCCATGCTGATCGCATGAAGAAGTACCAGGGAGTTGAACTACAAACCTGGCAATTCAGACGGCCAGAATCAACTACAGCACCTAACACAGAATAATTCTTTGGCCAGAAAGAAAAAGAAATATATTCCGCTTTGACCATGCACTCTGTTGTATATTCGTGTGATGAATGATGAGGAAAATTAAAAAGATTACTTTCTTTTCTTTCATGCACTCTGTTGTATATTCGTGTGATGAATGACGAGGAAAATTAAAAAGAAATTACTTTCTTTTTTATCGTCTTCTTAACTAGTGATTGATTTCAAATTGTGAGCTCTGAACTACCAAATATTTTGTGTTCCTTTCAAATTTCACAATCCAGGATCATGGTGAGCAACGATGAGATAAGCATCTGCAGCAAGATGTCCAACAATGAGTTAACTTGCGGGGAGTGCAACAAGACATTTGAGAAACTACCACAGTTAAATAGCCACCACAGAGAAACACATGTGAAGAGATTCAGATGCACTAAATGCGACTACCGATGCGGGCGAAAAGGTGACATGGACAGACATGAAGCGACACATGCAGAACCGGTACCCATCAGGAAGCACGGAAAGACACCAATATACACCCCCACAAGCTAGGTCCCAGTCGGATAGATCACCAGACAGGAGACGTCGCTCGAGGTCCCCTAGGAGCAAGGAAAGATCTCCTCAAACATCGACAAGTTCGCCGCGGAGTTCGGAAAGGTCTCCACGTACGTCCCATAGGTCATCGCAGAATGGATCACCGAGAACTCCAGAACTTTGGGCTGATACATAATACCATTTGTGCCAGAAGACCTAACAATGCAATGAATAAGTAAAGTTCTTCGGAAACTTAGTTCAAATTTGTTGCCTGTTTTATTCGCTTCTTGTGACGAGAAGAAGGAAAGAGATGCATGGATGTGCAGTAGAAGTACTGGAGAGCGAGAGGAAATAAAAACCACATGCATGGTCTCCGCACACTAATGTCAGAAAACCATACGTGGTCGTGCGGTCCTCCTGAACTATTCCACTCAGATGTTGCGTGCTCTTGACTTCGCCAGGTAGAATTACTTCACAGCCAGCCGGGATAGTACTTGTTTGTTGTGCAACTATTCTGCAGCAGAATGATCTAGTCTAGTCCCAAAATGCCTTGATTCTTCAATGCAGCTACTTATGACTTCAGAGGCCGCAACCATGCCTCCAATCTGTATGACGACAGACGCCCTCCCCATGGTTCCGAGAGGTACCCATCGGCGTGGTACACCATATCTGCATTCTTGCCTCTGTAATTCTGCCATATACCTCCTCAGATATCAAGGTGTGGAAAGAACCAGTATCGAGCAAAAATGTCACTGAATGTCCATTAATTCTCGCATCGATGAACAAACCCTGTCTCTGTGCGTCTTTAGATGAACCAACTCTAGCTTGGCCCACTTCCGGACGATTCTCTCCAGAATTTCCGTTATCTGGTCTTGATTGCTCTCTGGTAGTTTGCATTGGGTTATTCTCCGGACTGGATTGACCGAAAATTGACAGAACTCTCCACAATAGGGCGGTTTACTTACTATATGCACAGACTTTTAATCTTGCACATGGCCACAACCTCGGGCGAAGGAACTGTCGACGTCGACTGCTGGGGGCTGCTCTATTAGTCCCATCTATAGATTTACGCGTAGAGTACCGATAGAGTGCGTCGCATCACAGCTTATCTCATCAATACTTGAAAGAAAATCAATTCTCCATCACATCGCGCACCGTAGATCTAAATCAAGGTTTAATTTCACATGAGAGAGTACGCCAAAAGAGGATTTTTCTCCACAGTTTCCGCAAAATGGGAGGAAAGCATTGCTGTTAGTGTTACGGAACGTGCAACAGCGATTCACGATATTTGGGAAAAGGCCCGAAATGCTGGGGGTGTTTTTCATCCCTTTCCCGAAACCAAAGACAAATTTGGACAAATGTACAACCTGGATAAAAATGTGTGGTCGAAAGGACTTTGGAATAGACCGAATCATCAAGGATACCTACATCTGTTCCAAGCATTTTGTGGGAGGAAACGGCCCGACCATCGAACATCCCCTCCCCATTCCAGCTGCAGTCACCGAGCTTGAGCGACAAATTGCCACAAAACCTCTGCGGCCTCCGCCCCGAAAGCGGTTGTTGGAAACTCCGCCTCCGCCTCCGAGTCCAAAGAGACATCAGGCAGTTCAAATAGAAGAAATTCAAGACATGCAAGATGTTCCCCCGAATGTTCCCCTGTTGTTCCGCTGGATGTTCCTGTCTACGATTTTGTGGATCGTAGTAAGTAATAATAGCATGAGTCATTGTTCCTATTGTCCCATACTCCCTTCTGTCATGTGGGGGAGGGGGGGGGGCAGTACTGTATATGAATTACAGGATCCATGCTTTATAACTTTTCATAACTCTTTATTTTTACTGAAAGTAGTTTGTACTTAAAAATTTGAGGCAATAGATGAGTACATGTGAGTGATAGGGGAGTGTCTATCACATATAGGCCTACAAGTAGTTATTCATCATACTTTACACATATTTTGAAGCTACATAGCATTTCTTATTGAGAGATGAAATAATAAACAGTGTGATTACATGACATCATCACAGACATCCTCAAATGATTTATAACCTTTGAGTTTCTTCCTGTCATAGTCTGTTCTGTTAATAATCAAATACGGTAGTTGAAAATATCGAATAATCCAAACTCAGGAATGTCTGAGAAGTCTCTCGTATATCCTGTCCCGGGATCCTGTCAGTTTCATTGGGTCCGGGCATCCGGCTCGCGAGAGTTTCTCCCGCAACGTACCGGCGGTATCTACCTGGGTGAGATCGGGGTCCACGGAAGATCCAAGTCACCGACAGCCGTCGCAAGTTTGACAAGTTTTTCCTTATTATACCCGCTCGTACTCACACCTCTTTGTCTCAAGAAGTCTGTCAAATATCTGACTGTCCAATCCTTCACTGACTTTCTTGACGATGCCATTGCAAGAAATTGTGACATAGTCACTATCGTCGATAACAGCTAGGGAGAGACGCGCATTGACTTTGCATGGAGATCGGGCAAAATCCAAGATGGCGATCGGTCAAAGCTTGCCCGAGTTAGTAACAGTAACTAGGAAGTAGGGGGTGTTGACGTCATCGCGTAAACCGCCCTATTGTAGCAGTTGTTATTTTCTCTCCTAGCTTGCTGACCTAATCCATACTGCCTTATGTTCTGTCTTGGTCTTTGATGAGTTTTAGATTCGGTCTTCAAAATGAGGTCCTGGATGGACTTCTCCATCTTCTCCTTCCATGCGGTATCTTCTGTAAAAGCGTAGCCCCCAGTTGCATTATCCCCTGTTACAGCCCTGCTGTATCTGGCCTGTCGGTACTCTTTTCTTTCTCCTTCCATCTTTAAGAATGCTTCCGTATTCAGGGCAGCCTCGATCGCCTCATCGTGGTTTCGTGGATCTATTCTCCATTTCGTGCATTCGCGTACTCTGGCTGTTTGGTAACTCAATTCTCAAAAACTTCTTGTTCCCTTCTATTTGGATGCGGTTTCTGTACTGTTGCTCGAAAGTTTTCCATGGGGGAAGATTCAAACTGAAATCTTGGTGCTTGACTTCCATTCCCATCATCAGTTCTCCTAGGCGGCGTAATTCCAATACTAGTCCGCAGATCAGCCATCATCCGATTGATATCCGCCATACTATTTTCTAACTTCTCCATAACTTCAGCCGGCGATCCCACTCCTGACACCACGTGTAGCCGAATAGCCCTTCTTCCCTATACCGGAGGTTTGTTGGACTGAAATAATATTATACAGTCAGTTGAAGTAGATTATTCTTCCAAGAATTCTTGATTGTTCAAAATTACCACTTTGTTCACTGCATAAATTATTTCATAAATTATTTTCCTGGGTTGCTAAAACACACGATGACCATGCCTGTCTCTTACAATACCGCATACACATGCCTAATTCTCTCTCAGCACCGCACGACCATATCAAGCTTCGTCTTTCAGCACCGCACGACCATGCCAACAGTTTTCTCAGTTCAGGAGGACCGCATAACCATGCCAACTGCTTTCTCAATTCAGGAGGTCCGCACGACCATGCATGGTTTTCTGATATTTATGATGACCGCACGACCATGTATGGTTTTCTGACATTTAGTGTGCGGAGGCCATGTATGGTTTTTATTTCCTCTCGCTCTCCAGTACTTCTACTGCACATCCATGCAATCTCTTTCCTTCTTCTCGTCACAAGAAGCGAATAAGACAGGCAACAAATTTGAACTATTTCCAAAGATATTTACTTATTCATTGCATGCTAGCTCACCGTTAGGTCTTCTGGCACAAATGGTATTATGTATCAGCCCAAAGTTCTGGAGTTCTCGGGGATCCATTCTGCGATGACCTATGGGACGTACGTGGAGACCTTTCCGAACTCCGCGGCGACCTTGTCGATGTTTGAGGAGATCTTTCCTTGCTCCTAGGGGACCTCGAGCGACGTCTCCCAAAGTGTCCGTGTGGTAAACCCAACCCGACAAGTTAGCAAGAAATCCTATTCATTAATTCAATTTGCTGCTAATATTTAAAAGAGTTGAAATAATATGTTACTGGCTACCAAAAAATATTTTAAAGCTATTTTTTTTTACACTCACACAGATACTGTATCATGTATCAATGTACAGAAGTCGCATAATAATTATTATATTACATGATAGAAATGTTGTTTCTATTGGCCCCCAATAACAGTTTTAAAACCCAAACATGCAACATTAGCAAGCATTGATTTTGTTTTCGTTTTCAGAAGTTTTTATTATTCTCTCTCAAAGAAAATTGAACATAATTTGAAACATTTCATACAATATAACAAACATTTCATACAATACATTATACATTTCAAACATTTCAAACATTTCATACAATATAAATAATCTTCACATAAATATTACTAACTGAAGTTTCACATTTCAAAACAATACAGAACCTTGTATGTAAAAATATATATTTAAGTTACACATTTCATTTCATTACCTAAAAAAAAAAAGGAAAAAAGACAAGTGAAATGTATTTTCAATAAACAAATCGTAAATAAAGTTTTATATTTCGTATGAAATTACCTTAACATTCTTTAAAACTAAAATATATATTGTTGGGTCATATAACAATTTCCTTCAGATAGAAAGAATTAAATTAAATCTTTTTTCCTTTTTTTTTATGTTCAATTTTCTTGAAGAAAATAGAAAAAAGAAAGAAAAAAAATGAAAAAAAATTGATTTGGTTCCTTAATGATCGATTAAAAGAGATCGATTATTAACTTAAAATACAGCTACAAACGATTCAAACCTCATTCTGAATTTGTCAAAATAACATTTTGATCATTTTCCACCCAAAAGAAATATAGCAAATTAAGTATGAAACATCATTTCGTTACAATATTCTATTATATATGATTGAGGAATATCTCTAAATAATGTCTTCAAGTCAGTAACGGTATAGTACTTGGTTCGAATATGAGTAAAATCAACACAATCAAGAAGAATATGTTTAACTGTGAGTGGGCAGTTACAGGGTATATAGCTGGGTGGGTTCTCAGCTTTAAGTAAATATGATTGTGTTAGATATGTATGACCAGTGGCGGCACCAGGGGGGGGGGGGGGCATGGGGGGGCATTTGCCCCCCCCCCCCCCCCCAGTCAGAAGCTTTGCCCCCCCCCCCCCCCCCAATAATTTTCGGAGTGAAAACAAATTCTTGGGTTTTTTTTTTTTTTTTTTTTTTTGCTTGTCAGGGAATTATGGAGGGAAACTGGGCCCCATAACCCCTTTACTGAGCGTTTTTTGGAAGTCTGGCGAAATTTTTGTTTTGTCCCTACCCATCTGTATAAATTGCACGATAGTTACAATATTTATTCTTAAGTTCAAAAAATGCATTTTGGAAAACTAAATCACTAACGGTGCCCTTCTTGATTTCATTTAGTGCCAAGTATATTACTGATTCACTAATTATCCAAGGTGGAATATTTGGTACCAAAAAAGGAGTAGTTAGTATATGTAAGAGAGCTTCTTTGATACGAAAGCCAAAAGGTCGAATTGCTGACGGTTTACTAGTGTAAAACTTAATGAATGGTGGTACAAATGTACCTTCATATGTTGGGTTTCGAGGGTTATTTTTCAGTTTCAGTCCGTATTGCAATGATAGTTTTTCATATCTCAAAAATAATGGAGGTTCATTGGCCTCTATATAGAGACTCTCCATAGGGGAAGTACGATACGCCACAATACTATGCCGGAGACCTTGGTTCTGAATAGGTATCAGCTTTTCAAGGTAAGATTGTCGAGCAGAGCTATATAGTGCACAACCATAATCTAATTTTGATCGGACTAATGATCGATAAAGACAGAGCAATACGATACGCTCAGCTCCCCAGTCCATTGTTGATACTACCTTCAAAAGTGTCAAGGTTTTATGACATTTTTCCCTAACATAGTCAATATGGGCTTTAAAATTAAGTTTATTGTCAAAATTTAAGCCAAGGTACTTGGTTTGTTCAACTACGGGAATAAAAGCATCATTAATACTTATTTGAGGATCCGGATGTATTAATCGTTTACTACAAAAGTGTACACAGACCGTTTTCTTTTTTGAAAAGCGGAAGTCGTTCTCATCAGCCCACTTCTCTATTCTGTTAAGACAAATTTGTAATAGTTTCTCAATGACGGGTATTTGTGTTGATGAACAAGAAATTGAAAAGTCATCTACAAAAAATGATCTATCAAATCTAGGGTTTACAGCATCATCGATACTATTTATTTTAATTAGAAATAGGGTAACAGAAATATACTACCTTGAGGGACACCCATATTCTGATTATGTAATTCAGAAATTGAGGTCCCAAGTCGAACTCTAAACACCCGATGTGAAAGGAAACTAAAATAAATTTGGGTAATCTGCCCCTCAACCCAAAATTATAAAGATCTTTAAGGATTCCATTCTTCCAAGTTGTGTCATATGCCTTTTCAAGGTCAAAGAATATTGAGACAACATGGTGACCTCAGGCCATACCATTTGGTATAAAAGATTCAAGACGGATAAGTTGGTCAGTTGTTGTACGATTATGCCTAAAACCGCTTTGACATTCCGTTATCAAATGATTTCTTTCTAAAAAACCAAACTGAGAGAGCGTTAATCATTCTTTCCATTGTTTTACATAGGCAACTAGTAAGAGAAATAGGACGGTAATTTGTTGGGTTAGATGCATCTTTCCCAGGCTTTGGGATGGGAATTATGATGGCTTCACACCATGATTTTGGAAATTTGCCAGTTCTCCAAATATCATTGGTAATGTCCAATAAAACAATTAAAGACTCTTCTGGTAAATGTTTAAGAAATTGGTAACGAATATCATCTGGACCAGTTGCAGTATCATGACATTTATTATGAGAAATCTTTAGTTCAGCGAGAGAAAAGGGAATATTATAATCCTCTGTATTATTTGATAAAAAGTTTACTTTTTGTTTCTCAGCTATGATCTTATAGATCTGAAATGTACGGGAAAAATGTTGGGAGGATGAATTGTTCGCAAATTCATTTGCCAATAAATTGACAATATCTTGATTTTCGGTACATTTATTACCATGTGAGTCGTTTAAGTGTGAAATAGATGTATTTGTCTTTTTCCACTTATTTTTCCAATCATATCACATACTTTCTCTATGGGAGTTTGGGTATTTAAGCGCCTTACAAAAAGTTTTAACAGGGGCGGGCCCTCGGCGGCGCCGCTGTGATTCGGTGCGCCTGCGGAGCGGCTTTGTTCTCAACACGCCGACTGAGCGATGCGGCGGAAGTTCTAATTTATCTCGTTTAGCAGGTGGATCGCCGCAATAGCCCGCACTGACATTGTGGGACAGTTTTTGAGATGGCGATTGTTGAATACCCCCCTCTAGTGTTTGGTTTATGTATATGCTTGAAGCCAAATTATTACATGAAAAATACAGCGAACAGCGACGACTTTATAGGAATGCATGTCAACTGGTATATTTATTTATTTTTTACTTCTGTTAAATATCTAGTACTAGTGTTTATGGTTATAGTTATGCTATCAAAAGATGCCGAAATCTTAATTGTCCAAAAGGAGGGCTAGAGAAAATCATAAACTGCCGGAGGCAGTGCAACACCCATGAATAGAAAATAATATAATTATATAGTATGTCGAGTAATTCCCTGCTTTAAAAGAGTTATTTCAAATTAATTGAAATCGCTAATACAACAGCCATGAATTCTTTCTTCTTCTTAACTATTTTATGTTTCTTCTTCTTTCTTTTTACCATAAAATAGTACGAACAAAAAGAGGGTGAATGTATTTTTCGTTTGGTGGTATTCCCTCGTGCTACACAAAACTAAATAAGCTATGAAGAAATAGGTACTAGAAAATCTAATTTGATTGATTACTTATCTAAATTTATGATCAAAATTAATATTTACTATTCTGCCTTGATGCTCATATATTTTTGTAAAATATTAATGTAATCGTTGGCCATGTACAGCGCGTTCGTTTCATTGTGTATTAAAGTTTTATACTGCTCATGACGCTTTTGCATTACAGCGGAGACATTATTGTTATTGACGGGTTAATCTATGCCTAGGGGTGTTTGATATATAAAAGCTGTTCGTAAAGTTACGAATGACTTGACGAACAACTGGAACATGTTCTTGGGTGCCATACTAATCAGATTCTCAATCATTTAGTACAAGAACTGATCACCAGTCGTGCGTAACTTACGCCAGCTTTATGAAACACCCCCAGATGAAGTTGACTTTTACTATTTAGATATTTATCTATTCTAATTATGAAAACTTTGCTCTAATCCAATCAAGTTTTACGTTTACAGTAGCTTATAAGAACATTTGTTTGTGTTTGATAACAAAATGTTATTCGTTTCAGTGGCATATCTACGGGAGGAGGGGGGGGGGGGGGCAGGTGGCACGTGCCCCAGCCGCGCATTTTTTTTTTTTTTACACAACTGTTTAGCCATATCGCGGAAAAATTCGTTCCATTGCCTACGTAGAAATATATAAGACAGAAATACATAAGGAGAGATAAGAGGAGAGATAAGAGGATAGATTAAGGGAAACAAAAGAACTATACAATGTTTTAGGAAAGAGAAGAGTACAGAAAAAAGGAAAAAAAAGAAATGCACGAAAAAGGAGAAGGGGAAGATTTAAAAAAAAGTTCCTTTCCTTGTATTTCTTTGTTTTTCTTTAAATCCATCCTCAGTGCGTAGCCAGGATCTTTCAGGGGGGGGGGGGGGGGGGGGAGACGTGAAGGATGATCTTATGCAACGTCTCAAGCTCTGGTGTAGAGAGCTAATCATATGGATTCGTTGTTTCGTCCATGTTGTTACAAAATGTGCGACCTCCCCTCCCCATTTTGAATGCCTTTTCATTTTGTTTGCTCTTTCTCCTTCTTTATCGTCAGGTAATAACATTTGTTATTCATGTATGTAGGATTACCAAGCAATAATCAAAATTGTCAATTGCACTGATTTCGGTCTACGTCGTCGATCGTTTGTTTATTGTTGGTAATTCTACTCACGCAGCGCACACTCGATTTGTGGTAGACACTTAAAGAGGCCAACCAAAATGACAATGGCGGAATCTCATAAATATTCATGAGAATACAAACTATGAATATGTATATACGCATGCGCAGATAAGCTTGCGCTTAAACTTTTCGGATATAAACTTTATATATCAAAATTACAACCTCAATCTCCCATTGACTATTTCACATTGTATCGTGAAGTTTTAACATGCTGTATAAAGGGATGTCATTTTGGTTGGCCTCCAGCGTCATTTTGGATGGCCTCCTGGTTTTTCCCACTTGATATATCGTGTATAATAAATACTATCATGTTCTATTATTTTCATCATTTTTACTCGTTTAATAAGTGGATATATTCAAATTACAACCTAAATCTCACATTGCAGTTGGGTATAATGGGATGTCATTTTGGTTGGCCTCCTGTGTCATTTTGGTTGGCCTCCAACCGCCCTCTAGGACAACTACTCCCAGACAACTACCCCCTAGGACAACCACCCCCGGACAACTACCCCCCCCCCCCCCCCCGACAACTACCCCCTAGAGCAACCACCCTCTAGGACAACTAACTACCCTCAGGAAAACTACCCCAGGAAAACCACCCTCTAGAAAAGGTACACCAAATTGGACTTAACATCACAATGAACAAGATTGTGCCCTAGGGGGTAGTTGTCTGGGGGTAGTTGTCCGGGGGTAGTTGACCTAGAGGGTGGTTGCCCTGGGAGGTAGTTGTCTGGGGGGTAGTTGTCCGGGGTAGTTATCCTAGAGTCAGGGGTGTCGATCCGTGTTCGTGATTAGGGGGGGGGGGGGGTGAACGGCGAGGGAGCGAAGCCAGTGGCGTATCTAGGAATTATGGCGCCCGGGGAAAACAATGTAGTTACGCCCCCCCCCCCCCCCCCCCCCCGAGCACTTATATATGTTATTGTACATTTGGATCACTGTAAAAAAGATTCTTGTAAATTTTATCCTTCTAAGAATTTTATACATTAGACCTTTTAGCAAACTCATCTGTTCAAAGAATATTAACTCATCAAGGAACTATCATCAAAAAATAAATATATTTCACACTTTATCGAATATTTCATCTAGTTTTATATCTCCAAGCCTTTAGAGGTCTCACTCACCATAGCAACTGCTATTTGTAAAGGATATTATGAATCGCCCATATTCATTCCGCTGAAAAAAGAAATAGACTGCATCACAAATCACCTTCTTGTCCTCTAAACTGTCACATTTTTAGCTGCTTAAGGAAACATCATTGCAGACCTGATATATATTTTTCATATTTTATGTAACAATAGTCAAGTTCACGCGTAGAGCGATAGCATCGATGCTATCTAGGTTTCAATACTATTTTGGTGAAGACCAGATAGTTTTAAGACCAAACGCTGTCTGAACGCAGATAGTCACGAGATAGAAGCGAGTTTCCAAACTATTCTTGCAGCGAGTTTAGCAGGAGTAAATCTCAGGATCCAGCGACAAAGCATCGACGCTTTGCGGTAGACCACCCACCGCGCTTGTGACTATTTGTAATGTGAGCGCAATCGCTGCTATCTTCACTCGCTGCTATTGTAATTATGTCTGTTTCATGTGGTGCTATAATATAATGCAATGTATGTATTTATGTGATGTACCCTCTTCCCTACTTTTTTTCTATTATCATTCTGTCTGTTTCACCTGGTACTGTAATGTAATGTGATGTACACTAAAGGAAAAAAGAAACTTATAAAAGTTCAAGAGATCACCAAATTAAATTCTCTGCATGGAAATGTACCAAATTTGGATATAATGTTGATTCAATGCATGGCTTTAAATGACAGTCAATAACAAAAAGTTTTCTTCAATGCCACAAAAGAAATGTGCACTGAAGCAAAGGACTCTCTAATCCCCAAGTCACAAAGACAAACTGCAGCCTTGTACACCATATGCATGTCAATGAATGAAACAAAAGAATTTCAAAAGGGATTTGCAAGTTCATATCCAAACAGATTAATAGCCAGTATGTCCACCTCTAGCTTGCTGGCAAGCTGTACACCGTCTTCGCATGCTTCCGATCAGATTCGCGATGGTAGCCTGGGGAACATTGTTCCATTCCTCTTGCAGTGCTGCAATGAGCGTCTCCCTATTGATGGGTTGATTGTCACGCCTTGACACACGTCGACCAAGCTCTTCCCAGAGATGTTCAATTGGGGAAAGGTCTGGTGAACGGGCGAACCATGGCAGAACATCAATATCCTCTTGCTCGAGGGGTGCAAATCCCTTTTGAAATTCTTTTGTTTCATTCATTGACATGCATATGTGTACAAGGCTGCAGTTTGTCTTTGTGACTTGGGGATTAGAGAGTCCTTTGCTTCAGTGCACATTTCTTTTGTGGCATTGAAGAAAACTTTTTGTTATTGACTGTCATTTAAAGCCATGCATTGAATCAACATTATATCCAAATTTGGTACATTTCCATGCAGAGAATTTAATTTGGTGATCTCTTGAACTTTTATAAGTTTCTTTTTTCCTTTAGTGTATATAGGGGTAAGTAGGCTAATGTGTATACTATGTGGTAAGGAAGGGGTTGTTTTGTTGTTGTTTTTTGGGGGGTCCTTCTTTTTATCTTTTTCTTTTTTATATATGTGACCAGGCACCACAAAACCACCCAAAAGTCGCACTGTGTGATTTTCAGTTAGAGCTCAATCAATGTGTTTTGGTTGGCATGCGTGGTCAAATTTTATTTTTGGGTATTTCCTGAAAGAGTATACTTTTTTCTAAGTAATCTAAAAATGTGAAGGCACCAAACAATCTAGAAGAGATATTTTTGACAGTTTTTTATCAGACTTACGTGTGTCTTCTCTGGATTTTGTTGTATTACTTTTCTTTTTCACGACCCTGAATACTTGTCTCATTTTAATCTCCCATAAATCTCCCATAAATCTCCCGGAGTAAATTCTTGCATTGATACTTGTGCAATATGATAAACAGGATATGTCTAAGTAGTATGTCAAGTTTTAGGACAATCTGATAATCCCTTCATAGAAATTTTCATTGAGTTCTAATCCTCCTTTTGTCACCTTAGCACAACACTTTGCAAGTCAAAGTGCTTCAATAAACTGCAAACTTAAGAAGTAACATTATGAGGGACTGTGCATTCTTCTCTTTGTACATTGAGTTATGAACATCCAATGAGTTATATATCATTTTAAAGCTGAGAATCTGCTCTTTCAGAATCAGACCTTAACTAAAATATGATGTGGTCTTTAGATATTGATTTACATGTGCTTACCAGAGAATATAGTGTGCATGCATGTGTTTTATTTTGGCATAAGATTGGAGTTCAGTCAATTTTGACATGTACAAGGTTTATTTAAAATTAAGTATTATAACACATGTATTTGCTAGTTGATTGTATTATCGATATTACAAATGAATTGTTATTGTGTTATTATGTTGATTTATGAAGACAAATAAAATATTATTCAAAACAAATGCTTGGCATGATATGACCCATGTGCACAAACTTCCGCGCGTTTGACCATGCATATATATACCAATTACTCGGTCACTCTGTGTGGCGCAGTAATTATTGTTTTGGCAGCGAGTGAGCGATGAATAGTCACGAGTGGGTGATAGAAGCAAGTCGATCATGGCCTGTCTGAACGTACTGGAAATATTTTTGAAACTTACATAGCATCGATGCTATGTACTGTGAACATAACTAATATCTGTAATGCCATTGTCTTTTCTTTGAATTTGAAAAAAACGGTGACTTCTTTGCCAAAGGACGTTAGAAAAACATAACATTGCACATAGAGACAACCCAGTTATATAACCACGTTCTGACAACATCAAAAACTTGTCATCATCATGCCGTTTTCTCAACAACATTTCAAAAAAAATGTTCTTGGCTTTGCCAATCAACAAATGGAAAAAATAAAGTTTTAATTTGAATGTTTGCACTTATGAAAGGAGTAAAAGTGATCAGAATAGTAGGACATTAAGGATTTTTTATACACGCTAATGTTGGAAAACACAGCTAGGAGGTAAAGCAATATGACATCCCTTTATACACAACTTTGTAGCATGTTAAAACTTCACGTTACATTATTAATCAGACAATGGAAGATTAACGTTCTTATTTGAAAACGTTCTTTATTTCCTCAAATAAAACGAGTAACCATGACCATGATCAAAATAGTAGAAATGTGAGAGGTAAATTGTAGTCATAATCATTAGTCTGTGCAACATCACTTCTCACCCTCTCAGAAGGTCAATCACCTACCGGTATTCAAAGATTGTCTATGAGGTACCGGTGGTCCTTTTGGGTAGACTTCATTTGCGGACACAAACTCTTTGTTTCCCTTACTAAGAACCATTATAAGCCACTTAATCCTGGCATTTACCAAGAGAGTATATAACGTTTTGAAAATAAGAAATATCACTATGAATACGATGACAAAGAGAGCGGACAAAATATACAGCTCCTCATTGTACCCTCCACAATTGCTCTGGTAGACAAAAGAACTTATCCCTTCATTACTATTATGTGAAATAAGTAGACCAGGTGAATATGCATGTGACACCTGTTCTACATATTTTTGCATAATAGCAATCAAGGGATGTTCTTTTGTCTACCAGGGCAATTGTGGAATTAGGTACAATGAGGAGCTGTATATTTTGTTCGCCATGTTCATAGTGTATGTAGTCTTCTTCTGCTTCTCAGCCCCATCATCATGTATGAACTTATTATATGTCTTCTGATGGCATAACCATAGGAGTTCAAAGCTATACATGCCTTATATTGTATTGCTACTTCATCATTCATTAATGAATAGAACTCTCTTGAACTGCATATTTTGTGCTCTTCGAATCTTCTGTTTGGTCTCAAAATAGTTAAACTCCAAACCCATGCTATACCAGTTCATAATTAAATAACTGAATTATATATAGTGTTACAGAACATAAAAGGATTAACTATAACGTGAGAAAACACAGGAAGCCAACCCAAATGACACCGGAGGCCAACCAAAATGGCATCCCTCTAAATCCAACTCTGTAGCGTTATAAAACTTCATGTTACATTTCAAATCAGCCAAATGGAAATTAAAGTTCATATTTGAATGTTTCATATAATGAAACGATTAAGAATTATGGAAAGAATAGAACATAAAGGGATTTCTTATAATGTACGAAAACACAGGAGGCCAACCAAAATGACATCCCATTATACACAACTGCAAAGCATGTTAACACTTCACGATACAATGTGAAATAGTCAATGTGAGATTGCGGTTGTAATTTGAATATATCCACTTATGAAACGAGTAAAAATGATGAAAATAATAGAACATGAGAGTATTTATTATACGCGATATCAAGTGGGAAAACACAGGAGGCCAACCAAAATGACGCAGGAGGCCAACCAAAATGACATCCCACTATACCCAACTGCAAAGCATGTTAAAACTTCACGTTGCATTGTAAAACAGTCAATGTGAGATTGAGGTTGTAATTTGAATATATCCACTTATGAAACGAGTAAAAATGATGAAAATAATAGAACATGAGAGTATTTATTATACGCGATATCAAGTGGGAAAACACAGGAGGCCAACCAAAATGACGCAGGAGGCCAACCAAAATGACATCCCACTATACCCAACTGCAAAGCATGTTAAAACTTCACGTTGCATTGTAAAACAGTCAATGGGAGATTGCGGTTCTAATTTGAATATTACCACTTATGAAACGAGTAAAAATGATGAAAATAATAGAACATGAGAGTATTTATTATACGCGATATCAAGTGGGAAAACACAGGAGGCCAACCAAAATGACGCAGGAGGCCAACCAAAATGACATCCCACTATACCCAACTGCAAAGCATGTTAAAACTTCACGTTGCATTGTAAAACAGTCAATGTGAGATTGCGGTTCTAATTTGAATATATCCACTTATGAAACGAGTAAAAATGATGAAAATAATAGAACATGAGAGTATTTATTATACACGAGATACCAAGTGGGAAAAACCAGGAGGCCATTCAAAATGACGCAGGAGGCCAACAAAAATGACATCCCTTTATACAGCATGTTAAAACTTCACGATACAATGTGAAATAGTCAATGGGAGATTGAGGTTGTAATTTGAATATATCCACTCATGAAACGAGTAAAAATGTTCAAAATAATATAAAAAAAGGAAATCATTTTAGAAACATAATTATTCATTGTACTCGAATCACATCCGATACTTTCTATGTTTCAACAAACATTTTTTTTTAATGAGAAGAGAGAAAAAAATCAGGGAAAAAAGAGAAGATCCATGTTACCCCGCGTCCCCCCCCCCCCCCTCAACAAAAAAATATGTCCAGAGGATCGAACCCACGGTCTTCCAATAAGCCATTTCGGAGATGCAATCTGAGCATGAGCAGATAAAGGTCATCTGTACAAAATTCTAAAACCCACTGACACTAATATTCGATATGTGCTCATGAATGTCATGTAATCATTATTCAATTATGCACTAATGGTGCATTCCATGATATCCAGGTGGAAGTATTCTTTTTAAAGGGGGAAACAACAGCTATTCATGAGGCACCTCTATCACTCCCAGAGTTATTTTTCTGAAGTGCACATAAAGGGACCCTCCATGTCTAAAATATCTGTGGATATTTGGGGTCATTTGTACCATGCGCTAACCCCGAACTGGCTTATTAATAATACACTTCGCCTTAAAGGAATACTCAACCGCAGATTGTGGACGTTTAATGCCGCTAGAGGGCACCGTGATCGTTACCTAATCATGCTGTTGCCCCGCGGGGCACAATCCTCGGATAGACTGGTCGCCGCACAAACATGCACGCTCCGCCTGAGCTCGAGCTCTCGTGCGAGATTCGGTCGGCTTCGTGCAGTCGAAATGTAATCCCACTTAGTCCAACGGATATGGAAGGCTATAGATCATACGTGTACTTGTACGTATACTCAATTGAGTATACGTAATTGAGTATACGTAAACTAAAAAAAAACTATACTCAATTGAGTATACGTAATTGAGTATACGTAAACTCATTTTGAGTATACGTATACGATTAGACCAATCAGGGGCTCTTTTTTTAGTATACGTATACTCTGCTAATTCGTATACGTATACAAGTTTGCCGAGTATACGTATAAGGGTCTGCGTACGTATACTAGTTGACTCATGTTTGCAGAGTATACGTATACGAGTTATCTCGATATTTTTTTTTTTTTTTTTTTTTTTTTTAGATTAAGACTGATACTTTTAATCTCTGATACTTTCCTTTCTCTAAATAAAGGCACTAATAAAGAAATAATTAAATGAAATAAATCGCGAATAAAACAAAATAACAAAAGAAGCAAAGCGAAACGCTAATTATGTACCATAACATATCAAGGAACATCTACTCCAGATTTCCCACATTACACTCGGCCTTCAAAAAAGTTCAGCAAACAATATTCTTATGGTAAACGAAAATGTAGCAACATACAAAACTGGTGGACTTGCATTTCAAAGTACAAAAATACGAATATATCCTCATATCCGTAGCCAAATCTGGCGCTTTTTCCAAATATGAATTATATCACAGATGATGTCGTTTGGTGATCAACAATATTAATCAGGTTCTATCATCACGTGAGGGCCAGAAGGGTGGCAACTCTGTGGAAAATTATTTGACCCAATAATGATATAACCCAATGTTCACCAGGTTCTATCGTCTTTTGAGAGCAAGAAGGGCGTTAAATCTCTGTAAAATTATACTACCAAATAATGATATAACCCAATATTTTATCACATTTTAAAGGTACTAATACCCTTCATCATCCCTGTACCCCCCCCCCCCCCCTCAAAAAAATCTTTTTCAGGAATAGACTATTCGTATTTTTGTACTTTGAAATGCAAGTCCACCAGTTTTGTATGTTGCTACATTTTCGTTTACCATAAGAATATTGTTTGCTGAACTTTTTTGAAGGCCGAGTGTAATGTGGGAAATCTGAAGTAGATGTTCGGATGTTGTGCTTTGATATAAGAGCACTTCATAGCTCACAATGACCATGAGTGTGTAATGTCATTGTGCACAGTTAATGTAAAGAAAACTTTTGTTCATGGAACGGAACAAAATATTGAGGACATTATTAGAACATTGGAAAGTGGTTTAGGATTATGTAGCTGTAATTCTCTTTGTTCTTTTTAAAATTTTGTTTATTTAAGATACAATTTTGTCAAACTATATTTCCAAACTATTTTTCCGGATTTGTTGAGTATTTTGGTCTTATATACGTTGAATTATTGATTACGTTACTGCAAGCTCATAAGGCTGGGTTCACATAGAAGTATACTATTCGGGTATACGGTGCACGTTTTCGAGGGCACGCGAATAGCTTGAATCGAACAATAGGATTTCCTAATACCGGGTCACATGAGAGGGCACTATACGAAAATGCCGTATAGCTGCGTATAGTATAGTATAGTGGGAATCGTGCTTGTTCGATTTTCGTGCAGCGTAGTTCGGATGTGGCAACTGGTGTTCTGAATTTCCCTATAAACAATTTATTGTGTGCTTTGGTTAAATAAGGTAAGTTACAAATAAAAGGATTTCTTGGTACTCATTTTATTGGAATTTCATAGCACATGCCGTCATATTTAAGTTATCCAACACTTTAGGGTTACTATGTCAAATGCCCCCCCCCTTTTTTTTAACTGAAAGAAAAATATCTCATGCACATTCTGTGTGATTTATGTGGGCTCTGCATTTTTCTTTCTTTCTTGTTTGACCTTGAAAGGATTGAAGACACAAGGTCAAAATGGCTCAACTAACCCGCAGCGCGGGTTAATTGAGCCATGTTGTTGTGTATAGTCGAGCAACATTTAACTAATTACTTAATTATTCTTATAATAAGTTAAATAATGTGGAAATAGATTTAATTCAAGAAAATATTGTTTATAAAATGATTTCTTTATTATTTCACTTTTGATAAGAGTTCACAAAGCTGGGATGGGGGAGTAGAATCAAGCTACCCCCCCCCCCCCCCCCCCACCATAAAAAATGACGTCATCAAAGCGAAAATAGGAATAATTGATAAAATCAATTAGGCTGATTCATGTTTGAAATGTTAAAATATATATTTGGAAACATAACTACAGTATTTCCAATCACATCCCCCCAACCCCCCCCCCCCCCCCAAAAAAAAAGTTTTTAGTGTGTAAAATCATATGGTTCAAATATTAAAGTAGGACACGCGTGCTACCTTATGTGACTCGCCATGCCCGTATAGCGTATAGCGTATAGCGAATAGCGAATAGCGAATATCGTATACCGTATACCGTATACTTCTATGTGAACCCAGGCTTATAGTTCAACAAGTTTGTTTCATCCGTAATTGACAGGAGTATTATTACGGGATATACATTAACACATGCATATGCCCATCATGTAGCGAGTCTAGCGACGTTCCTTGATATGTTATGGTACATAATTAGCGTTTCACTTTGCTTCTTTTGTTATTTTGTTTTATTCGCGATTTATTTCATTGAATTATTTCTTTATTAGTGCCTTTATTTAGAGAAAGGAAAGTATCAGAGATATAAAAGTATCAGTCTTAATCTAAACACAAAAATTAAAAAAATAATAAAAAAATATCGAGATAACTCGTATACGTATACTCTGCAAATTCGCATACGTATATGAGTCAACTAGTATACGTACGCAGACCCTTATACGTATACTCGGCAAACTAGTATACGTATACGAATTAGCAGAGTATACGTATACTAAAAAAAGAGCCCCCTGATTGGCCTAATCGTATACGTATACTCAAAATGAGTTTACGTCAGTGTTGTAGTGGTAAATATTGTTTTGGGTATACTCCCTTATACTGATAGCTCAATCCTCAGAGCACGAAGCTAACGGCGAGGCGATGCACCGTGCTGTGGTTATGATTCACAAACACAATACCCCCCCCCCCCCCCCGTGACCTGACAAGAAAACCCGCAACCACACACACACCCTCACACACACACACACACAAATCATCTGTCACAATATCATCTCAAAATGTTAAAATTAAGTTTTGCAAAAAGCATCAAAATTTGAAACATTAGGGAGTTATATTTTCAGACCAAAAAACATCAAGTCATTTTTTCAGACCAACCCTTGCATAAGCCCTATAGATCTATACATGTCTAAATCACCAAGACACAAATAATCCAAGATGATTCAAGCCGTTGTCATAATAATTTTTATTTCTAGTTTATGCAACACTCATTTACATGTAATTGCTGATACAGATTTTTATAAGACACGCTGTCATAGATCTCCAAATGTCTTGTTTGGTACTGCAACTAAATATACCATAATAGTTATTTCATACATCTTGTTGTGTAGCTTGAAATAAAACTGTTTTACTTTTGTATGTGTATTTTCAAGTCCCCCCCCCCCCCCCCCCCCGAGTGCCCTAAACTATCTACGTCAGCGAGGGAGCAAAGCGACCGAGCTGCAAATTTTTTCAATTTTTAACGCTAAAAACACGCTATTTCTTGTGCATTTTACCCAGGAAATTTTGCATTGATAAGCGGTTTTCTATTCACTCACTTCTACAATCGGGAGCAAACTAACGAAAACCCTGAAAGGCTTGAGAAAGAGTCGAGAAATTCAGCAAGGGTACCTGAAGTTGAGATTTCTTTCAAAAGTTGAACCTTTGCAAAATTAATGCTGTTTTATACACTTTATTTATCCTACATCGGGGGCTGTAACAGGGGTGGGTTCAGAAAGGGGGTAATTTCCCCCTTCCCGCTCGGAGCGCGAAAGCTCTGACGTTTTATAGCAAATTTGAGAGAAAGATAACGGCTCGTAGCACCTTTTTTAGGCGGAAAATCATTTCGACGTCCGGACTGCTTTTATGTTATTTGGGCGTAATACTGCACTGCAACAGGGATGGGTGCAGGAAGGGGGGGGGCGGTTCCCCCTTCCCGCGCGAAGCGCGAAAGCTCTGACATTTTAGCAAATTTGAGAGAAAGATAACGGCTTGTAGCAAACAAAGTTATAGTTCGACGAACCGACTGCTTTTCAATTATTTGGAGCAATATTGCACGGTACGTAACAGGGGTGGGTGCAAGAAGGTTACCTTCCTTCCCGCGCGAAGTGCGAAAGCTCTAACGTTTTAGCCCCCTTTTTTAGGCGGAATGTTAGTTCGACGCCCTGGCTGCTTTTCAGTTATTTTGGACGTAATACTGCACTGTAACAAGGATGGGTTGCAGGGAGTGGGAGTTTCCCCCTTCCCGCGCGAAGCGCGAAAGCTCTGACGTTTTAGCAAATCTAAGAGAAAGAAAACGGCTTGTAGCAAACAATTTGTTTAGGCGGAAAGTTATAGTTCGACGCCATGACTGCTTTTCAGTTATTAGGACGCAATACTGCACTGTATGTGACAGGGGTTGGTGCAGGGAGAGGAGAGTTATTTCCCCCTTCCCGCGCGAAAGATAACGGCTTGTAGCGCCTTTTTAACCCTTTTTCTCTCACTTCTCCCGCTTTTTCGCTCTCGCTTTTTTTTAGTGGCTGAATAGGGGGGGGCATGGCCCCCTTGTGCCCCCCTGTCTACGCCAGTGGTTGTGCTTTTTTAAAGCCTGCATTAGTTGTAGAAGTGAATGCAAGTAGTAAGTTTGTAGTTTAGACAGTGTAACATTCACAGTGCCCTGATTATAAACACGATTTCAAAGGCATCTTTTTCACAATAAATATCACATCAAAATATAATTAAATCTTAGTTTTTGCAAAAGGCATCAAGCATTAGTGAGTCGTATTTTCAGACCAATCATTGCATCAACCATAATCTAAAATGCACAAACTAATCCAAAAATTATCAAACCGTTGTCATAATAATGATTTTCTAAAAGTTCTAGTTTCTGCAAATTCTCATCACCTGTAAAGGTTGTGCTATCATAAAGTGTATGAGGTAATTATTTAATTGTTAATACAGATTTTTATAAGACACACTGTCACCTCCAAACGTCTTTGTTTGTTAAAGAGGCAATGTACAAGTGCACAACATCTTTACTCATTTCATACATTTTGTTGGGAGCTTGAGCAAAATATTCATGAAGATACATACCCAATGTTAATATCATTTTTTAAAAACCTTTTTTTGATGTGCAAACAGTGCAGTTTTGGTAATTGAACACAACGAACTGTTTAACAATTAACTACAACTGAGTTGTGCTTTTTGAGACCTGAATTCGTTTTAGAAGTGCAAAGATGAGTAAAGATTTGAAGTTCATACAATGTAACATTCACATTGCCCTGATTATACACGCACAGAGAAACAACATACGAACACAATATATTTGTTTAGAATTGTTCTTTGAAATAAATCCATCAAAAACGTTTTGCAATTCTAAGTGCTTATGCAACAAAAATATATGCATGGGGATGTTGCACCCACAAATGTAATAACCCAATAACGCCCACAAATGTAACAACACTTTACCCACAAATGTAATAATCAAAGTAGCACATTCCTTTAATTACCATAGTCTTAGAGCATATCAATTACGCACCTCAATTTTCCTCAAACTTCAAAGGCTGAAATTCCTTAGTTGGTCCTGGGACATGGAGTGGGACATGGAGTTGTACATTGTATATTTTGTACGGCGCATGAACCATATGATGATGGCCTAGCGGCTATAGTTTATAGCCAGCTCGCGCCTAGCCTCTTGTCGAGGCCCTGGCGCTGTTGAAATCCTTGGCGATATGGAGGCAAATTTCCGACGAGCGAAGCGAGCCAGAAACACCGAGGCGCTTCTTGCGCCGAGAGCCTCTTGACACCCGACCTGAATTATATATTCATGAGGCACGATTTCCTACTGAATTATGCATGAAAACGTGAATAGCTAGATAACCGCGGCGATCGCCCAGCAAATTGGCCAATGAAATCTCAAGGATTTCTTACTTCAGTTCTGGACTAGTCTATTATTATTATTTTTTTTTGGGGGGGGGGGGGATTACGTAAATCTCTTGCTCAAAATACATTCACAGACAAGCACATTATGAAGAATTCGATCTCTAGCTTACAAACCATGGTAATTTGAAATAAGACAAATGTACATATTTCTCAAGAAATCATCATATATTTACAAATAATGAAGAATGGGCAATAAAAGTCACCGTTCAACAATAGATGCATCTCCATCAATTCTGATGTAACCAAGGAGTTACCAGCAACTTCACTGCCCGGCAAGGCCCCGGGGGATCCGCCTGGCCCAGCTCGCGAAGCAGTCTCACTCTCCATCCCTGGCCCACGGAGGTAATCAGCACAGAGCGATAGCGCGTGAAAAATAACACTTTTTCCATAGCCAGTAGGCAGATTCACAAAAACATCTTGTCCTTTAAGTGCAGATTTGATTGCATCAACTTGCAAATCTTTGAATCTGTCAATCTTCAACATTCTAGCGGCATATTCTAAGCTCTTACAAATATCGTCACCACTCGTGGAAGAAACGTTGAACGCCATTTTGGGCTGCGATTAATTAATATGTAAGAAACAGCGTGCAGTCGAGTCATGAATATTGAACATTACGTCATGGTAGCTCGCGCTTATTGGATGATTTTCACCGACCAAAATTTGGTCGGAATATTCGTCAAAACAATGAAATACAAAATAAATTCAGATCGGGTGTTAAGAGGCCCTCCGCGCAAGCGCCTCGGTTTTGCCTCCATATCGCCAAGGATTTCAACAGCGCCAGGGCCTCGACAAGAGGCTAGCACGCGCCTGGCTTAGGAGCTAGCCTCGCACTAGCCTTTTGACAAGGCCCTCGTGACTTGGCTATTTTTCTCGGCAAGTAAGCTAGTAGTGGCTGCATAACAAGACTAGCCGCCCAGCCCGGTGAATGCGCGATCGAGCGACGTGAGTCCGAGGGCCTTTTGGAACCTGGCCTGTATTTCTTATACTATCCTTTGTTGCTAGCGAGGATCTGCTACCTTATAGGTAGGAGCCAATCAGCGAACGTATCTTCCCATGACGTCAGCATAAATTTGGTATGCAAATTCGCCTTCATCTGGAGCTAGCTCGCTCGGCACCCGGCGCTGCGGCCCGTGCAAGCTACATCAATCATGGAAAGCAAGCCCCGCAGATACCGTTGTGATTGGTCGATAATCCTCGGTAGGCGTGTTTAAGCATACGAATGTCAACTCGTGAATAATTCATATCGGACGATGGAAACCCAGGTTCCAAAAGGCCTCGCGACTAAAGTCGCTCGATCGCGCGTTCACCAGGGCCGTGTTGATTCTTTTCGTCGCCGGCTAGTCTCATCTCAGGCACAGCATGACGAGGAAAATAGCCAAGTCACGAGGCCTTGTCAAAAGGCTAGCCTCGCACTTGCTACCTAGCCGCGCCGGCCAGTGGCCTCGGGCTGGGCACACGCCGTCCGCCACATGCACATCACACGCGGGCCCGGCCGGATATGGATCGGATGTACGTAAAAAATAATACGCAATCATATTGCAATATCAATAAGTAGGCCTACGTTTGATTTGTCAAAAGTTTGTTGAGTATATGGATCGCCAACACAAATTCATTCTGTGGAACACAAGTCACAGAGTATGAATTTCGACAATTTTTCATAAATTTCATACAATTCTTTTTTTTCTTCCTTTATTTATATTTTTTAAAATTTTAAAACCTGATATGTTTTTTTAAAGTATACGCGCGTATACCCGAAAAAGTCCAATTTCTTTTTTACGTATACGGCGTATACAAGCGTATACGCTCCACTACACCACTGGTTTACGTATACTCATTTTTAGTAAACGTATACTCAATTGAGTATACGTACAAGTATAGGTATTGTGTCATCGATGGCCTTCCATAAACGGACGCGTTCGACGCACAAACTTTGTGTACGAGTGAATGGGGCTTACGCAATCCTGACTTTCCCCACGGCCGCCCGGTGGCATATCCCTTTAACCTATGTAGCTGCGCTCACTACACACTAAATTCAGCGGGAATAAAGGTTATATCCGAAAAATTTAAGCGCAAGCTTATCTGCGCATGCGTATATACATATTCATAGTTTGTATTCTCATGAATATTAATGAGAATCCGCCATTGTCATTTTGGTTGGCCTCTACCGACTATCAGCGACCGGCTGACCGTCCAGGCCAGGCTACAAGTACAACTACAGGCTAGGCCAATGCCCACGGGATGAGCTCTAGCGCGCGCGTTAGTATTGCCTAGGAGTTATCACTCCTTGGTATTGCAAGCTCTGTCAACATTACACCCCACTGCGCAGGGCTAGTTTCTGGTGTGAATTCGGGGCAGGTTTCAGCCACAACGGCAGGCCAATGTAAATAGACGTATACGCTGTGCCGAAAGAAGGAGGTATGCCCACCGTTACAAGCTATAAGCGTCATGACATACACTTTAATTCACACTTATAAAATTTCAATTTTTAATCATAAATATCTTGATAATGAAATCAGCAAATGACTTGTAAAAACCATACGATTCCTGACTGACCTAAAGGTTTCTAATTATGATTGCAGCATGAGCTAATTCAGATTTTTTTTCTTCTGATTTCCAACAAAGTTAAGCAATACCTTTAACATTT